>JARHVA010002689.1:790000-847500 GCA_037957365.1 Torreya grandis
GATTTAGTGATGATGTGGTGGACACTACTCATCTTGATAAGGTATCACAACACTATTGTTGATTGCATAGGTGTTATGGATCAAATTTATAATGTGGATCCATAATTATGAATTTATATCTTGTCAAAAATAAGATTCTTTACCCTTTTTTACTCTTGTGCAAGTGGGAGACCAAGACCACTATTCTAGATTGATCACCCATGTGAAGTGGGTCAAATTTCCATATAAGGACTTGATTTTGATTGACATTATGAGAATGGCTAAAAATTATATGTAGGGAGTAAATTTAATGGTTTTAAGATATGTCAAAAGGAGATCCCACTAGTTTTTGGAAGCACATGTGGAGTGGGGAACACCTTTTAAATATTCCACTTATTTGAGGGGTCCATTCTAAATTGGATCACATGGTGGAGAAACTTTTACTATTGATGAATAGTCATTCCAAATGGAGGAGGTCAAATTTGTGGGGTTAGTTTTTTCCCTCTCATTCTATCATTGTGTTTCTATAAATAAATGTATTCCTTTGCTTTACTATTAAGCTAGTTTGGGAATAAAGATTGCGTGAAAGCTTTGGAGCCTCCTTGGATTGGGATGCCAAGTTTGTAATATGGGATGAGAAACTTGATTAAGCTTATGTATGGCATGCATTGATGGCATGTCCTTTAATTTCAATTTTTATGTGAATTAATGATAATTGTGAGGTTATTTTGAGAATAAGTTTTTAGTTGCTTATGTGTTTATGTTAGCATATGTATTTTTGAATCCATCTATGTGGTTGGAGGCTACATCAAGTGGCATCATAGCATAAGTATATGGAGTGTTGACTCCATAATTTATGTTTGGTTTTTAGACTTGTGTGTTTATGAGACATTAACATTTCCCTAGTGTGTGGCCATTTAGAATATATGTATGACATAATAAGCAAATTGATTGACATTATATGATTTTTTATTGTTACTATGGTGCCATGATTTATATCATGCATTATTTATATATTATATTACTTTAGTTCCATGATTCATATCATGAACATAATATTTACATGTGTTAATTACATATCTTTAAAATACATGATCATATGAAAATTCAATTTTATATTCAAAATTATGATGGGAATACACTCAAATTTTCAAGTGTTATTGTATGCTTACATCTTTCACATATTAGATGAATATTCTTTTGTTCTAAGTGAATTTTATGTTATGTCTCTCATCTCAAAATTGGGTAATCTTAATGGTATTGTCTTCAGAAGTTAAGTATTCATAAGTAAAATTTAAGAATTAGCATGATTTGGAATTTTCAGATTAATGTGGCATGTATGTTCACTCATTCCTCTAGTTAAAAGATTGAAAAATAGTAAAAGTTTTAATAGTTTAAATTTTCAAAATGGAATTTAATATCAATTAGGTACATTACATGGGAAAGGATTCTCAAACATGTTTAAGTTACTCCATGGAAATTTCAAAGTTCACAAATTAAAAAAGTTGTAAAGTTTCAAATTTTTGAATAGGTGTGATTCCTCTTCATGTTGCCTCTGGGCCAAATTAGAGTCTAATGATACTTGAATTATATAGTTAAACTTTTTTAAGATGTAGCAAGACACATTTGGTGGTTGCATCCCTTTAATTACCTTAAAAACTAATCTACACAATAAATTGGGAGATGGAACATACAATATTTATAAATAAAGATCAATCAAAGATTTTGAATTTGAGACTTGATCACTCTCAAAAATATTTATGAAAATGCCTCAACAAGAGGGTAGGAATTTTTCCTATTTCACGTTACATGGTAATTAGATTGCATGCTAATTCAAGAGTATAATTTCCTTGCTCTCTTTATAAGTTTTAAATTTAACATTTTAGTTTTACAATATTTAAATATCGATAATAAGTAAATTTAGTGTCAATGTTGAATGTTTTTTACATTAAGGCTTCGTACATAATCAAAATTTTCATCTAAGGATAATGTGTGTATGCACGCTAAGCTTCACATCTACTTTACTATAGTAATTTTACTTGTTTGAATCAATAGAATAAAGTATGTGGAAATTTGGACACATAAAATTAATCATTAAGTCCTTGATGATGTTTCTTTTTACATTTTTACCTTACCTAGTATATTTTACATTTTTTTAACTTAAAATATATAAGATAACCTTTAATATATTGAAAACATAGAAAATATCATACGAACATCTCTATTTCAACCACATCCATTACATTTCAGCCAATAGAAACTTATTAGGCCTTTTATAATAGTCTTTGTCTTTCTGTGATAAGATAACACTAAGTCAAATAGGGTCACACTAGAACCTTGTCCATTAACATGGCCTTATCTCTCATGCTCCAAAGATCATATTTTAAAATCAATACATTTCAGAAAGGCTCTCCCACATATTTTGTAAATTTTTTTATCAAAAATATTATAAATATTCCCTTATAAAATCATATCAAGGCATTCACATGAAACCACCGAGAAAGTTTATTTCAAATTATTACACACTAAGAATAGAGCATTATTTCTTGTAATTTATTTTCTTCTAATTTCTAAAATCCATAGGCCAAGTATGAATATAATATATTTTAGTTTAAGGGAATTCTATTTCAATTTTTTCAATAAATATTATAGCTACTTGCATATAGTTTCACAATCATAGATCACACAATCACAGATCACACAATCACCCTAGGAGGGAGAACTACATAACCTTAAGGTCCATTTGGGATATGTAAGAAACACTCAGATTACTCATTATTTTATAAGGGTATATTAGCTATTCCCTAACCATATTCCCCCATTTTTTAATTTTATCTATATCATTTTTTGGTTTAGGATCTAGGGTTTTAAATTTTATAAGTATTTTGTTTGTTTATCAATGCATAAGTATAGATTACAAATTAAATCACATATTCATTACATACATGTTGATGCCTCTAAGAATACCATATGTGTCCTTAGTATTCAAATAACACTTCTCACTTTAAAATTCTAGGAATTTAGAGCATGAGTAGCAAGTTTTGGTAACTTATGTTACTTGTGGTGAAATAGCAGCAAAGCAATGTTTAACTATCCTACAAAATTTATATTAATTGATGGTTTGGAGACACCATGAACCAAATATTTGAAAAGTGTAAGTATCTATGACAATACTAGTGAATTATGATAAAATATTAAACTACATACTAATCTAAATGGATATTCACAATGAAATCAAAACTAAAGTTATCTGGGTAAAAAAGAAGCAAAGAAGGGTAAGGTAGAAAGAGAATAAGTGACTCCTAATTTTAGCCTCAAACATTATGATAATGTTTTTAGTTACAACTAAATATGCATTTCACTAGTATATAGTGTAAAATAGCATAAGCTCAGATCTCACTACACACCAGGCAAACTTCCAATGATGATATAAAGAAGTACAAGTAAGAAATAAATTTACTTTAAAGATATGATACCATACTCAAATAGCACTGGCACATTCAAATTTAGTGTAAATAAAATGAAAAAAATTCAAGATCATTCAATTAATCCAGCATTAGCATAAATTAGCAACCTTGTAATCAAATATGCAACTTAGAATTCACAAAAAACTATTCAAATTTAAGACTTAAGACAAGAAATTGAGAGAAAAGACATGTAAAAATTGACATAAACAAACTTAGACAATATTTTTAGAATTTCTTGATTGTATTAACTACTCAAAGTATACATTTTTTTCTCAAAATTCTCTCCCTTTACAAAATGGTAGTATTACCTTTTACAAATGTACAAGAAGTAAGAATAGTTGTCCTTTTTCTAAAATTTTATAAAATACACTTGAATTTATAAACTAAACTGATGGAAGAAAATATGCTAAGAAAATAACATGTGCTTAAAATAATATTATATTTTCAAAATGTTACAATGTTTCAAAAAGGTGGAATATTAACTAACTAGTTGGTGGGCCCTACACCTGGGAACTTGCTTGTTGTTGTTGAAGGATGTTTATATCCTTTTTATTCTCCTCATCATCTTTTATGAGTCTCTCTACTTCCTATGACATTGCACTTAAATTCAATATCCTTTCAACAACTATTCCAAGGATTGCATTGAGATGTCCCAAACTAATTGTTTTGAGCCCAGGAATCTACCTTTCAATCTAAATGTTGATTAACCCTATTATTTTTTCCTCTGAGGCCTGACATTTAGTCATTGTGTTCTATTTCACTAATGGACTCTATCTCAGCTTCATTATTGTCAATGTATTGAACATGTCAAAGAAGGATTCATCAAGCAAACTTTACATTCTAGTGTTTTTGGGCCTTTAGGTACTTTTACACTTATTCACTTATTATTTGCTTTGGTTAAAAAGTGCAATATGTTTCAAGATAGACATGGGACCCAAGAACACCACGTGTCATTACTTTACTTTAAAAATATAGGTGTTTGGGCCTTGGAGACCTTTTGTACCTTGCCCTCCAAAAGGCAAGTGAAGCAATATTTAAAAAGGGCCTAGAGCTTATAAAACCATGAGGACCCACCATGTTTCCAACTTAGATGCTATCTCAGACTCTCAAACAAAATTTTACCTTTGTACCATCCTTATTGATATGGGGAAGGGTTCAAGATCCTTTCAATACCTAAAAATTCACTCATTACTTATAAAAGGAAATGAACAAGTCATTACCTTGTAAATTTGATGAATTTGACCTAGGCATTTCATGATATAAATTCTTAGGATTCCCTTGAGATAACCACATGTCTTTTATTTAGCTTATCTAGAAATTCTTCACCTCAGTCACCAAAATATGTTGAAGATGCAACATGGAAATTTCATATAGGGCCCTAGAACTTTTCTCCTTTGAGCACAAGGCAACAATTTAATGTATACAAAGAGATTTGGAAATGTTTTTATCTTTTCACAGTGAACCTTTGAGCACACAAGATATTCATTATTGTCACTTTTTGCTTGTGTGGTTCTTATTTATAATCTATCTATCAATTTTTTATGTCACTTTTCATAAACACTTTCAAAGCACTGACAATTCTTATTTAAAATTGCCTTTTGCTTCATGCCATTTAATCAAGATCCAAATATCAATGTGGGCCATTGATCATGATCTAGGACCTCACCTGTTATTGGTTATCTTTACATTAATCCATGTGGTTGTGCCACTTATCACCCTCATGGGCTTTCTGAGTTCCATAACTTACACTAGTCACATATTAAATGATCATCCACCACGTGTCGAGCTAGTGGGTTTTTGAAACTCTATTGAAAAGTCATCAACAATCTCAGATCATTGGATCATTTTGCCCTGACTCAATATGAGTTATTGATCTTGTAAATGCATGAAATTTAATTAGTGCATGGTTAAAGAAATTAATTATGCTAGAATATTTTATTCTAAGTCTTTAAAAAATGACATCAAATGATATAAAACATGCCCAATTGTCTAGGAAAAATATTTGAAGATATTGAATTTGATGGCCTTACAGACATCAATGACAACCTTGTAGACATCAAATGATATTTGTGAGAACATAAAATTTAAGCTCATGAAGTTCTTTAGGTTTAGTGGGATTAAAGATGATGATCACATGGACATCAATGATATCCTCGTACATGTCAAATGATGATCACACAATCATCAATTTTAATCTTGTCAATTTCCTATATTGTATGGATCTTAGATTCAATACTCTCCATCTAATTAGGAGTTGTAATGAAGTAAGAGCCATCTGATCAAGATCCAAGTGAGTACATTCCATTTTTTAATTCGGTCTTGATGATTGTGATAGCACCACATGGTGGATTTATGGGGATTCCTAGGACTTTTAAATTTTTAATGTTGTCTTCACTCCATCATATCATCCCCTCATGATGAAGCATGGTCTATCAGATCTGCAAGAAGCAAGGTATTTATGTCAGGGCTCAATCTGATAAGGACTTAGGCTAAAGTGTTAAGATTAAGATCCCATTCATGTTAATGAATAAGATGGAGCCTTAGGATTAAGACTTTAGGATAAATAGGTAACAAAGGGACCATGCTATAAAAAATTTAAAGTGACCCTACAAACATAAACATTAGACTCAGTTAGAAATATAATAAACAAAGGGGGAAAATAAAAGGGACCATGTATGACTTTCAGGTTAATGTTTGGTCATGTTAAGAAATATGATTAAGCCTTCACATGAAAATTAAGATTAAGTCCATAGTAATTTCAAATGTTCCCACCAATTTGCTCTTACCAAATGCAAATTTGAACCAAGGGTTTATGCTAGGGTTTTTAGAGAAGAGCTTTTAGAACATTAATTTATATTTGAAGTTTCACAAACCAAAGGCTAGTGAAAACTTAAATAGAGTCAATCTATAAATTCTAAGCATGATATCTTCATAATGGCTCCATGAAACATATAACTATAAGACATGAAGACATGAAGACCAATTATTAGAAACATTAGGCAAGCTCAAATATAAACCATAAACTAGTATGCCAAAATTATCAACATGGATGATCTTCAAAATCTAAGAATGATCCAATCACATTGACTATTCAATTTTTAGGGTTAAAGGTATCTCAAGGGTCTCAATTTTTGAAAATATGGTTATGTTGACCTCAATAAATGGTGACTTCCAAGGGAAACATATAAATATGTTAGAAATTAGAGACTCGGGTTCAAACAAACAATGAAGTCATCGACTCCACTTAATCAATTCCATTATTTAGATTAGTTTATGGTTGAAACAAACCTTGCACTTGAAAAATTATGTGTGTGCTTTGATTCCACTTGTTTTTTTTCAAAGAATTCAGGAGACAACTTCCAAGTTTCATATCTTTAATCATTAACACTAACTTGGATCATGTTTAGATATTCATTAAGAACCATGCTTCTAGTGTAGGGAAGGCTTGGGAATTGCTCTACTACCAACCAAACATCTATATCCCTAATATAGATGCTTATGGCTTCACTCATGGAATTACTCCACTACCATCTAGGCATCTATATCCCCAGTGGAGATTACCAGAATCACCTATGCTTGAAAAGCTTTTGATTTTGTATTGATTCTTATAATTGTATTTTTAGATATTTTATGATTTCAACAAGGTTGGAAACTAGGGTAGCTAGGTTTAAGGATTTAGTCAAGTGTTTTATCCTTAAAAAATCATCTATGCCTAAAACTATTATCCTAGGCAAGGATGTTTGGTAAGTGTAAGCATGATTGTCTCAATAGATTAAGCCTTCATCCTACAAGTAAAAATCTTCTTAAAACTAAGTTTAGGTCAAGACAATATTCAAGCTCTCATGAAATATTTGGCCTCTTCTATTAGTGTTTACTAGCTTATTTGAATCACAATGTTAGTCTCACATTTTAGACCCATGGTCAGCATACGTACTAGGTTTATACCCACATTCCTAAATTTGAGGAGTTTCAAGCAAACTAAATAAACTTTGAGCTCAAGGTTGTCTAGAAAAATTTATTGGAAACAAGGAACAAGGCAACAAAAGAAAACACACAACAAAAAGTATAAAATCAAGAAACAAAAGGAAAAAACAAACATATACATGCTTATGTACAAATAAGGAATAGGAAGGAAAGAATTGAAAGAAAATAATGAGCCTCCCTACGCTAAGTCTAACCACCTTACTGATTTACTCCATAAAGACCTTAGGGGGAGTAGTAGATAAGTAATGATTGAAGTACTACCCATTGGTGGGTAGTGTGAACTCTTTTCCTTGTAATTATTTGAGTCTAAAGGTGTTGTCTCTAAACATGTAAGAAATATGATAGGGGCCAATCCATAGAGGTGTGAACTTGTCATGCTTTCCTTTAGACTCAGAAGTTTTGTCCCAAAGGAGAACTAAATCCCCTTGTTTAAACACCTTAATCTTTGATCTCTTGTCAAACCACCTCTTCATTATGGTCTGATGTATGCTAAAATTAGCAAAGGCCTTTTCCCATGCATCTTCCATCTAGATGATGTCTAACAATATTGAATTTGTAATCTCCTAGCCTTCTTCCATATACTCTTTCATGAATTTATACATAAGTAGCTTGAGATTGATAGGGAAGATAGGCTCTTGGCCATACATCAATAAAAATGGTGATGTATTTAAGGCTTGTTTGATCCTTATCCTATCTACCCATAGAGCATACTTGAGAAGCTTATGTCAAGTCTTGGGCTTGTTTGTAATAGACTTCCTGATCACTTTTATTAATTTCTTTTTAGTAGACTCAGACACTCCATTTCCTTGAGGATAATGGCTAGATGAAAACTTGAGATAAATGCCATTATCATATGTCCATTCTATCATTTATATGGGTATAAATGTAGATTCATCATGACACACCAAAGAAACTAGAGTTCTAAACCTGGTACATATGTTCTTCTCCAAGAAATTGATCACCTCTTTAATCCTAGAATGTTTAGTGGCTATAGATTTAATCCACCTTGTGAAATAATATATGGTAGTAGAGATATAATTGTGACCTTTTATTGAATTGGGGTTGATTAGCCCTATAAATTCCAACCCCTATTATGCAAAAGGTTTATCAACCATGACTGGTTGTAAAGGCATTGCTGCCTCAGGTTCTTTGGAACAAAATATTTGGCATGAGTGACATTCCCTTACATGTTTATGATCATCTTTAAAAATAGTTGGCCAACAATAGCTAGTTTTGAGGATCTTGTGGGTTGTTGTCCTTCCAGATGGATGCCCATTACCAAACTTCTCATGGAAGGTGATCATGATTTGGGTATCTTCTTATTTTGAGAGACATCTCAGGTAGACCCCTTTAAATTTATTTTTATATAATACCACATCTTTAATTAGATAATGGGTTACTTTGAGCCTAAGGGCCCTCTTTTGCTCCCTAGTTAGTCATGTAGGATAAGTAATATTAATTATTAAATGAATGATGTAATCATACCACTCACTATCTTGAAATATTTGCTGATCAACTTGCATAATACTTCATTTAGGGATGGTATTAACAATCATTTGAATCAAATCTTGGCACTTTACTAGATTTTAAGTTTTTATTTATATGTCATATTATTTCAAAATTGATATCTATTTACCTCTACACTCTCTAAGCTCATCCTATCTCAACTTGATCTTTATGGTAGGGTTAGGTAGAATAGCATGCACCTTATTTCTAAGGATATAGTGCCTAAATTTATTCACTACCTTAACTAATGCATATACTTATTTATTAATCAATGAATAGTTCAACTCAACAATCTTAAAATTAGTACTCATGAAATATATTAGGTGATCACACCCATCAACCTTCTAAGTTAAAATTATAGCCATAGTATGGTCAGATGCAAAAGAATAGGGATAGAAGTCCTTTAAAAAGTTAGGACTTATCAAGACTAGAGCTTTGCTAATTTCTTCTTTGATGTCATTGAATTCCTTCCTAGATTCCTCAATCCATGAGACCTTGGCATCCTTCTTTAGGATGTCATTCAATGGCTTGACAATCTCTATAAATCCATAAATTAAATTTATTACAAACTTTATCTTACCAAAAAATTATTTTAACTCTTTATTACTATTTGGAGGCTTTATCTTAGATATGGCTTCCACTTTTTTAGGATCTATGGAGATCCAATCTTTAGTTATCACATGGCCTAACAATTTACCTTCAGTAACACAAAAGATGCTTTTCTTGAGATTAATAGAGATTTCATACCTTCTGCATCTCTCAAATACTTGTTGTAAATGTATAAAGTGATATTCCCTATTTTTAGAAAATATGGTTAGATCATCGATATATATAATGATCCACTAACGAATTAGACCTTGGAAGGCATGGTCCATGGCCCTTTGAAAAGTATCTCCTATGTTTATTAATCCAAAAGGCATTCATTTGTAGGAAAAGGTGCCCTATTTAGTTGTAAAAGTTGTCTTCATTTTATCTTCCTTTTCAACAAACACTTGGTTGTAGCTTTAAAAACCATCAAGAAAAAACATCATCACTAATCCTAAAACAATTTGTATCACCTAGTTAAGAGAGGGTAAAGGATAATTATCCTTTTTAGATGATTTGTTCAAATTTATAAAATCAATAGATAGCCTAATCTCACCATTCTTCTTCCTGACTAGCCACCCAATTAAAATTCTTGATGGGAAACACAATTCTAGCATCTAACAATCTCTTAATTTCTTAGAAGATCATTGGTTCTAAGACAAGGTTCACGGGTCTTTGCTTTTGCATGAAGGTTTTACAATTTTATTTAAGGGGTATATTATGGTTAATGACTCTTGGATCAAATATCTTCAAGTCATCATAGGACCAAGCTATGACATCCTTCTACTTGGTTAGCATCTCTTTGGCTCTCTTATTCTTAACACTAATGCAGACCTTCCTAATGTTAACGAATTGGGGTTGATCTTAAGGACCAAAATCAATTGCATCATAATCCTTCCCAGTTACTTTAGGAATCTTAGAAACCTTAGCTAGCTTGTCTTGATCAAACAACCTCTCTAACACAATCATGCCTTTAGGAATCTTATTGTCATTCAATTAAACAACTTTGCCATCAAATTTGCCTTCTCCAAGTGTATTTTCATCAGTTTCATCAATGATCTGAGCCTCAAATGCTCCTAAAATAGTCATGAAGTTTAATATTTTTTGATCATCACTAAAGACCTAAAAGTGATTCATATTATTTGGGACTAAAGGACAAGTTATCATCTCAATGTTGAATTTGGGCATGTCTTAATCAGGCATGAGATTGGATGCATCAGATTCCAACTCATCAGTAGCTTCATTATCCTTAGGGATGGAGATAATGTTAAAGGTATTAAAAGACTCAATTAGATACTAGACCCTAAAATTATACCTCTTGATGTATGAGAGTTTGCATTGATATTTTTTTCTTACTTGGTTGACTACTAGTTCTAAATCGCCATACACTAGTAGTTCCTTGTCTTTGTTTTTCATAATAAACTACAAACCCAGGATGAGGGCCTCATATTCAACAAGGTTATTGGTACGTGGAAACTAGAGTCTATAAGATACATGATATTTCTTACTAGTATGATCAGTTAGGATAATACAAACCCCAAACCCAAACTTACACCTAGCACCATCAAAATTTAGTTTCCATAACCCAAGCATAATATAATTACTCTTAGGATCATATAAATTTACAGTATCTAAGGTGAAAACCCCTAAGTCTGAGTCAATTATGTTGACCATTTTATTTATAGCATTGTAATTCATGATCATGTGCTTTATTCTTGGCTCTCTTTCAACCTTGATCTAGTTTAGAACTCCTTTGTAATGTAGCCATAAATGTGAACAATCCATGGACATGTATCAATTTAAAGCTTTGGTCCATTCCTTACTTAACAAGATCCCATAAACATTAGGAATGCCAATAACTTGGATATCAATAAACTAATATACTCTAGGCTCAGAGGCCAATTGCATATGGAAATTTAATAATTCCCCAATCACTTTGACTCTAGATTCATCTAATTGAGTAACAACTCTATCACAATTAATAGGTGTCAAGCCAAGTTATTTGTAAATATTTGCTAGCATGATATTGGTAGATGCACCAGAATCTAGTAAATAATTATGAAAATTCTTACTGAACATCCTGACTGTGAGAAATAAAGGAAGAGATTATACCTTAGATTTGTGCATATCCATATTAGCATTGTTAGTTTTGGGTGGTTTGTCATATTTATTTGACAATGATTCTATCAATAGGTCCCTTTGTTTAGTGATCTGTGTTAATTCATGAAATATGATGTTAAATTTTACCTTTTTCATGTCCTCAATAATGTTATAACTAGTCTTATTTGAAAAACTAAGAACATTAACATTATGCTTAGAGGTACTCCCTTTGGGTGGTTCTGCATTATTTATTGAAGAAGTATCTAGAGGAGTTCAAAATTTACTTGGAGGCATTAAGATAGTCAAGGGCTACCTCTACTCTCTATTCCTCAAAGGATAGATCTTCTTCAAGAATTGTTGGAACGCCTAGATTTCTTTAAGGACATCATCAAGTTCATTATCCTCTTGAAAAGGGAAATCAAATGTTTCCACCATAAAAGTTTGATCAGCAAGTTTGGAACTTGAATTACCTACACCACTATCCTTATTAAGGACCACATCAAATGTGTTTAACTCTTCTTGTAAACCTTCAAAAACCTTACAAAACTCAATGCAATCAATCTTGTCATGCTTGGTTGCACAATGCACTCTACAATAATCAAGTAATGTAATGTCAGTAAGATTAATGTCTATAATCCTATTTTTAAAATATGCCTCATTATTCTTATTATTTTGGAACCTATTATTGGGCCTATTAAACCTTTGGAATGAAAAGTTCCTACCAGATTTGGGAGTTGATTCAAGGTTGGAACATTTTGATTGTTATTGGAGAAGATGTTCAAAATGAACAAATATGGATTGATATTTTAAAAAGAGTATGCCATTTGTCTTTGGGGCTATATTTAATCATTGATGATCATTGCTTTAGAATAATCTCTAGCTAATGAAGTTGTAGTTGGAAGAGATATTTTCAAAAATGTAGAAGTCATAGGATCTACTACATCCTTGTAGATTTCTAGAGCTAAAGGATCATCAATTTTATATGGTGTAATGAGCATAATATAGATTTTATATAACCTAACATTAAATGACCTTATGGGCTCACTTTCATCCCTCTTGATGGTGGTGAATTGGTGGTATATGACATATGGACTAACAATTTTGCCAAAATGATTGTACTATAAAAGTATCCCAACTAGTAATGTAATTATTAGGCAAATTGAGAAGTAATCCATATGAAATATTTTTAAAAGTAAAAGGGAACGACCTACATGTTACATCTTCATGTATGACATTTATCAACCTAAAAGAATATTTGAAATATTTAATATGCTCTTCAGCAGTTATAATACCATTTAGACTCAATGTTACCAAGTATTTTTTACGGTTACATGGGAGATCATGTACCAAACTTGACACAATGATTGAAGAATCTCCAAACCAAGCCATACCTATATGAATTTCAAAGGTAGGGGTACCTTGAAGAGGTATTATTGGTAAAGATTTGGAACATCTATGCCTACCTTTATCTCACCTAGCTCTTCTATGGACTTCAAGCTCAAGCAAAGGTTATGTTGTCTCTGAATGTGAGCTTGTTTAGATCCTTGGTAATTCTATCTTGAATATTGAAGATCCTATTTTAAGTATGTTGTATGAAGTTTATATTTTCAAAGAACAAGGATTAAACCTACACATTAAGCTAATTTTGTAAATATTTATATGAAGAATAATAAAGGATGTCAACCTTTGATTAATCTAGCTCAAAGATGTGTCAAATTATCTAAATATGGTCTATCTTTATAAGTCTAAGCTCAAATACACCTAGATCTAAGAAAAATATACCAATATTTGATTGAAATAAACTATTTAACCCCAAATACCATAGATTCTCAAATCTTAAGGCATCTTTACCAAAATTAAGCATCAAACTTAAAATAACTATGATCTTTGTCTAAAATAAGCTCATGTATATGTCAAAGACCACAAATATCAACAATATTTACACTTATGAGTAAAGAATTATGAAAAAGTGTAAAGACAACACCAATCTTAGATCAACACATTAAGATTAACAAAGATTCAACAAATTCACAAATATGATATCCTTTAAGTACCAATGAGGACCTGTTGATGCCTTTAAATATACAACAGGTGTGCTTAGTGTTCAAAGAACACTTTTCATTTTAGAATTCTAGGAATTTAAAGCATGAGTAGTAGGTTTTGGTAACTTATGTTACAATTGGTGAAATAGCAGTAGGGCAATGCTTAAATGTCCCACAAAATTTATATTAATTGATGGTTCGGATCAACCATACACCAAATATTTACAAAGTGTAAGTATCTATGATAATACTAGTGAATTATGATCAAAGATTAAAGTACAAACTAATCAAAATAGACATTTACAATGAAATCTAAACTAAAGTGATATGGTTAAAAAAGAAGCAAAATAAAAAGGTTAAGGTAGAAAGAGAATAAGTGATTACTAATCTTAGCCTCAAACATTATGACAAAGTTTAAATTATAATTGAGCATGCATTTAACTAGTATATAGTGCAAAATAGCATAAGCTCAGATCTCATTACACACCAACCAAACCTCCAAGGATGATATAAAGAAGTACAACTAAGAACTAAATATAATTTAAATATTTATTACCACACTTAAATAACATTGGAACATTCAAATGTAGAGTTAATAAAATAAATCAAATTCAAGATCATTCAACTAATCTAGCATAAGCACAAATTATCAACCCTATAATCAAAGAATCAACTCATAATTCATAAAAACTATTAAATTTAAGACTTAAGACTACAAATTGATAGAAAAGCCATGTAATATTGACACAAACAAAATTGGACAATATTTTTTGAATTCCTTGATTGTATTAACTACTCAAAGTATACAAATTTTGCTCAAAATTTTCTCCCTTTACAAAATGGTAGTACTGCCTTTTATAGGAGAACAAGGCAATATACCGGTCAGTCACAAGATACAAATGTACAAAAAGTAAGGATAGTTTTACTTTTTCTACAAGGTTTTAGAATAAACTTGCATTTCTTAACTAAATTGACATGGAAGAAAATATTCTAACAAACTAGCATATGCCTAAAATAATATTCCATTTTCAAAATGTTATAATGCTTCACAATAGAAGAATATTAACTGACTGGTTGGTGGGCCTTGTACCTAGGAACATGATTATTATTATTAAAGGATGTTCATAGACTTTTGATGCTCCTCATCATCTTTTAAGAGTCTCTATAGTTCCTTTGACCATGCACTCAAACTTTGGATCCTTTCAAAAACTATTCCAAGGATTGCATTTAAATGTCCCAAACTAACTATTTTGAGCCCAAGAATCTGCGTTTCAATATATATGTTGATTAATCCTATTATTTTGTCCTTTAAATCTTGTTATTTAGTCACTTTAGTTTTGTATACTAATGAACTCTACCTTAGTTTCATTATTTTTAATGCATCAAACATGTCAAAGAAGGATTCATCAAGAAAACTTTACATTCCAGTGCTTTTCAAGCCTTTAGAGACTTTTTCACTTATTCAATTGTTATTTCCCTTAGTACAGAAGTGTAATATGTTATGATCTACCCATGGGACACAAGAACACCACATGTCATTAATTTACTTTACAAATCTAGGCATTTGAGCTTTGGAGACCTTTTGCACCTTGCCCACCAAAAGGTAAGTGAGGCAATCTTGTAAAAGGTCTTGGAGCTTATAAAACCCTTAAGGAATTTAGATGTGTCCAACTTAGATGCTAGCCCAGACTCTTGGACAACATTTTACCTTTATATCATCCTTTTTTAATATGGGGAAGTGTGTAATATCCTTTCAATCCCCAAAAATTCACTCATTACTTGTAAAACGAAATGAAAAATTCATTACCTTATAAATTTAATGAATTTGACCTAGGCATTTTTATGGGATAAAGTCTTAAGAGACCCCTAAGATAACCATGTGTATTTTATTTGGGTCATCAAGCAATTCTTCACCTCAGTCACCAAAACATGTTGAAGTTGTAAGAAGGAAATTTCATCTAGGGCCATAGAACTTTTCTCTTTCAAGTACAATGTATAAATTTAATGTATGCAAAGAGACTTGGATACATTTTTATCTTTTCACAGTGAATCTTGAAACACACAAGATCTGATTTTTGTCACTTTGTGCTGGCATAGTGCTTATTTGGTGTCTATGTATCAATTTTCATGGCACTTTTCATAAATGGCTTCAAAGCACTAGCCATTATTTAAAAAATTACCTTTTGATTAACATCATTTCATCAAGATCCAAAGATCAATGTGATCTAGTACCTCTCCTATTATTGGTGATTTTTATATCGAGCCCCATGGTTGTGCCACTTATCACCTTTACAAGATTTTTGAGCTTTGTATCCCACACCAATCATATATCAAATAAGTATCCACCACATGTCGATCCCTCAGGTTCTTAGATCTTTTTTTAAAAAGTCATTGGTGATCTCATGCCATTTGATCATCTAGGCTCAACATAGCATGAGACATTCATCCTACAAGATGTACAAACTTTAATCAATACATGGATATAGAAAAGACTTAGGCTAAAATATTTTATGCTAATTATTTAAAACATGACATCAAATGAACCCTCAAATGATATAAAACATGTTCCATTATCTACATGAAATATTTCAAGAGCTTGAATTTGATGACCTCACAAATGTCAATGACAACTTCACGGATGTTAAATGATGTTTATGAGAACATCAAATTTAAATCTCATGAAGCTCTTTAGGTTTGATGGGTTTAAATTTGATGGTTATGTAGACATTCATGACAACCTCATGAACATCAAATGATGGTCACATGATCATCAATTTTAAGCTCATTAAGTTCTTATATTCTATGGATCTCAGATTTAATTTTCTTCATTTGATCAAGAGTTATGATGAAGAAAGGGCCATTTGATCAAGATATGATTGAGTACATGCCATTGGTTCATTCAGTCTTGATGAATATGAGAGTGCCACATGGTAGCTTTACAAGTCTTCCTAGGCCTTTTGAATTTTCAATGTTGACTTCACTCCATCAAATTATCCCCTCATGATGAAGCATAGTCCATCAGATCTACAAAGAAGTGAGGTATTTAAGTCAAGGCTCAGGGTGATAAGGACTTATGCTAAAGTGTTAATACTAAGGTCTCATTAGTGTTAATAAATATGATGGGGCCTTAGGATTAAGACTTTAGGCTAAATAGGTAATAAAGGTACCATGCTATAAAAAATTAAAAGTGGCCCTACCAACATGAACATTAGACATAATTAGAAATATAAGAAATAAAGGGGAAAATAAAAGGGACTAAGTAGGACTTTCACGTTAAGGTGTGGGTGTGTTAAGAAATATGACTAAGCCTTACATGAAAATTAATCTTAATTACAAAGTAATTTGAATGGTTCCCACCAAATGTAAATTTAAACCAAGGGTTTATGCTAGGGTTTTTGGAGGAGAGATTTCATAACATGAATTCAAATTTGAAGTTTTACAAACCAAAGGCTAGTGAAAACTGTAATAGATTCAATATGTAAATTCTAAGCATGATCTCTTCATAAGGGCTCCATGAAACCTGAAACTAGAAGACATGAAGACCAATTATTAGCAAAATTAAGCAAGCTCAAACCAAAACCATAAACTAGTAAGCCAAAATTATCAAAGTGGATGATCTTAAAATTCTAATAATGATCTAATCATATTGAATTTTCACTATTTAGGGTTCAAGGTATCTCAAGGGTCCCAATTTTTTTTAAATGGGGGCATGTTGACCTCAACAGGATGTGCCCATGGTAGTTAGACAAAGCCACACTATGCCTTTGTCCTCCTTATACTACCTTGTCTCATCATAGTTTGAAAAATTTTAGGTCATTTATAGTATATTCTAGCCACAATTAGCTTCCAAAATAAGAATTTATATGTTTTATGAAGTTTTTCATAAGATTAGGGACAAATTACTAATGTTAGCAAACTTCAAATTCTTTAAAATTCTATAACATAATATATTTCATTATCATACACACACACACACACACACACACACACACACACACACACACATATTCTAGAATTTTCATTTCAACTGTTTAAAATATACTGATTTGATTAGTTTCAACTAAAAATAGATTAAACACAAGTACAAATGACACAAATGTTTTTTATTCTTGCATATAAACGACTTAGCATAAAGTATAATCATGTTACCTGAATTTAGTGAACATTTTATTTTAATACTGAACAATATAAAAAAATCATTAATGAATTATAATTACCATTTAAAATTTTTATCATATATATTTTTTTATAAGAATAAAACCATTGAAAAAATAAATATTAGTAAAATGTATAAAAGAAAATAATTAATTAAAATTTTCCAAGAAGGCCATTGAAAAGAAATTTGCAATTGTGTTGTACTTTA
This sequence comes from Torreya grandis, assembly GCA_037957365.1. Taxonomy (NCBI): domain Eukaryota; kingdom Viridiplantae; phylum Streptophyta; class Pinopsida; order Cupressales; family Taxaceae; genus Torreya; species Torreya grandis. The sequence continues at coordinate 808,027 of JARHVA010002689.1, forward strand.
TATTGGATTATGTGAGATCTTGTAAGTTTTTAAACCTAATTGGATTTTTTAATGTAAAAGCATAAAATATTGAAATGTAATTTAGGTATAAAAATATGGCATTATAGTATACATCTAAAAGATAAATACTTAAGTTAATTGCAATGATTGGACAAGTGGTATATGTTAAATATAGTAAGTAAAACCAAAGGATGAGTACTTTTATTTTTTGGTTGAATGTCTTACTTTCATTTATTATAAAATTGGAAATCAAATAAAATCATGCCTATGATTCCTCTAGTTACATAACTATATTTATGTTTTCATAGGACATATCCATTGATTTGGATTAGTATCATCAGTCGATACTAACCTATGCTAGATAGTACTGACATAAGTGGAAATGAGGGATTATGACCATATGATTACCTTTTCATATATTTATATGTTCTTTAGGTATGATCCTAAAAACTAATGATGTGTACAACTCTAAAAATAAACCTCCTTTGTCTTGAAACCATAGGTGTGCTTTTGAGGACTAGAAACATGAATAAACATGGGATAATTTAATGGTTTGGGTTAACTCGAATCAACCATGTTTGATTATTAGCCGCTGTGTATGTATTTCATACTTTGAGAAGGGAATAAAGATGTGTTGTTCACTATATAGTGTGATTATTCAATTGTACTCCTTCATTATATGTATAAAGCTAATGATTTAAATTTGATAATTGGAAATGTTTTATTTGACTTTTATTTGGTATGCTTCAGAACTAGATTGTGACTACTCTTAGTGATAGATTCATGATTTGGAAAGAATAGGGGTTATTTTCTCCATGTGTAATAGTGTATATATGTGTAAAATACAAGTAACAAGACCCCTCTAAATGATACCATGATTTGTTTATATATGGATCCAATCAATGGTAATTTATCATGCCATTATAGGCACTAAATCTAAATTATATAACACTTAAGTCTCATACACATGGAAAATACCTATTATGGTGTTACACTTTAGATCTATAACCTTCCCACTACAAAAATTTTCATGTTCATGATCTCTTATACTTAACTTACTTATCCCTTAGTTTGACCACTATTATTCTAATTATTAGGGTTTCCATAATGTGAAAACTAATTTAAATATGTACCTATTTTCAATCTTCCTAGACACTTGCATCCTCAATAGATGCCTATATCGACATAGGTGTCCCTTTTAAAATGAAGTGTCTAGTGCCAAAAAGACATCCAATTTTTAAATGAAATTCATCCCAAAGGTTAGCCTAACTTATTTAGTGTAATATATTTTGAAAATGGATTGGTATATATACAATATCATCCCTCATTCATTCATAACCTAATAAATACTAGGAACTCATAAAGAAACTTACCAAGAATCACTCAATAAAGTATTTAAGTGAGCAAACCTTCCCTATTCATCCCTATTTATATATTAGTCATAGGAGCAATATCCTTATAAGTCTTAAATACTGAAGGATCATCCCATGAGCCATATTTTCAAAGTTACAAGATGGTAATTATGTATAATTACTTATCACACATTGTATCCCTATATACACACAAGCTAACATTTACGGATAACTATATAACTCTAAGGCCCTCTTCATAGTATTGTATATGTAAGAAGCTCCCATTGATATAGGGATCCTTGGGAAATATCTATACCATGTGCGTTCTAATTCTTTTTTTTTTTTCATAGACACTCTAAGGGTGAGGAAGTTATGGTTTGACCATTTGATGAAGATTGATAGCTTGTTTGTAAGATCCAAAGACATCAATAGAAAGATGATAAAAAACCCCCATAAAATTACAACTGATAGATCTAATAAATATTTTTTATTATTGGAGATACACTAACATCCAAAGGAGGACACTAACATTTACACAAGTGTCTAGACATGGAAAAAGTGTCTAAGGAAGAAAAATAGTTAAAATCTTAAACAAACAGAACATCAAGTTAGGTTATACGAATATGAAGGATGTAGGAAATATTAAAATTACAAAACAAAAAACAAAAAATATATGTTCTCCCTTAGTTATGTAAATGCAAAATCATCATTACATTTATTGCACATGTTTAAATGAATCTACTTTCAAAATACTACATTATATTGCCTAAATTTGAATATTGTCACGTTAAATTCAAAGCATTTTATTTTATTACTATGTTTATTGAGCCCATTTAGCATAAATTTTTTTGGTGAACTTGACCTCTAAATTGTTTGAACCAACCCCTATATTGTAAACTAAGGTTTTGACTTATCCTAAGCAAATCAAATTATTGTTGTTCTTTTTTCAGATCTAATTTGTTGTATGGGTATAGCTTAATTAGTTATTGATTATAATTTTTTACAAGGCATTTTTATTCTCTTGTGTGGTTGCATCAAAAAAATTATCCTTCCTCACCATATAAATTTCTACTACAAGCGCTAGGAAGCCTAATTTTTTGGATCATTGGTTTAATATTTTGCATGACAAATGTATTGCATATGCTGATCTTATGACATCTTTAAAAAGTGTATCCTCCTCATATTTTACTTATAAATATAATAATGAAAAAAATAATGATGAAAATGCAAGTCTAAATTAATATGTTGACAATCATAACATGATTTCACATGGTTATAATTTTCATTATACCCCTTCTAAATGTAAATATGAGGAGTCAAGTTTTAATATTTGTTCTATTTCTAAAAATGAAAGACTTAAAAAGTTACAAATGATAATTTTTCATAGTGCATCACACAAAGATGATTCAATATACATACAAGAAAGTATCACTTATGATGTTGAAAGTAGCAATGTTTCAGATAAAAATTATCAGTATGAACCAAAAATTGAATGATTATCTTACATTTCAAATGATGTAAATACTTAAGAAAGTGAGTGTGTAACTTCTTACCAAAGTAATGATAATGTATAAAATATGTTCCCTTTGTTAGACCACTCAAGTGAAAATAGTAGAAATTATTCTGTAGATATCAATGATACAAATGCATGTGTTAATTCCCTCTCTATCATTATAGGTTTGAAAGATGAAAATGATAATTATGCTGAAAATATTGTAGAAGCATGGTCTTCTACTTTTATTCCAATTTAAAAGAAACAAAAAAAACATGTTTTCTAAAGGCTTCCTAAGAAAAATAAAAATGATGAAAAGGAATGTTATGAAAATGTTCCTTTTTCATATAAAAATGATATACCTAAAGTATAAAGTATTGTTGCATATTTTATCCCATTTTATTTTGAGTTCAAAAATTAAAATGAGGCTTTATATTTCCTTCCTATGATAATATTTCAAACAAAATGGATAACATTCCTATTCCTCCCTCTTTTACATTTTCTACTAAAAATCAAGTTCAAATCATGGATGAAAATAATGATAGGACATATTATAGCCCTCTTGCTTGCAATAAAAATCCAAGTACCTGGGCTCTTTTAAATAATGATTTCACTAACCTTCATGATATTCAAAATGATATAATGATATATTTTTAATCATCATGAAAATTGGATATCCCTTTACCTATTTTTAACCCTAAAATATATGGAATCTAGTGTTAAATGGGTATAGATATCCTAGGGAAATAGGATGGTTGACTATCTCTAAAGAAGGGCAATTGTTTGTGAAACTCAAATAAAATATAAACCAAATTTATTATGTTTAAATGTTAAAGATAAAAATTACAACTATGCTAGATATTGTAATGATAAAGAAGACAAGATACTTAGTTGATTTTGACACTAATACATATGTAGATTTGGAATAGGTAAAAAGTGGACTATTTATGGATTCTAGAATAGGCACCTTATTTTGGATTTTTAATATCTATATTTGCAAAAATTTACATCAATTGGGGATGGTTTCTTCAATGTTATTATCTAAATTGGATGCAGGTGTATAATATAGAATACCTACCAAAATTGATTGTGACCACCTAGATGCTTCTAGATTATGTGTTGCCTTCACTCTAGTGAATTTAGATCTAGGTCATGGTTTTTCACTCCCTATCAAATATAAAAACCTTATTTATTCATTTTCATAGTGGTTGTGGAAAAAATGGGTTAGTGGGCAATAGTATAAACCATAACTAGGTTATCAACTCATTTGTGCTATGTCTCTTCAAGTTGAAATTATTAATACCAAATGAAAATTTAATTCCAAAAAACAAGTATGAAAAATGATATTTTAGCATGTGGGGGCAGCTATAATTGAGCCCAAAACACACACTTCTTGAGGTGTATTCTTCACTAAGGAATCCTAATTGATACATGTTTAATTCACTTGGAATGACACATCTTATTTTTTTTGTTTACAAATTTCCATAATATTTAAAGTGTAATTTTTGTTTCCTCAATCTTGCTTAATCATCATAGCATTAGATTCACACCCTCTTCCAACCATTTCATCTAAAAAATATTATCTGTAAGATGGTACTTTTAGGGGATTTCATCCATGATTCTTGTAAAATACACACAAATTTGGCATATATTTTGTGAATAGATTATCTTTAATATTTAAGAATATAAATGAAGTTAATTTTAATCATGTTATTATTTAAGACTTTTTTTACATAGGAAACATGACTAATTTTCTATCTAATTTCATACATTAGATTTAGGGTCATGTTGAGACTTTTTGGTAGTGACCTACCTCCAGATTTTGTTGGACCATTAGGGTAATGCCCTCTATGTTATTATTAGATTCTATCAATACTCTCCTCTTCATTAGTATCCTCCATGAGATCATGGGTAAGAACACCAAAGGAGGACTCGTTCCCACAATAGGCCTCATAGTGGCTCCCCTCTAAGATGTTTCTCATCCTCAATTTTGGGACCTTAAGATAGTGTTAGTTTTAGTGGTAGTGGTAATGGTGAGGCCAATGATAGTTGTGATTTTGGACACTTTGGATGTTACAAACCATAGTAAATAAAATTAAATTATTAGGCACTTTCTATTTCACCTACCAAACCTAATAATATTAAAGAAAAAGATAAAAATGGTTGGAAACTTGTACTTGATTTTTCATACCCTTCGACTAATAAACTAGATAATTCATTACCTCATCCCTTATTTTTTGATGTTAGATCTACTAAGTTTTTTTAAGGTTTGCAATGGATTTTATATGACTCTATCTCTTTGTCAATTCACCTTTTAAGTTGAAAAATGATTCAAATTTTATTAAACTTATGATATAATTGTTTTGGACTTATACTAATATAAATTTGATGTGTAATTATTTCCACTTACTTTTTTAATATATTTATTTTCTATATCATATTATTTTATTAATAAAAAATGATAGATTTTATTGAGAAAAAAAATGAGACTTTAAAATGTAACCTAAAAAATTAAATGATAATAAAGATGAAAGAAGAAAATACTCCCCAAGTCCCCACCCACTTAAATAATAATAAAGATGAAAGAACAAAACTACTCCCTCAAGCCCCCACATACTTAAATTGCCTATTTTCAATGGCAAATAGATAATAATGGGTCCATATCACAAGATAGATACAAGATTAAAAATTAATGGCTCCCCTAACGAATCTATGATTTTGTGTAGTCTTAAAATCCACAAAAGTGAATCCATTCTCATTCATCATTGTACATGTGAATGATTTATAAAGGGAAAAACAAACAAAATGGTTATAATCCTGTAACTAGGAAAATAAATATAATAATATGATAATGTAATATTGAATTTAAAGATGCATTGGACAAATGGCTTGAAGAAAATGGAAAAGTAGACATAGCTAAACATTGTGTGGCTAATTGTGTAAATGTCATATTCTATTATTGTAAGTGATACTATTAGAGATCATGTTTTTGACTCATGTGAGGCTTCCATTGAAGGAAATAGAAAATAAAGAAGAAAACAAACAACACTTTTAATGCACTGATCTCTATTAAACCAACTATCAATAGAGAGTGAAAGAATATACATAATAGAAGTCTCTAGAAGCTCATCCAACAATTGAAGGTAAAGATCTAGTTAATGTTGAGGTTGATAATTATGATGAGTGTGAATATATTATAGGTCAAGAAGAAAATAAAAATATCCTTCTCTAATAATTACTTAATCTTCTTGCATTTAATTTTTTAAATGTCATTCATTTTTACAAACTTATCTGTCAACTAAGACATTAGTTGACATCTATTTACACATAATATTTTCAAACTTTTATCAAATATTGGTACTTTATATCTTGTAGGAACCCATTGAGACTCAATATCTCTAAATACATACCCTAAGGGGTACATCAGGAAAGGGGTGGGTAGACCTTAGGTGCTATGTAGGATTGGTGTCCCTTATTTCCACATTATTACCAATCCAACCATCTCTTAAAACCATTCCCTAAGCTATTACTCCTCCCTTGCACACTCCTCCAGTATTTTACTCTTTTCATCTTCCTTTTCTTTCCTTAATTCCCTTTTGGAATATTTTTTGTATTATGTTGACCATGGCCAACCCTTTATAGTTTAAGGTATTTTTCACTTTTTGGGTGTGTTAGCCTTACAGTTGACCTAGCCCAAACCTAGTGAATTATTCCCAAAAACACACTAGGTTGACCATGGTCAACCCTATACAACTAACATTTATATAATAATTTAGAGTGAGATCCACCTAAATATACAAGATCATTTTGTCATTTTTACATAAATTCAATCAATATTTATTATTCGCTCGTGCTTCTTCACAATCTACTCTTCCACCATTCTACTTGAGAAGACTTAGCTTAAGGTTTCTGCTTGGAGAATCTAGTCTTGTCAATAAGTTCTAGATGTTTTGTCCTTTCTTAGTGATCCTTAAAAACCATAATAACCTCTTTCAAAGCCCCTTTGGCCAAAGAAGAGATTGAGTCTCGATGGGTTCACATTTAGGTGAGTATATTCTAGCTTTACTCTCCTCTCTTTAGTAGATAGAAGTAACATAAGTGTTGGATTGAATAATATTGCTCTTCATATTCCATTTATAAGGTTCTTACTCATACTTATCTTAATTGAGATTCTATTATACATGTTTTGATTACTTTACTAACCCCTTTTATTATACCATAATATTTGGATGCATTATATTAGATCTATTTTCTCATGTATTAGCAGAGGTGAAATATTAAACCTTAGGACTTTTTTGGGGTTGTGTGATTGTGTTAGACTATAGGCTTTAGAACTGTATCTCACATGGTGTATTGTGACAATATATCCCCTAATCATGTCTAGTAGATCCTTATATTGGTCATGCTATTGCTTAACAAACATATTCACAATCGAAAGTGTAGGTATGCTCTATATTCTTTTAGTCAAGATTGATTTATAGACATGATTCATTTTTGATTGCATACATTCTGTTGAACCTAATGTGAAACTAAAACTAGTAGGATTTGTTTCACATTCTTTCATTCTTTTTAGCATTATTTTTATCGTATATTTACCATATTAGATCGATTATATCAACCTACCTCTAATCCCTGTGCATAGGTTTTCAAGAACAAGTACCCAGTTGACCTTGTATACTTTTAGGCATTCAAAAAACATACTAGGTCAACCCTAGTTGACCCTATACATTTTTAGCCTTTTGCAATAGGTCTCGATATTGATTAATCAAATTAGTCGATCCAATTATAAAGTTTTTCTAGCATTATTCAAGGTTTTTTATCAACAATATTCATTATTTTCATCTTTGATCCACTAAGGTTCCTTTTTATCTCTCTATCTCTTTCTTTTACTTTCTTTCCTTTCACAATTTGCAATCTTTAAAAATGCCCTTGAATAATTAATTATATTGTCCATGTTTACCTAGTTTATGTTATGTATGTTATCTAAAATAACTAGGTTGACCTTGTCTAATCCTATTTATTTTTAGACCTTACTTTTTCAATACAAGTTTGACCTTATCGACCCTATTTTATATTTTGTGCATATAGTGTGAACACTATACCTTGTTTTAAGTTGGAATTAATCTCTATATGCTAGTAATTAGTTCACACCTTTCTTTTCTTATTGCTTTCATGTTTATAATAGTTCACATAGTATAATTAGGGGGATTTAATTAATTTTTTAGTTTCACTATTTATATTTTATGCACACATGGCCAAATCACATAATCTAAACATGCATTTTAACATTTGTCTACCCAAGGCCAACCTACTTGGATTTCATCACCAAGGGGGAAGCCAACATGATACTTTGGTCAAGTATAAATCATGGTTAATGTTATATTATAGGTAATCCTTCAACACCCTTATCACTATAGTGTGTGAACTGAGGGGGTAGGCCCCAATACCAAGCTTGTACCATTGCCACTATAGTCCTTTTCATCCCAACCTACCTGAAACCATCCTTAGATTTCTATCTAGATCCTTGATTTATATCCAACTTCCCATCACATTTAAAATAATTCTTAATAATCTAATAAACATCTTAGGTTGACCAATTAGTTAGTTATTTACTTTTTAAGTTGATTGTTTTCTCTTTTCTCAATTGTATGTGCCAAAACTTACATTAGCTATCATTAGTGCAAGGTTTTGTTTTGTGTGCCTCAATTGGATTAGCTAATGTTGATCCAATTTTTAAAAAATTCCCCTTCATCTCTTTCTTTCCTAGATTAATTGTAAACATTATCTTATTTCAGCTTACAACTTGTTATCAACCTTTTTTTCTCTATCTATTATACTAGATCAACCCAGTCAACTATGTACATTTTTTAACCCCTATTCACCATACTAGATCAACCCAATTGACCCTATAAATTTTTTAGGCCCTCTTACCTCTTTTTATAATCTCTTTGCATTGTATTGGAATAACCTATTTGGCCCTGTATAGTTTATAGGCCCTATTTTTTGTGCTAGGTCAACCCAGTCAACCTTGTATTATTTTATTCTCTCCCTATTCATCAACTGAGCTCCCTATTTCTCTAATTTTTCATTTTTTTCATGTCTCTTTAATCATAATGAATTTTTATATCAAAATATTCTTGGATAGCTTGAATCCATTTAGATACTATATGGGATGTTCATTTCTCCCTTTTCCTCCTAAGAGCACCATCACTCTTAGGGCATCTCTTATCCTCCATCCATGACTTGTAACATGGTGCAAATAACACCTCAAGATGAATTTGATGGATCTGATCCTTTTTATACCTACCAAGATACTTCTCATCTTCAAAATATTCAAACTAATGTGGGAGTAATTGATACAATTTTACTTAACAATCCCACTAGTAATCCATTCTCTAATAAACCTCCCCCCAACACCAATTTTGGTAGTGATACTACTAACACCAACCCACCTCCTAATAGCACTCAACTTTTATCTCAATTTATCCAACTAATGAACATTATGAAAAATTCTAACACCCATCAAATAATTCATCTTCAAAAACATCTAATCAATGTGGTTAATTAACCTTCAACTATGCATCCTCAAGCTAATCCCAATTTCATTCCTCCACCTCTTAGGGATACCTCAAGCAATGTTATTCCTCACCTCATAATGAATAACACGATGCCTTAGAACATTCAAAATGAGCCTTTAGCACCCTTTTTGTATCCATTGATATTGGTAACATATCTCCAACTATCAAATATGATGGTACTAAAGGCCTTGCTTCATTTCTCAAAGCCTTTGGCAACCTTTACAAAGAATGGATCCAAACTAATACCTTTGCCACAACTAAACTCTTAGTCAAAACTATTACCTGTAATGTATTAGAATGTTTTAATGACCTTCCCCAACATTATATTTGGTAACTTGAAGATATAGTTAATCCTTTGGTTAAAGAGATTCAACATAATGATCTTCCCAAAAATTGTCTTAGCCACTTCATCAATGCTAAGAAAACTCCAACTAACTCAGCTCATGACTTTATCCAAAGATGGAAATCATTGGCCCATAAAGCTAATTGTAACATGAATGATGATAACTTATTCAAAATCTTTATCACCACTTTGACTCCCAATCTTCAATATAAGGTTCAAATCTTTGCTCCCCAAACACTAAATGAATCTCTTTATCAATATAAATGTCAAGAGTTTCTTATGAATAAATTCAAACCTAATCCTAAAATCCTTATAAGATATTTTCAAACATATAATTCTATTGCTAGTAATACTCCACAAACCAAAGGAGTTACCAAAACTAATATTCTTTCACCTTCTCATACACCTCTTACAGTTTATTAAATGAAACAATTTTTACCACTCTTGAAACCTTTCATTTATCCCAATGCTCCTCCTAAGTACTATGACCCAAATATATTTTGATGGTTCAATGTTGACATTGGGCATTCCTACGAATCTTGTAGAGGGCTCACTATTTTTTTAATCTATTATGTGCTTGGTAACTCATTTAGTCATGAAGCTATGATCAATCTCCATTGTCAAGATTACATTGTTGCCTTTAAAAAATGACAAAGTTTCAAAGCTTCTACTTCAAATACCTAAAAAATCTCTTCAAATAATCAATAAAATTATAAGGATGTTTGTACAATTGATGTTGATTATGACCAATACTTTAAAAATTATCATTATGTCAACACTACTAAGGTTAATTATCATCATAAACCAACTCATAAAGATCTTGTTAACTAGCCTAAAAAGCCATCTTTAGAAGAACAAATGCTTAAAAATACTAATGTTACTAATCCCAACTTGAAAACACATAAAGAACAACTTCTTGATTCTAATCCTCCAACCACATTTGATGAGTGTCATTTAACTCCTCATCTAATCAATGTTCAATTGATGTCTTATCAACTAGGGTTGGTGTCCAAAGCTATTTTCAGTAAGTTGTAGGATGGTAGATCTAGAAGTCTACTTGTGGGGGTGTTTGATGGTCCTATTCTAGCTTTGACTAATGAAATAAATGTGTCTTAAACTACTTGATTCACTCTTTTGCTGAAAATTAAAAGATGTAACTATTTAATCAAATGAATCCACTCTTTTTCTTGAAATTAAAATCACACTCCTATTTCCACTTGCATGGAAATGGAGATGTTTAACTTAAAAAGGGAAATTAGCTTCGCATGTTTGTTATAAAAGAAAACACACTTTGCTTAGAAAGGAAATGACTTTGGAATAATGAAATGCCTTTGGAACTATGAATTTGTTTTGATGTTTTATGAATGAATGCAAACATTAGCAACATTTTGATTAGTTATAACAAAGAGTTAATATAACATAACATAAATACTATACACAATTCTTGGTTCCAAGGAGAGTGGGCCCTTGATCCTCTCAAACTCAAGAATACAGATTAATCAATGATAAAAATTGAAGTGATAATTTATAAAACTAAAATGATTGCAATCTGTCTAAAACCTGTAATATGCTTGTACGTATCTTTCATCTATTTCTTTTTAATAATAAAAGTCTTACATTTTTTACTAATATAATCAAGTGAAAATAGGATGCAAAGAGATAGGATTCATTGGTTGATCCACTCATCCAAAAATAGTAGATTGGATTTCCAAGGGATCTAATTATTTTGATGAAATAGATATACTATCCTATAATAGTCCTAAGATCCAAATATATATAACTTTATCAAAAGCAAATCCTACAAAAAACCTTGTGAGTATTTTTCTCATTTGACTCTAGTTGGAATGATTCTCTCTCATCTTATCTAGATTCCATCTTCCCCCCTTTGTAGCTTTGTCTTTAAAAAATCCATGGAATTGACCCTGTAGAGTCGGTAGGAATGAGCCTGTGGAGTCCATAGAAACAAGCCTATGGAGTCCGTAGACACAAGCATGTGGAGTCCATAGAAACAAGCCTATAGAGTCCATAGAAATAATCCTATGCCATTCTTAAAATTTATGCCATTCATGATTATTTATTAATGTTTCATGTTGTTCCTCCCATGTACTTATATGAACACATGTGTATCAAATGCATGAAAAAATAGAATTGTAGAGTCTGTAGATTCATTCTATATGAGTTCGTAGTTTTCCTGGATGGAGATCAAAATTGAAATTTCACTATACATCACATGCATCTTCTTCCTGACCATTATTCACAACAACAATAAATAAAACATGATATGTATTAGATATTAATGACAAAGTAAAGGTTTAGTCTTTGGTTCAATATAAACAAGACAAGTATTTACTTTCCATGTAATAGTTATCTAACAATCTATGATTTGCATAAGATAATATCTTTAGAGAGATGAATTGAGGGAAATAACATGTCAATAATGAGCCACATTCTGAGCTCATCAACATTTATTCCTTCAAAGTCTAATTTAACACCTAAACCTCATGTTGGTTCTTCTAAATCTCATTTGAATTTTCTTGATGAGCTTAACTCTATGCCTTGTAAGATTCTACTTATGGAGTTGGTCTAAACTTCACCCTATCATCATAAATTCCTTATGTAATAACTTCAATAGATTTAAGATCCATCTTCCATAGATGAAAAACCACCTTCTATTAAATCTCAACCTAGCAACTTCAATACCATTGAAACCACGTGTCCTTCCAAGATCTCTATTGAATTATTTGATAAGGACATGATGAATGATGAAATTATTTTTTATGCTAATGATCCATCACTTTTTATCGAAATAGGCACTAATACCACCCTTATTCAAAAAAATTTAGTTGATGAAAGTTCTATTATTAATATCGCATCCTTATGGCTTATACAACAACTTGGTTATAATAAGGATCATCTTAAGCAAACCCATCTTTCCTACTATGGTTTAGATAAGACAAATCAAAAGCCACTTACTTTTATTTATCTTTCATTGACCATTGGACCTAAAATAGTTCAAACCAATCTTATGGTCCTTAATCCCCCATTATCTTCCAATATACTCCTTGGTTGTCCATAGAATCATTGAATGAGGGCCATTACTTCTATCAATAGTCAAAGTATTAAATTCTTTCATAATGAAGTATGATATAAGCATGAAGCTAATCCTAACCTATGAGTATCCAACTACCTAATCCTAAATCATAGTATCATGCTCCTATGATTCCTAAGATCAATAGTGCTCCTTTACCTAAGTTCATCAACATGAATACTAATTTACCATTTACTCTTATAGATTCCAATGATAATGAGCCTAATGAGTTATAACATAGTTGAAATACCACTAAGTTACCTCCATACATTTCATAATGGATTCCTCCTTCTCTTTTACCAAGAGATCATACTATTCCTCTCATGGATGAGATTACCAATTTTCCCCATCCTTGTAATGCTTATGAGCCCTCTTTACCAAAATATTCATTCACTTTCAATGATTTTAAAGTGGTTAAATTATTTTAATATCCTCTCATCATGTCTCCTACTACATTCAGTACCATTATCAATAAACTAAATGATGTTTTGCATGGTTGCTTTTCTATACCATTATGTTTATTTTTTGGGACAAATATGGATGTTGTATGAAATCATAAATGCATCATGTCTATCAATCAATCCTAGTTTAAAGAGGATAGAGCCTACCTACACTTTCTATTGGAAATATATTTTTTAAGTAGGAGCATGACCAGTATGGGGATCCATTAGACTCGATTAGGGGATCTCTTGTCATAATATACCATGTGAGGTAGGGTTCCAAAGCCTATAGTATAACACAATCACACAACAACTATAAAAGTGTCTTAATATTTAATATTTCATCTATGCCAATAAAAAAGAAAGTAATTCTAATCTAGTGCACACCAAAGCTTATTGAACAATAAAAAGAGTAAGTAAAGAAATTAAAACATGTATAAGATAATTTTAATTAAGCTAAGTATGAGTAAGACCCTAATACATGGAATATGAAGAGTAATACTATTTGAGCTAACACTTATGCTACTTTCGATTGGAAACATATTTTTTAAGTAGGAGCCTGACTAGTATGGGGATCCGTTAGACTCGATTAGTGGATCTCTTGTCATAATATACCATGTGAGGTAGGGTTCCAAAGCCTACAGTATAACACAATCACACAACAACTGTAAAAGTGTCTTAAGATTTAATATTTCACCTATGCCAATAAACAAGAAAATAAATCTAATCTAGTGCACACCAAAGCTTATTGAACAATAAAAAGAGTAAGTAAAGAAATTAAAACATGTATAAGAGAATTTTAATTAAGCTAAGTATGAGTAAGACTATTTGAGCTAACACTTATGCTAATTTTATCTACTAAAGAGAGGCAAATAAAGTTATAATATACTTACCTAAATGTGAACACATTGAGACTCAATCTCTACCTTGATCAAAGTGGCTTGAAAGATGTTGTTTGTGGTTTGTAAGGATCACTAAGAAAGGCCAAAGTATCCAAGTCTTGTCCACAAGACTAGATTCTCCAAGTATATACCCTAAACTAAGTCTCATCAATTAGAATGGTAGAAGAGCACATTATGAATAAGCACGAGTGAATAATAACTCTTGATGGAGTATATGAAATAATGATGAAAATGATCTTGTATATATAGGTAGATATCACCTTAAATCCTTCCAAGAATTTTAGTTGTATAGGGTCGGCCATGGTGGACCTAATTTGTTTTTGGGAATAATTCACTAGGTCTGAGTTAGGTCAGTCATAAAATTAAAAAAACCAAAAAGTGAAAAATACCCTAAACTGTATAAGATCGGCCATGGTTGATCTAGTATAACTGATAGTCCAAAAGGAAATTAAGGTAACAAAATGAGGATGAAAAGAGGAAAATATTGGAGGAGTGTGCAAGGGAGGAGTAATAGCCTAGGGAATGGTTTTAAGAGCTGGTTGGATTGGTAATGATGTGGCAACAATGGAAAACAATCTTGTGAAGCACCAAAGGTCTACCCACCATTTTCTCAGTGCACCCATTAGGGCATGCACTCAGCGAGATGAATATCAATGGGTTCTTACAAGATGTAAAGCATCAGTATTTAATAAAAGTTTTAAAATATTATGTGTATCTATATACCCCACTCTAAGTTCATCTCGTGTCACTAAGGAGAAAAAGGGGATGGTTCTTTGAGAAAAAACATAGTAACACACAATATCGATGCTAAAAGAAGTTACATTATTTTAAAGCAAAAATAACTGAAAGTAAATGAATGAAAAGTAAATAACTAAAAAATAGATAGCTGAAAATTAAATGCAATACATAACTTGACTTACATTTATCATGGGATGGTTTTTTATTGTGTTGTTATTTTTTATTATTTAGGGTGAAGAGACTAATTTTGAAAAACACAAGAATATAAAACTAAAGAGGAAAACAAACAAATGCATTAAAAGCTAAGATAGCTGGTGGTATGAGGGTGGGATGTACATGGAAAATTTGGTAAGCTGGGGTGAGAAGTGCTATGTTAGACCAAATGACCAAGTCAAATAAGAAGAGTAAATCAAGTAACCAAAAATCCAAGGCTACTCAAGACCGAAAAATGCAAACAAGCTATCTTTAATTAAGAAAGGCAAACTCACCAAGTCAAACCAAGGATACATGTCAAATAGGATGGTAATAAAAAAATGAATGGTAAAAGAAAAAAAATGGTAAAACAATATTGATGAGTAAGCAGTAACAATCCACATCTCACTCATCAATATAAAAGGTGCATAAAAGGGAAAACAACATTGTTGAGTAAGAAGTAACAAACCAACCTCACTCTATAATGGAAAATGGGTACAAACTTAGGTGTTCATAATAACAAGATAGTAAAATGATGACAAATGGTAAAAGGAAAATAAAGTAAGTGTAGAAATGTAAAATCATGGTGTAAATAAATAAGAATGCATTGTTACTCATGCAATTTGTTTTGCTCTAAGGATAGATAAAATTGAAACAAAGTAGTGATAGCATGTTTTGTAACAAGTGAAGAAAAAGGAATTAAAGATGGGAAAATAGATTTGGAATCACAATTTATCTATCAAGGGGGAAATGAAATGGGTGGATGGGATAATGAAGGAAAACCCAAGGTAGAGGAAATCTTTATCAAAGTTATGACACGTAAACTAGGTTTATCAAAACAAGAGGACTTTTGACCTTAAGGACACTGAATAATTTCTCTTAGCCATACAAGTCTTAGATCAAAAAATGTAGTTTATAGATCATTCCATGAAGGTTATATGAATGCAAATAAAAATAGACCTACCTTCCCACAACATTTTACCCATTCTTTAATACCCTTTATAAAGCTGTCGATTTACTATGAAGATTGGGTACTTGCATGAGAAAGTAGGTAGCATCATAAAGTTTTTTTTATTTAGTTCCCCTATTCCAATCTACTGGTTTACCATGCCTCAAAGGACCTCAACTCTAAGTGAGGGGAACTATGGAGTTTAAGCTTTCATTAGAGATAAGATATGTTCTTATAATCACATATTTTGGTGTGAATTTAACTTTTGAGATTTATATATTGCCTTTTAGATATCAATGATTTTTGTTTTAAATGATTTGGATTTTAAATTTTTTAATGGCTTCTTCAATTCCGCCTCCATATGAATTTTGAAAACCAAACATGGGTGTTAAGTATGACATTCATTTGATTATTTTGGATAAGTTTTCTAAGAGAAGAAAAGTTAAAAGAGCATGGGGTTTAAGAGTCTCATAAATCTAGGTTAAATAAAAGTGTTATATTGAATTTGACATTGTTTTATTCAATGTGGAGATGAAAGAAAGGTAAAATAAAGAGAATGACACATAGAACAATTTAAATTGATTAAAATCACAAAAAACATGACAAATAGAAAATATGGATACAATGATAGTAATGCATGATTCCTTATCATGTGAATGAGTGAAGTGGAGGAAAATGTGCTAACATAAATTGTTGTACATATTTCATCTAGCAAAAGAAGTAAAAGCTAAAGTTGAGAATAAGTATCAAGAACATGAAAAGATGGTAATTTTATGAGGAGGGATGGGTCTTATCCATGGTCTTACACTAAAACTACATAAAATAGGAAAAATATAAAGCAAGAATAAATGGTAATTTTGTTAGGGATGTTGAGTTCTATCTGCATTCTTACAAAGCAACTCACAAAAGAAAAACCCAAGGGATTCTGAAACAACATTGGCAAGGAAAAGGTATGTGAGAAAAAGTTAAAAGATGGTGGTTTTGTGAGGAATGTCAGGTCATATCCAAAATATTACAAAGAAACTCATAAAAGAGAAACCCAAGGGGTGCAAAAAAAAATAGAAAAATGCAATAAGATAAAGAAGACTATGGTACATCAAAAAACCAAAAGACCAAAATAAATGACTACAAGTTTTTGAAAGGAAGGAACTTGCTACAGAGGGAGAGACCATACTTAAATAACTTGAAAAAAGTGTTAGATAGATGTAGATATAAATCATGACAAGAAGGAAATTTTTAAGCAAAGTACTTTTTAAGAGATTGTGTGTTGGTGGGCTCTTTGAAAACATGGCCTTCATTAGTTTGAAGGTGGTAGGTGATTGAACCAAGAATATTTTTGACTAAATATGGGCCCCAATATTTTTAGGCATATATACCTTATTTATCATGGGTTTAATCCAATTTAAGGATAAGATAACAAACATTAAAAGTGCATACTTTAACATGTTTGTTATGTTGTCTAACAATAAGAACCTTGCATTGATTGTTATGTTGTAAGGAGGAAAGATGATGTTCATCAAGAAGATCAAGGGCATGAAGATGAGCTTAATATAATTATTCATCATGAATAATACCATAAAAAGATATACAAAGAGAGGCAATATCAACTTATAAAGGAATAACAAACTCAAAACCATAAACTAGATAAAATGGTGTTACCCCAGTGGCAGTATGTATGCTAGTCTGATAAGTCCAAAATGTAGGATAAAGATGAAGCTGCCAATATATATGGTTTTCATAATTATCTATTGGAGAAATTTTTTATAATTTTACTAGTGGGCTCAACTTGACCATTACATTTCGAATCATAAGGTGTAGAAAATTGTTGATTGACCTTGAATTTAGCACAAAGCTATTTAACATGTTTGTTTTTGAAATTAACGCCATTATCTGAAATGATGGTATAGGGAATGACAAAGTGGAAAATGATTTATTTAAGAATAAATTTTGACATGGTAATACTAATGACATTGATAAGGGGGCATGGCTTCTTCAATAAGCATGGCATTGCCATTTTGAAAGTTTAAGTAAAGCTGAAATTGGATTTGTTTTAGGATCAATGCTAGCAATGAAGTTGTTGAAGCAAGGAGTTTTAGTCTTAAAATTTTGAATTTTATGATGCCACCAAGGAATTTGAGTTTCTAAAGCATAAAGTAACTCAAGGATAGGTTCATCTCTAAGTAAGGTAGGAAGAGGACCATAATACTCGACATCTACTTCAAGATCTAGAATTCAATTGCCATGGTGATCATACTCAGAATGTATCTGTGTGATTTTAGGAGTAGAAGATGTAGATGGAGTAGAAAATATTGGAATATTTATGGGCCTAATGATGGGAAAAGGATTAGTTGTAATGATTGGATCAATAGGTGGTAAAGGAGATGTAGAAACTTATGGAGGTTTAAAAGGTATAATTTGCTCTACTACCCAAGGAGTATTGATAAGAGGAGGATTGGTAGGAAGCGCATGACCCTGAAGATCTAGGGTACGACCCACAAAAATGGTATGAACATCTTGATTAAACACATGAATTTGGGCTAATAATTTTTTATAATGCTGGAAATCCAAGTCTCTAGATTGAGCTTGGACCATTATATAGTTATCATCATATGTCAAAGAAATCATACATACTTAAGAATCTAGGGGAGTTTCAAAGGATGAAATCCCATTTTTATTGAATTTATTAGGATACATGATGAGAGGATCTTAAAATAATTTAGCCACTCTAAAATCATCACAAGTGAAGGCTTCTTCTGGTAAAGAGGGCTCCTAAGCATTACATGTAGGGGGAAAATTGGTAATCTCATCCATGAGAGGAATAGTATGATCTCTTGGTAAAAGAGAAGGAGGAAGCCATTTTTAAATGTATGGAGGTAACTTAGTGGTATTTCAAGTATGTTGTAACTCATTAGGCTCATTATCATTGGAATGTACAAAATTAACTGGTAAAATAGTATTCATGTTGATGAACTCAGCTAAAGGAGCACTATTGATCTTAGGAATCATAGGAACATGATACTATGATCTAGGATTAGGTAGTTGGATACTTCATATGTTAGGATTAGCTTCATTCTTATATCATTTTTAATTATGAAATAATTTAATACTTTGACTATTGAAAGAAGTAATGGCCCTCATTCAATGATTCCATGGACAACCAAGAAGTATATTGTAAGATAAAGGAAGATCAAGGACTATAATCTTGGTTTGAACTATTTTAGGTCCAATGGCCAATGAAAGATAAATACAACTAAGTGGCTTTTGATTTGTATTATCAAAACCACAATAGGTAAGATCAGTTTGCTTAAGATGATCCTTGTTATAACCAAGTTGTTGTATAAGCCATAAGGATGTGACATTAATAATAGAACTTTCATAAACTAATTTTTTTTGAATAAGGGTGGTATTAATGGATGTTTTGATAAAAAGTGATAGATCATTAGCATAAAATATAATTTCATCATTCATCATGTCCTTTTCAAATAATTCAATAGAGGGCTTGGAAGGACACGTGGTTTTAATGGTATTGATGTTGGTAGGTTAAGATTTAATAGAAGGTGGTTTTTCATCTATGGAAGATGGATCTTAAATATATTGAAGTTATTACATAATGAATTTATGATGAAAGGGTGAAGTTTAGACCAACTCTATTCTTACAAGGCATAGAGTTAAGTTCATCAAGAAAATTCAAATGAGATTTAGAAAAACCAACATGAGGTTTAGGAGTTAAATTAGACTTTGAAGGAATAAATGTTGATGAGATAAGAATATGGATCATTATTGACATGTTATTTCCCTCAATTCATCTCTCTAAGGATATTATCTTATGTAAATCATAGATTGTTAGATAACTATTACATGGAAAGTATATACTTGTCTTGTTTATATTGAACCAAACACTAAACCTTTACTTTGTCATTAATGTCTAATACATAAAATGTTTTACTGATGTTTTTTGTGAATAATGATTAGGAATAAGACATTATTTATGTATAGTGAAGTTTCAATTTTGATCTCCATCCAATAGAACTACGAAGTCATACAGAATGAATCTACGGACTCTACAGGTCCATTTTGTCATGATTTCAAGACACATGTATTCATATGAGTACATGGGAGGACAAAAATGAAATAGTAAAAAATAATTATGAATGGAATTAATTCAAAGGATGGTGCAAGCTTTTTTCTATAGACTCTGTAGGCTTTTTTCTTTGGAGTATATAGAGACAAGCCTGTAGAGTCCGTAGAAACAAGCCTGCAGAGTCTATAGAAACAAACCTGGGACATCCTTTTAACTGATGCTATTCATGATGATTTATTAATGTTTCATGTTGGTCCTCTTATATACTCATATTAACACACATGTCTCAAAATCAAAAAAAAATAGACCTACAGAGTCCATAGATTCATTCTGTATGAGTTCGTAGTTCTACTAGATGGAGATCAAAATTGAACTTTCACTATACATCACCTGTGTCTTCTTCCTGAGCATTATTCACACAAAAAATTACTAAAACATGATATGTATTAGACATTAATGAAAAATTAAAGGTTTAGTTTTTGGTTCAATATAAATAAGACAAGTATCTACTTTCCATGTAATAACTATCTAACAATATATGATTTGCATAAGATAATATCCTTAGAGAGATGAATTGAGGGAAATAACATGTCAATAATGAGTCATATTATAAGCTCATCATCTCCCCTAGGCTTTAATTTTTTCAAGTCTCATTGCAAACATTCATTTGCATTTGTAGCTCTTACATGTACTTTTCAAAATCTAACTCAAATCATAGTCATAAAATTCATCTGTTATATGCTTGTCTAAATTGATTGTAAACCCCTGATGTTATTGAATCATTTATTTCCATATATTTAATTGTTCCTCTAATTGTGGAGCCCAACTCTACCATCCTGGAATAGGTATGATCAACAAAGGGGGTCTATATCTCATGCCAATCCATTTATTTTCTCCCCCAGAGTTTATTACCTCTATTAATATTTCCAAAATTGAGGTAGCTCTCCTCATACTCCATCTTAAGTTATTTGGAGACATGACCTCTCCTCATGACAAGATGGTCCCACCTTTTCACACTTTTAGTCACCACTGAATGAAAACATTGTCTTGAAAATAAGTCAAAATAAACAACACAATCATATAAAGCTTGTAAATAATGAGCTTTAACTTCATCACTTAAACAAGCATATTTAAAATTCTTTTAGATCAATCTGGGGATAGGAAAGGCTGGTCTGATACACAATCTTGTAGTCTTATCATGATTTGTATACTCTTCAAATCTACTTTTTCATGCTAGTTGATTTTTGAATGTAGAATGTAATGCCCTCAGTTGAACTTCTCCTACATGAAGGTTTATCAATAAATTATTGTGTGCATGGTCTAATATGATCAAATCATGAAAATAAAACTCGCAAAGAAAATCATGCTAATCAAGTTTAGAATTATAAAAAAATTCCAAAAATGTTATTAGCTATAAAATATTGTAAGGAAGGTGACAAGAGATCCTCAGAAGCTATCATCTGTAAAATTGTTTAAATAAAAACAAACTATATGCAGGAGAAGGATTCATACATGCCAAAAGAGATTCCCCTAATTTGCATGCATCCTACAAATTTTCTTCTAAATATTAGACCTTAGCTTATAATTCTTTCTTTTCATTTTCTAATATTTTATTTGAAGAAGTTGCAACTTTGTTTTTCTGTTTGAGTATGGAATATTCTTCTTCAATTTGATTTAGCATTTTCAAGGTAGGAATACCTGGACAACTTGTTTGACAACTTCAGTCAACAAATACCTTAGGAGGAGAAGGTGCAACAATAGAAGGTTCTTTGGAAGATTTTACCAAATTTTCCAATCTCCTATTCTCCTTCTTCATATTTTCTACACATATCTAGAGGTCTATTTATTCACTTTCATTTTTCTTTATTGTTTCTTCTAATCTATGGACTTTTAATGCATGATTGGCAGATGATATGTCTAACTTTTGTACCAGCAATAAGTTGAGATGATCCTTATTCTGTAATTGACTGATCAAGTCAGCCATGTCAATTGTTCATTGCTACTCTAGAGCTTGAGCTTGAGAAAGCTTCAAGCTTAACTGCATAATAGGATCATTTACATTAGATGACTCTCCTTTTTTATTTATGCATGCATTTTTTCCCTTATTCATTACAGTTTTAACTAAAACATGTGTTTATTCCACCATACTTGATTCCTCTGTCATGATTGGCTCTTCTCCTAGAATTGGATCTTCTATTATGATTGGAGATTTCCTATCGAAAGGAGTTTCTTCAACATCTACAGTTTCAAGGATACTTTGATGTATGGGGGAATGAGATACCTTTTTAAGACTATCCAAAATGTCTACAACCTCTTATTCATCTTCATCTATCAGAATTAACCTTCTCCTTCTTTTGGTCACTCTCTAAGCTACACTCAGTTGTCTTTCCTTTTCAACCATCAAACCCTTGGTCTTCTCAAGTTTTGTAGCAACCTTTCATTTCAATTCTATTCTTCCTAACAAGGGAATCAGTTACACTATAGATTCTTGAGGTTCTTGTCGGGACCTTGAAACTAATGGGATTTGAGACCTTATGATTCTTCTTGAAGAATATGAAGAAGGGATTTCTTTTGAGAATACAGTCTGTGATTTCTTCTTTGGATTTGTTTTCTTAACTGATGTAGTAGGTGGAGATGAATGTTCCTGTGGTAAATTTGAGGTTTCTTATGTAGGTAGATTTAGAATTTTTTGTGTTACACTATTCTTAAATTCCTCCTAGACCTCTTGTCCTTGTTGAAGGAAGTGATGTTGGATAATTAGGTTAATAAGGCCGTGGTGCTTAAGAGCAACATTAGGAGTTATAGTCATATTGTGAAGGGCATTGTATAAGAAGGATGGGAGTTTAATCTTGTAATGAGGGTTTTGCCTCCTATACTTAAGTTTTATTAATACTTTCATGGCTTCTCCTCCTAAAAGATTATTTTGCCTCTCACAAATGATATACTTGAGTACCTACTTGGTGACAGATTTCCAAGGTTCAAGAAGTGAATTTATACAAATCCCTTTTAAGTTTACCTTGGAATATATTAGACATGAAGTCCCATTCTGCTCATTACCATTAAACTAAATAATTAAATCACTAAATAGAATTTTACTTGTTGCTCTCATTCCCTCTTTTGAAACTTGTATGATTTGACTTATAATTTGAGTTGAAATAGGAATAATAATGCCTTTAACAATTGAAAACTCAGGGGTGAGATTAGTGATGAATTCTCTTACCATTGTTTCATGTAAACCCTAGAACATTTCAATGAAAGGTAGCTAGCCATTTACTCTAAACACTACCATAAAAGCTTTGTCTTTTTGAATCTTTGCTACATTCTTCAGCTCTGATCTTGTTTTTTGTCCCATTTCTACTTGGATTTATAGACAACTCTATTTATTTAAGTTAGATTAGGGTTTAGACCAACTTATATTGAAATCTATAGGAAATAATCACTAATGATCTATAGAAATGAAATGTTTTGCATGAAAATCCATAGCTTTAAGACTCTGTAGTTTGACATGATTACTTTATGCAATTCAATGCCTCACATTTCTATGGAGTGTGCTAGTTGTTTTGTCAAATTATTAGAAATTGAATAAAATGATGATATAGCACTTTGGCAGTTATAGATATTTATTATTTCATTTAGAACCCCTTTATGATGTCCCTATCATTTTAATTATTGATGATGCAATTGATTGTACCAAAGATGCATAGTTCATCATGATGTAGACATACACCTTTTCCATCTTGTTTGCATGCTTATCCATTATGGTATGTGTCATGTCATTCTATTTTGTAAGGCTCAAGTTTAGGTCATCTCCATAGAATAAATATTAATTAAATCAAAGATAATTAGTTAAAAAAACATAAATAAATAGAATGTATGTCTCACTTAATTTTGACCTTAGATTTATCCTTTGCTCACCATTTGTCCTGCATAAATACATTTGCATGGATTAGTCAACAGGTGTTGAAAGAAAAAAATTTATTGCATGGAGAAGACTAATCATAGTGACATGATGAGATTCTTTTTTTATTATATATTTTGTTTTTGCCCTTTGGCCAGCCATTGCTAGTTTTCTAGGCAAAGCCCTTTTTGCAATGCATAACTAGCCAACAAGCTAGTTTTTTGGGCATGCATTGTCAATAGTGTCCCTAGAAGGATTTTCACTATTATTATTATTATTATTATTATTATTATTATTATTATTATTATTATTATTATTATTATTATTATTATTATTATTATTATTATTATTATTATTATTATCAAGGAGCAAGTTCTATAGAATAAGCAGAGTCCTTTAGAACAGCTACTTGATTTGAAGTAGTTTCCCTAGAAGAAGTAGAGTCTTCCAGAAAGGCTACTTGATCTTTTACCTTTTGAACAAATTCTTCTTTATTGGGAGGTTTATGATAAAGCTTTAATTTATGTCCATTGACTAACATAACTCTTATATTATCATCAATAGGTATTAGCTTAAAAGAACCATTTTCAAAGACCTCCTCAATTTGATAAGGTCCCAACCACCTCATTTGTATTTTTCCTTTAAACTGTTGAAATTTGGAATTAAACAATAGTGCCCAATCTCCTTTCTAAAACTTTCATTACTTGATCTATGAATAATGCCAAACTTTTCATTGATGTTGTACCAATTCAGTTCTTATTAGTGCTTCCATCCTCATCTCATCAAGTTTATTACATTGTAAGAGTCTTCCTTTTTGTATTTATTCTAATTCAATCCCTACTTCTACAGTTATTTTCAAAGTTTTGTAATTGAAATTCAATAGAGAATAAGGGATTCTTACCATAAACCAATTCATAAGGTGAAAATCTATTTATTGTTTTCCAAGTAGTATTATAGGCTCAAACAGCTTCTAGTACTTTATCTACCTAATCTTTTATGTTGGAATTAACAACCTTGGTTAAAATGGTTTCTAGTTCTCTATTGGTGACTTCAAATTTCCCATATCCTGTGGATGGTATGGAGATGTTTTTCTATGTTGAGTTTGATATAATTGCATGAAGTGATTTATCATGTTTGACATGAACTATGGTCCTTGATCTGAGACTATCTCCCTTAGAGCACCAAATCTTTGCATGATTTTGAAATATAAGAAATCAACTACAATCTCTTCTCTTACATGAGTTAATACTTCCACTTCCACCCACATGGTCACATAGTCTATACATACTAGGAGATATTCTTTTCCTCTAAAAATAAGATCCACATGACCTATAAAATCAATTCCCCATTTCTCAAATGGTTCTAAAACCAATTGGGGATGAGGGTGCAGAGGCATCTTTGTTGAAAGAGTAGATTGTCCAATTCTCTTACAAGCATCACAATGTCTGACATATGTTTTTACTTGCTGATAAAGGTGAGGCCAATAGTATCCTACTCCTTTGATTTTATGTATGGTTTTTTTTAACTGAGTAATAACCTCCTCATGGTTCATCATGATAAGATCTGATGATATCATAAGCTTCAACATTTATCACACACCTACAAAACACATGGTCAGGTCCAAGTTTGAATAGCATTTCGTTAATATATTTAAAAGAACTTTATTTGATTAAATGTTTCTTTTCTTTTTATGAAAATTGTAGAGGAAACTTCCCTATGGTGAGGTAATTGGCTATATCACAAAACCATAGAGATTTTAATGAAATAGCAAATAGTTGTTCATCTGTAAATTCATCTTCCACCAGTTCTTCCTCACCTGTAGTGTTTATTATTGACAAGAAATCAACAACCACATAGACTTCCCTGGTTTATCTATAATAGTAACATAAAATTCTTGTAAGAATAATAATCATCTAATAATCCTACATCCCATAATTAGTTTGTTGGTAAGATATCTAATAGCTAAATGGTTTGTATAGACAAATACTTTGTAACCTATTATGTAGTGTCTTAATTTGTTAATTGTATAGACTACAGCTAGGAATTCTCTCTTAGTTATGGTATAGTTTCTTTCAGCAGGTGTCATGTTTTTTCTAATATAATATATAGCATACATGTTATCCTCTTCATATTTTTGTCTAAGGACTACTCCTATTACTATATTGGAAGCATCTATTTATATATGGAATGGCTGAGTCCAATCTGATCCTCTTAATACTAGAGCAGTAATGAGTTTAGATTTGATGGTCTCAAAGGCCTACTGGAAACTATCACTCCATTTGAATGTACTATCTTTTGTAAGCAAGGTGAACATAGGGGTAACTATTTGGCTAAAATTATCTATGAAGCATCTGTAGTAACTAGCATATCCTAAAAAACTCTTAATTTTAGTTTTTGTTTGTGGGATGGATAAGTTGGAGATTATTTCAACCTTCTTTGGATTTACTTGAATGCCTTTTGTATAAATATGGTGTCCCAGCACTATTCCTTCATCCATCATTAACAAACATTTCTCATGTCTCAAAGATAATTAATGTTCTTCACATCTAATCAATACTCTTTCCAAGTTGGTAA
The DNA here is from genome assembly GCA_037957365.1 of Torreya grandis. Taxonomy (NCBI): domain Eukaryota; kingdom Viridiplantae; phylum Streptophyta; class Pinopsida; order Cupressales; family Taxaceae; genus Torreya; species Torreya grandis. The sequence continues at coordinate 834,654 of JARHVA010002689.1, forward strand.
GAGCCTCTTCATAAGACTCACCATGAATGGTGAAATCATCCATATATACTTTAACACAATCATTTGTAAGGTTAAAGAATATTGCGAGAACTACTCTTTGGAAGGTTCGTAGAGCATTACAGAGTCTAAATTGGATTACTTGGTAAGAAAAAGTTCCCCAAGGGTAGGTAAATGTGGTTTTATCTACCACCATTATTTGGTTATACCCACTAAACCCATCCAGGAAAGAAAAATATCATTTTCCTACCAAGTTGTCAAAAACTTGATCAATGAAAGGTAGAGGAAAATAATCTCTTAGTGTTTCTTTTTTCAGTTCTCTATAATCTATACATACCCTTAATTTTCCATTTTTCTTGGGCACAATTACCAGGGGTGAAACCCACTAGCTATCTGAGATGGGGTAAATAAATCCAACTTCCAGCAATTTTTGGATCTCTATGTTGACTATCTTCTTTAATGTTGGGTTTATTCTTCTTTGTGGTTGTCTGACTAGTTTGATAGATTCCATGTAAATGTGATGAGTGTATATGTTGGGGTGAATTCCCTTCATGTTGGTATAATCCAAAGAAAAATCCTTGGTATGTCTTTCCAGTACTTCAAAGAGTTGTTCTTCCTCTTCATTTGTTAACCAACTATTGATGTTCAAAATCTTTCCAGGTAATACCATGATTGGTTTTGTGCTTGGGTAGTTGGATTATATTTTCTTAAATTCAATAATCAATGAGTTTAGAGGATATGGATGAGGAAGTAGCTTATGAAACATGGTTATTTTATCAACAAACTCTTCTCCAAGAGGAATCAACCTTGCAAAAGAATAATGGAATGCATCTAAGAAATGAGTTTGCTAATGTTCTACCAATTTCTACACACATTCCTAAATCAATCCATGATCATATGGTGAGGAAACAATAGAAGAAGTAGAAGTGGAGGTTTCATATTATTCTTTTTGACCCAAAAATTCTAAACTGAGGCAATCCATAGTTTTTGGACTAGCAGAGTCCATATATTCTAGACTGGCATAGTCCATAGCTTTCGAAATGGCAGAGTCTATAGATTTTGGGTATATGTCTCCATTCAATTCTTCCAAGTGTTTTTAACCATGATCATGGCTAAGGAGGAAATGTTTTTTGATGTGTTTTCTAATTCATCCACCCAAAGTTCTTGTATGTGATTTATTGATGGTTTTGCAGGAGGATACGAAGAGATGCATTTGGATTTTAACCCATTAGAAATGGTCATGTCTCCTGACCTGCAATCAATTAATGTTACTATAGTAGCCAACAATGGTCTACCTAGGATTATGGGATATCCTAGATTCTTTGTTTTAGGTTGCAAAACCATGAAATCTACTAGATATTCCCAAGACTCTATTAGTACTTCAACATTTTCTATAGTCCCTTCTAGTTTAGTTACATATTGGTCCACCATTAGAAGAATGGTAGTTGTGGGTTTCATTCTCATAAGAGATAATGTATGGAGAGTATTATTTATCATAACATTAATTATTGCTCCCAAATCTACCAAGATGTTAGGAATTTCTTAACCTCTGATTGTGATTGTGATCACTGGGCTTCCTGGATCTGCATATTTTGGAACTAATAGTTTTCTTGTTAATAAATCAGCAAATTTTATGTCAACATGAATGGTTCTTGGATATTTTGATTTCCTCCCAGGTGTCTTGATACAAAGGTTTTTGATGATCTTGTTTAATTCAGGTATATCCCTAATAGCTTGTAATAGGGGTACCTCAATATTAATCTATTACAACTCATGGACCAAGTTTGAATCTGGTTTAATATCAATTTTTTTTAATCTCTCAGGAAAACAAATTACTAGTGTAGTAGTGTTTTCTTTGTTTGCTTTAGGGCTTATTTTGATTTTAGCTTTTCTAGTGTTTAATTGAGATGATTCTATTTTTTCTTTTTAATCAGGTATCTCAAAAAGATAATTAAAGGTTTTTGTATAGTTTTCCTTAATCTTAAATGTATTTCCAAATAATCAATAACTCCAACATTCATTGTCTCTTCCTATTCATTAACATAAACATGTGCTGGTTGTTTATTTTTTGGATTTGCTATTGGTTGTGCAGGCATTGAGGGTCGATTGATTTGTCCTTGTTATTGAATAATTGGGGGTGGCATTATAGTTTGTTGTTGAAGTGGTCTTATTGGTTGGGTGAATTATTGTTGTGGGTTTCAATGTGGATTCCATTATTGATATTGTTGTGGCATCCATTGTTGTTGTGGTACCCATTGTTGTTATGGTTGTGTCTGTGGTACCATCCATGGGGGTGTTGGCATCCAATCATGTCTTGGCCATGGATTTTGGATTGATGTAATTTGGGGTTGATTCCAAGAAGGTGAAGGAACTAAAATATTCCATGGTGCCATCCATGGATTAATTAGGTTTCTTGCATTAAACTATCCTTGAGCCTAGTTTTGTGGGGCAAAGTTTTGTCTCTAGATATAATTTACTTCATCAATGGACTCAACTTGTGTTTTCATTTGATTTTTTAAAATAGGTAGAAGGGTGAAATGTTTGGTATCATTATTTGTTGCATCATAGACCCCACATGTTAAAACATTGGTTTTATTGAGGGGGCAGTCTCTAAGGGAATGTCTCTATCTACATTTAGGACAGTATATTTCTAAGGGTTCTATTGCAATTGCCTTAGCTTGAAGGCCATCCAAAGTATTGTTTAGTGTAACCAAAATATCCATCTTTATATTGGAAAATTATTCCATAAGCTCACCCACTTCATTATATTTCCCAAACCTTCCTCTCCTAATTCTAGGTTTTGTTCGAGAGTAGTTGGTACAAAGCTCAGAAATCTAATTGAAAGCCAACTTATTTATATCTCCACCTCCCATCATATTCAAGGCATCTCTAGTATCTTCATCAAACACTTTTAAGAAATTCAACTTCTAAACTTCTTCAATGAGTGGATAATTACTTCTTTTATGAGTGAACATGAATCTATCTAAATAATCCTCTAAAGATTCATCCTCATTTTGTTTGATTTGAAGAAATCCTCTTTTCTTTCTCCCAATTGGCAGTAATCTTGATACTTGTTTAAGAATTATGTTTCCATGTCATCCCATGTTCTAATAGAATTGCCACGTAAACCCATGAACCATCTCATAGCTGTATCTTTAAGTGTATATGTAAATAGTTTTAATTTTTAGCTATCCATTGTGTAATCATAGGTTTGACACATCATCTTAAAGTCAAATAGGAATTGATCAAGATCTTATGCAGATCTTACCCAAAAATTTGGCAGATTAGCTAGTGAAATATTTTTCATGGGGGTTTGATCATTAAGATCTACAACAATAGGAAAGGAAAAAGTCCTTCCTAGTTGTGCAACTTGTTGATTTTGTGGATTTTGTTGGAAAGCCATATTTTCTTCTTCTGATGATGTTTCAAAGCTAGGATGATCTTCGCACTAAATATTTGTGGTATCAGTTATGGGTTGTTCAAAGTTCTCAAAAATTTCTTCAGTTATGGATTTTTTAAATGCTTCTTCTAAGTACTTGGCAATTTCTAAATAATGTCTTCCTACAAGAGATTGATCCCAAGGAATTTTTCTTATGGGGCTTGCTTGTGGCAATGGCCTAGTTTATATCCAAGTTTTTGAAGATTCTTGCAGATAGGTTTCACTCATAACTTTTGCTTCACTACTCAAAGATGTTGAAGGAGTTTCAACTTGTGTTTTTGGTGGCAATTTTGGGATGAATCAACCTTTAGAGTAAATAGAATGGTACATTAATTTATTGAATTTTATTTAGGATTTTATGGTTTTTACAAATTTTATATGTTTTTCACTCTAGACCAATAATTATTACCTTACTAACACCTTGTCCTTGATAACAGTGCCAAAAATGATGTGTGTCATTTAACTCCTCATTTAATCAATGTTTAATTGATGTCTTATCAATCGGGGTTGGTGTCGAAAGCTATTTATAGTAAGATGTAGGAAGGTAGATCTTGAAGTCTACTTTTGGGGGTGTTTGATGGTCCTATTCTAACTTTGACTAATGAAAGAAATGTGTCTTAAACTACTTGATTCACTCTTTTCTTGAAAAGGAAAAGATGTAACTATTTAATCAAATGAATCCACTCTTTTGCTTGAAAGTAAAATCACACTCCTATTTCCACTTGCATGGAAATGGAGATGTTTAACTTAAAAAGGGAAATTTGCTTCACATGTTTGTTGTAAAAGAAAACACACTTTACTTAGAAAGGAAATGACTTTGGAATAATGAAATGCCTTTAGAACTATAAATTTGTTTTGATGTTTTATGAATGAATGCAAACATCAGCGAGATTATGATTAGTTATAACAAAGAGTTAATATAACATAACATAAATATCATACACAATTCCTAGTTCTAAGGAGAGTGGGCCCTTGCTCCTCTCAGACTCAGGAACAAAGATTAATCAATGCTAGAAACTGAAGTGATAATTCATAAAATTGAAATGATTATAATCTGTCTAAAACCTATAATATACTTGTACGTATCTTTCATCTATTTCTTTTTAATAACAAAAGTCTTACATTTTATACTAATATAATCAACTCAAAATAGGATGCAAAGAGATAGGATTCTTTGGTCGATCCACTCATCCAAAAATATGAGATTGGATTTCTAATTGATCCAATTATTTCAATGAAATAGATATACTATCCTATAATAGTCCTAAGATCCAAATATATAAAACTTTATCAAAAGCAAATCCTACAAATCAACATGTGAGTATTTTCCTCAATTGACTCCAGCTAGAATGATTCTTTCTCATCTTATTTGGCTACCAGTTTCCTAATTTGTAGCTTTGTCTTTATAGAATCCACATAATTGACCATGTAGAATCAGTAGGAACGAGCCTGTAGAGTCCATAGAAACAAGCCTATGGAATCCATAGAGACAAGCCTGTGGAGTCCATAGAAACAAGCCTGAAGAGTCCATAAAAATAAGCTTGCACCATCCTTTGAACTGATGCCATTCATGATTATTTCTTAAGGTTTTTTGTTGTCCTCCCATGTACTCATGTAAACATACGTGTCTCAAAATCATGAAAAAATAGACTTGTAGAGTCCGTAGATTCATTTTGTATGAGTTCATAGTTTTGTTAGATGGAGACCAAAATTGAACTTTCACTATACATTGCCTGTGTCTTCTTCCTAAGCATTCTTCACAACAAAAATCACTAAAACATGATATATATTAGACAATAATGACAAAGTAAAGGTTTAGTCTTTGGTTCAATATAAACAAGACAAGTATCTACTTTCAATGTAATAGCTATCTAACAATCTATGATTTACATGAGATAATATCTTTAGAGAGATGAATTGAGGGAAATAACATGTCAATAATGAGTCATATTCTGAGCTCATGAACATTTATTTCTTTAAAGTCTAATTTAACTCCTAAACCTCGTATTGGTTCTTCTAAATCTCATTTGAATTTTCTTGATGAAGTTAACTCTATGCCTTGTAAGATTCCACTTATGGAGTTGGTCTGAACTTCACCTTATCATCATAAATTCCTTATGTAATAACTTCAAGAGATTGAAGATCCATCTTCCATAGATGAAAAACCACCTTCTATTAAATCTCAACCTACCAACATCAATACCATTGAAACCACGTGTCCTTCCAAGCCCTCTATTGAATTATTTGAAAAGGACATGATGAATGATGAAATTATTTTTATGCTAATGATCCATCACTTTTTATCAAAATAGCCATTAATACCACCCTTATTCAAAAAAAAATAGTTGATGAAATTTCTATTATTAATGTCACATCCTTATGGCTTATACAATAACTTGGTTATAGCAAGCATCATCTTAAGCAATCCCTTCTTACCTATTGTGGTTTTGATAAGACAAATCAAAATCCACTTAGTTTTATTTAGATTTCATTGACCATTGGACCTAAAATAGTTCAAACCAAGCTTATGGTCCTTCATCTTCCTTTATTGTACAATATACTCCTTGGTTATCCATGGAATCATTGAATGAAGGCCATTACTTCTTTCAATAGTCAAAGTATTAAATTCTTTCATAATGAAAAATGATATAAGCATGAAGCTAATCCTAACCTATGGAGTATCCAACTACCTAATCCCAAATCACAGTATCGTGTTCCTATGATTCCTAAGATCAATAGTGTTATTTTTCGTGAGTTCATCAACATGAATACTAATTTACCAGTTACTCTTGTAGATTACAATGATAATGGGCCTAATGAGTTACAACATACTTTCAATACCACTAAGTTACCTCCATACATTTCACAATGGATTCCTCCTTCTCTTTTACCAAGAGATCATACTATTCCTTTCATGGATGAGATTACCGATTTTCTCCCTCCATGTAATGCTTAGGATCCCTCTTTACCAAAAGATACCTTTACTTGCAATGGTTTTAGAGTGGATAAATTATTTTAATAACCTCTCATCATATCTCATAATACATTCAGTAACATTAAGATTTCATCCTTTGAAACTCCCCTATATTCTTAAGCATGTATGATTTCTCTGACATATGATGACAACTATATCATGGTCCAAGCTCAATCTAGAGATTTGGATTTCTAGCATTATCAAAAATCATTAGCTCAAATTCATGTGTTTAATCAAGCTATTCATACCATTTTTGTGGGTCGTACCCTAAATCTTGAGGGTCATGTGCTTCCTGCCAATCCTCCTCTTATCAATACTCCTAATGTACTAGAACAAATTATACCTTTTGAACCTCCATAAGTTTCTGCATCTCCTTTACCACCTATTGATCCAATCATTACAACTGATCCTTTTCCCATCATTGGACCCACAAATATTCCAATCTCTTCTACTCTATCTACTTCTTCTACTCGTGAAATTACACTAGATGCGAAAACAATTGATGTTCATCAAATACATTCTGAGTATGATCACCATGGCAATAAAATTCTATATCTTGAAGTAGATGTCAAGTATTATGGTCCTCTTCCTACCTTGCTTAGTGATGAATCTATCCTTGAGTTAATTTATGCCCAAGAACCTCAAATTCCTTGGTAGCATCATAAACTTCAAAATTTTAAGACTAAAACTCCTTGCTTCAACAACTTCATTGGTAACATTGATCCTAAAGCAAATCCAATTTCAGCCTTACTTAATGCACCATACCACTTTCAAAATGGCAATGTCATGCTTATTGAAGAAGCCGTGCCCCCTTATCAATGTCACCAGTTATACCATTTCCAAATTTATTCTTAATCAAATCATTTTCCACTTTGGCATTCCCCATACCATCATTTCAGATAGTGGCATTAATTTTTAAAAAAAAACATGTTAAGTAGCTTTGTGCTAAATTCAAGAACAATCACAACTTTCCCACACCTTATTATTCAAAATATAATGGTCAAGTTGAGCCCACTAATAAAAATATAAACAAAATTCTCCAAAAGATAATTCATGAAACCCATATATATTGGCATCTTCATCTTTATCCTGTCATTTGGACTTATCAGACTAGCATACATATTGCCACTGGGGTAACACCATTTTATCTAGTTTATGGTTTTGAGTTTGTTATTCCTTTATAAGTTGAGATTCCCTCTCTTTGTATATCTTTTTATGGTATTATTCATGATGAATAATTGTATTAATTTCATCTTCATGCCCTTGATCTTCTTGATGAACATTATCTTTCCTCCTTACAACATAACTATCAATGCAAGGCTCTCATTGTCAAACAACATAACAAACGTGTTAAAGTATGCACTTTTAATGTTTTCTATCTTATCCTTAAATTGGATTACACCTATGATAAAGAAGGTATATATGGGTAAAAATGGTGGGGCTCATATTTAATCAAAAATATTCTTGGTTCAATCACCTACCACCTTCAAACTAATGAAGGCCATGTTTTCAAAGAGCCCACCAATGCACAATTTCTTAAAAAGTTGTTTACTTAAACATTGCCTTCTTGTCATGATTTATATCTACATCTATCTAACACTTTTTTCAAGTTATTTAAGCATGGTTTTCTCTCTCTGTAGCAAGTTCCTTCCTTTCTAAAACTTTTAGTCCTTTATTTTGGTCTTTTGGTTTTTCAATGTACCATAATCTTCTTTATCTTCTTGCATTTTTCTCTTTTTTTTGCACCCCTTGGGTTTCTCTTTTATGGTTTTATTTGTAATACCATGGATAGGACCCAAAATTCCTCACAAAACCACCATCTTTTAACTTTTTCTCACATACCTTTTCCTTGCCAATGTTGTTTCAGAATCCCTTGGGTTTTTCCTTTGTGAGTTGCTTTGTAAGAATGCAGATAGAACTCAATATCCCTAACAAAACTACCATCTATTATTTCTTTATCTTTTTCCTATTTTATGTATTTTTAGTGTAAGACCACAGAGAAGACCCGTCCCTCCTCATAAAATTTCCATCTTTTCATGTTCTTGATACTTATTCTCAACTTTAGCTTTTACTTCTTTTGCTAGATGAAATCTATACAACAATTTATGTTAGCATGTTTTTCTCCACTTCCCTCATTATCATGATAAGGAATCACACTTTACTATCATCATATCCCTATTTTCCATTTGTCACATTTTTTGTGATTTTAATCAATTTAAATTGTTCCATGTATCATTCTCTTGATTTTCCCTTTATTTCATCTCTACATTGGATAAAACAAGGTCAAAGTCAAGATAGCACTTTTATTTCTCCTATATTTATGAGACTCTTAAACCCCATGATCTTTGAACTTTCCTTCTCTTAACAACCTTATCCCAAGTACTCAAATGAAAGTCATACTTAACACCCATGTTTGGTTTTCCAAATTCGTATGGAGGAGGAATTGAAAAAGCCATCAAAATTTTTAAAATCAAAATCATTTAAAGCAAAAATAAATGATATCTAAAAGGTAGTATATAAATCTCAAAAGTTAAATTCACACCAAAAGATGTGATTACAAGTACATCTCTTATCCTTAATTAAATCTTAAACTTCATAGTTAGCTTCACATAGAGCTGAGGTCCTTTGAGGTGTGGTAGACTAGTAGATTGAAGCTGAAACTTTATGATACTACCTACTTTCTCATGTAAGTACCCAATCTTCACAGTAGATTGATGGATCTATAATGGGTCTTGAAGAATGGGTAACATGTTGTGGGATGGTAGGTCTATTTTTATTTGCATGAATATAACCTTCATGGGATGATCTATAAACTACATTTGTTGATCTAAGACTTGTGTGGCTAAGAGAAGTTAATTAGTGTCCTTAAGGTCAAAGGTCCTTTTATTTTGACAAACCTAATTTGAGTGTCTTAACTTCGATAAAGAGTTCCTCTACCTTGGTTTTTCCTTCATTCTCCCATCCACCCATTTCATTTTCCCCCCTTGACAAATAAATTGTGATTCCAAATCTATTTTCCCTTCTTCTTTAATTCCTTTTTCTTCACCTTTTATAAAACATGCTATCACTACTTTGTTTTATTTTTATCTATCCTTAGAGCAAAACAAAATGCATGAGTAACAATGGATTCTTCTTTATTTGCACCATGATTTTACATTTCTACACTTGCTTTAAATTCCTTTTACCATTCGTCATCACTTTACTATCCTTCTATTATAGACACCTATGTTCGTACCCATTTTCCATTATAGAGTGAGGTTGGTTTGTTACTTCTCACTCAACAATGTTGTTTTCCCTTTTATGCACATTTTCTATTGATGAGTGAGATGTGGATTGTTACTGCTCACACATCAATATTGTTTTACCATTTTGTTTTTATCTTTTACCATTCATTTTTTCATTACCATCTTGTTTGACATGTGTCCTTGGTTTCACTTGGTGAGTTTGCCTTTCTTAATTAAAGATAGCTTGTTTGAGTTTTTTGATTTTGAGTAGCCTTGGATTTTTAGTTACTTGATTTACTCTTCTTATTTGACTTAGTCATTTGGTCTAACATAGCACTTGTCACCCTAGCTTTCCAAATTTTCCATGTACATCCCACCCTCATAGAACCAGCTATCTTGGCTTTTATTGCATTTGTTTGTTTTTCCTCTTTAGTTTTATATTCTTGGGTTTTTCAAAAGTAGTCTCTTCACCCTAAATAATCAAAAATAACAACACAATAAACAACCATCCCATGATAAAGGTACGTCAAGTTATGTATTGCATTTAATTTTTAGTTATCTATTTTTTAGTTATTTACTTTTCATTCATTTACTTTCAGTTATTTTTGCTTTAAAATAATGTAATTTTTTTTAGCATCAGCATTGTGTGTTACTAGGTTCTTTCTCAAAGAACCATCCCCTATTTCACCTTAGTGACACATGATGAACTTAGAGTGGGGTATATATATACACATAATATTTTAAAACTTTTATTAAATACTGATGCTTTACATCTTACAGGAACCCATTGATATTCATCTCTCTGAGTGTATGCCCTGAGGGGTGCATCAAGAAAAGGGTGGGTAGACCTTTGGTGCTTCACAAGATTGTTGTCTATTACTGCCACATCATTACCAATCCAACCAACTCTTAAAACCATTCTGTAATCTACTAATCCTCTCTTGCACACTCCTCCAATATTTTTCTCTTTTCATCCTCCTTTTCTTACCTTAATTCCCTTTTAGCCTGTCGATTGTACTAGATTAGCCATGGCCGACCCTATACAGTTTAGGGTATTTTTCACTTTTTAGGTTTGTTAGCCTTACGACCGACCTAGCTTAGACATAGTGAATTATTCCCAAAAACAAATTAGGTCAACCATGGCCAACCCTATACAATTAACATTCTTGGAAGGATTCAAGGTGATATCTACCTATATATACAAAATCATTTCATCATTATTTCATATACTTAATAAATATTTATTATTCACTCGTGCTTCTTCATAATGTGCTCTTCTACCATTCTACTTGAGGAGACTTAGCTTAGGGTATCCACTTAGAGAATCTAGTCTTGTGGATAAGGCTTGGATACTTTGGCCTTTCTTAGTGATCCTTAAAAACCATAAACAACCTCTTGCAAGCCACTTTGGTCAATGGAGAGATTGAGTCTCAATGAGTTCACATTTAGGTAAGTATATTCTAACTTTATTCCCCTCTCTTTAGTAGATAAAAGTAGCGTAAGTGTTAGATCAAATAATATTACTCTTCATATTCCATTTATTAGGTTCTTACTCATACTTAGCTTAATTAAGATTCTCTTATACATGTTTTAATTTCTTTACTAACCCTTTTTATTATTCAATAATCTTTGGTGTGCACTAGATTAGATTTAATTTCTTGTTTATTAGCATAGGTGAAATATTAAATCTTAAGACACTATGGTCGTTGTGTGTTTGTGTTAGATTGTAGGCTTTGGAACCCTACCTCACATGGCATATTATGACAAGAGATCCCCTAATCGAGTCTAGCGGATCCCCATATTGGTCATGTTCCTACTTAACAAATGTATTCCCAATCGAAAGTGTTGGTAGGATCTATCTTCTTTGAACCAGGATTGATTGATAGACATTGTGCATTTATGATTGCATACAACATCCATATTTGTCCCAAAAAACAAACATAATGGTACAGAAAAGTAAACATGTAAAACATCATTTAGTTTGTTGATAAGTTACGAATTGAAATGAATTACAAATAATTTTATAATAATATGTAAAATATATTTGATATTTGTATTTCTTAAATCAAAGTAATAGCATTAAATAGGTAAGAGCAATTTTTTTTAACAATAAATGCTATAAAATATGAAAAATAGTTTTGTTTATTGAAAATATATAACATTATAAAAATGAAGCAATGCTAACAAAACTTATATACTAGACAAATAAATGTGCATTGTAAAAAATAGGTAAATAAAAGTGTAAATAGATAATTTAAATGAGTTATAAACATTTTTATATAGATTGTCAATTGATGAAAAATATAATATAAATATGATAATTGATTCCAATAGAAGAAGATATTGTGTTAGTCTTAAATACGAGTTCTCTATAGGCATAATAAGTGTTTACATAAATAGTGTGAGACAATGAGTATAAATTAGTTAATTGTATGTAATTTTAAATTGGGGAAAAAAATTAAAAAAAAATTAAAGCAAATTATAAACATTAATTTTTTTAAAAGTATTTCAGCATTTAGAATGACTTTTTGTTTGTCAAGAGTAAATTTTGATCGCAATGAAATCCCCTTAGTAAATAGATAGTGATTGCCTTGTCTACGAGATAGTCATTGTATGAAATTTGTGTGAATGTAACAATGATTGTTTTCAATAAAGGCCCCAAAAGACTGTGTTGCACATTAGTGTTTTTGACAGTTTTTGAATTACAAATTATGTGATGGAAATATGCATATGGATTTCAAGGGTCAGGGTGGTTTCTAAATATAGACTTTTATATTTTTCTTTCCACACACTTGGATTTTGTACTAGTTGTATTAATCAAATATATTCAAAACCCAAACCTTGAATAAGAATTAGAATAATTACTTAAAACAAAACCAAAGTAATAAGTAAAATTTTAATATGTGAGACTTTGATTTTTTTTTTTTAAATACAAATTTAAACTAAAAAAAGGAACCTTAAGCTAATGCAAATAAAATCAGTGCTAGAAATTTAAAACCATAATGTGCTAGTAAGTAGTATAAAATAGCTCTAGACAAATTTTAGAGGCATGTTTCAAGTTTGGGTTGTAGTTAGTCTATGCTTTTTACTATAGACTTAGAATTTTGCTAGAAATATTTTTGCAGTGTGACTCTAAGAAAAGTGTTGGAGGTAAATGGTAAATACTAAGTTATAATGTCCAAGGGATTGTAAATAGTAGAACACTCAAAAATC
>JARHVA010002689.1:1452500-1895000 GCA_037957365.1 Torreya grandis
GACTTCATACGGCCGCCAATAAAGCAGGGGACTTAGAGACTGACATCAAAATCCCAGAGACCGACATCGGCCAACTTCAGACCGACGTCGGCATAGTAGCCGACCGACAGTGGTTGACGACGGTAGTGAATCGATCGATGACGGCAATATAACTGACGTCGGTGACTATGTTATCGACACAGCAACCCGAGCCGCACAGATCTAAGGTTTATTCTGAGTTTGTGAAAAGATTAGTTTTTTTAAAGACAGTGTTCTATATTATTTTATATGCAAGACAGAGACTCAATATTGTAATTATTTGAAGAACAATAAGATCATTGATTATCTAGTTGATAGATTATACTATGGTTTATTTGTTTATTTGGAATTATCTTGCAAAATTGTATCTTTGTTCAGAGCTGTTTGTATTGCTATATTCCCTATTTGAAGGGGACATTACAGTGGTATCAGAGCCAAATTCCTGCCATCTTGTTGGGCACATCAGAGCCAAATTCCTGCCAGCCTGATTGGGTTATTTCAGATTGAATTCGATTATCAGTATGGCTTTAACAAGTGACAAAGATTTGGAAGAAAGAATGCACAATGCAAAGAAGAAATTAGATAATACATTTCAGCGAGCAGAGGACATTCTAAAAACTTTGGAGGAGTTGGAAACTTATTTAGGCAAGTTTGATCAGTCAAATTCTTATGATATGCAAACAGTGTTATCTCTAGCGTATTGGTGACATTCGTAGGATGTTTAGCATATTTTGGAATATTTTAGATGAGTTTCATTCCAGCGATGTATTAGCATCAATGCACTCTATCATGTTCACAATCTTGTTTGAGGAGGATGAAATTTCTAAAATTTTGGCAGAAGATTTATGGTATGTCTGGACAAAAGAGGAAAATGTCTCACCTATAGCTGGTATGTGGTTAAAGAGTTTAATTGATAGGCCTAAGGATCGTAGTACTTTCCCTATGACATGCGAAAACTTGAATGATGAGTTTGATAGACATGCTGATCCAGTACAGGGAGACATTAACACATCTTTAAGTAATAATTTATCTACATTATCTTCACATGTAGGAGAGGTTGAGGATGTTGTGGATGAGCTTTGTCTTAAGGTGAGTTCAGCTCACGAGTTAGACAGTGAGAATGAGTCTGATGCTTGCATTTAGAGTGTGGAGGTGTACTCAGATGTTAGTACACTGAGTATTGGTGATGAGTATGTTTTTGTAGCTGCTGATGAGGAGCATGTTGTTGAGGCTGACACACATATTCAAGATTTGAGAGTACCTGGTCATGATGAGTTTGGGATACCAGTGGAGTCAAGTATCCAGATTGATTCTTCTCACACCGATGACAATATGGTACAATTGGTCGTGCCACCTTTACAGAGGGATCAGTTATGGGATAAATTGGCACCATCTTTTGTAGATGGAATTGGCAGTTTGAGTTGTCCATTCTACTTGGGTTATGATACTTCGAGAGTTTGTTTCTCATGTGTTCTTGACTATGGTATTTATAATCTTGGAGTTTGGTTGAGTTTCATGCCCCAGTTTGATTATCGATTCCTCTTTGTTCTACTTCAGAGGATATTACAGGAGCTTGCATTGATTTTCATCAGTATAGATCATGACTACATTTGGGATCCAGGTGGATTGATTGGTTTGTTGTTTCGAGATTGCTTGGGGACAAGCAATTTCAGGAGGGGCGGATTGTAATGTCCCCTTTTCAGGGGACATCTTCAGACTTGATGATTAGCCTATTATGTGACCTTTGTAGGCTGATAGGATGAATAGAGGGTCATGATGGAGATTGGCTTGGCTTTGATTAGCAAAATTCCTACAGTTGGTTTTCATTCGAGCTCTTTCAGACACGTTTGCCTAAGCTCCTATTATTTAGGTATTTTTGACATGAAGTGGAGTGCCCTTATTTTGGTATGGTCATGTGCAGAATCACTCCCTGATTCACTAGCTTCAGTCGGTTCGAGGATTTGACATATATTGAGGGAGATATTAATATTTGATTGATTTAATCAAATATTAATTATTTGGCCTATTTTGTAAGAAACCCTAATTAGGGCAAGCACATCTTTTTGAGGGTAGAGGGGTTTCTCATGGAGGCCATTATTGATTATGAATGATTATTGATTTTGATATTGAAGAATTCTTCTATGAAGACTGAGCCAAGGGTTCCAAGATTCCATTTGCATTGGAGAACGTCCACTCTTCACTGTGTGCGATTCAGAGGCTGTGAGATATCAGCTAATTTATTGCCAAATTGAGAGATAGCTTCATACAAAAGTTATCACAGAGGTTTACAGGTTTGAAAAATAACTTCACACAGAAGTTATCACAGTGTTTCAGGTATTTGTTTTATTAAGTTTGATTCAATAAATTATACAGATAAAGCTTTTTTTGTATTAGAGCCATATATCTTCAGATCAGGGGTTGAAACAAATAGGGTGTGCTTTATTGGCGGTCGTACAAAGTCTGAACAGATCCGTACAGATTCGCATAGAGACTGACATCGGTAGGCAGAGATCCACAGAGACCGACATCGACCGTCTGCAGACTGACGTCAGCAGAGAAGCCGATCGACAGAGACCGACGACGGCAGTTTATCGACCGACGACAGCCTTATAACCAATGTCGGCGACTGTGTGTCAACACAGCGAACCTGAGCAGTCCAAATTGCAAGTTTATTTCCAGTTTGCTAGAGTAATCAGGTTTTTAAGACAGTATTTTAATATTCTTTTATATGCATGAGAGAGGACTGTAATTGTAATCATCTAAACAAGTGATAAGATCTTTGATTTGCTATTGAGAGATTATATTGTGGTTGATTTATTTATTTGAAGATATTTTGCAAAAATCGCAATTTGTTCTTATTTCATACAAAATTTCAGAATAATCCAAAAAGCAATATCAGAGCTTTTGTATTTCTATATTCCCTATTGGACAGTGGATATTACAATGGTATCAGAGCTTTTGTATTTCTATATTTCCTATTGGACAGGGGATATTACAGTGGTATTAGAGCTTTTGACGGAAAAAAGGAGCCCCTAAGTTAGGGACATTACAGTGGTATCAGAGCTTATTATTTTTTATAGTCCCCACTGGTTGGGGATATTACTGTGGTATCAGAGCTTTTGATGGAAAAAAGGAGCCCCTATGTTAGGGACATTACAAAAATAAACAATATCGAGAGCAAACAAACAAACTAGTAATCAATAAACACACACACATCCGGAAGTAATGCAATATTAAAATTAATAACTATCCTAACCAAAATTGACAGAAATGTATTTTTGAAGAGGAAAAGTTGTGCAGTGACTCCTTCATTTAGAATTTTGGGTGTTTATAGATCATACAAAGAAGCACATCCAAATGGTGCTCATTTTCCAATATATTTTGCTATGCATCTATTTTAACAATTTTATTTATATTGATTAAAATAAATCCAATATATGACAAGATTAGCTAATCTAATATTCTTAATACATCTAATTTGAATGGACTCCATTTATAACATCTAATTTTCTCTTTTCGATAAATAATATTTTTTTTTATTGAAACCTTGTTTTTACACAAATTAAATATAAAAAATATTTTTTGAACTTAATATTAAAGATTCAAAGTATTCATTCTACCAAATTTATATACGATAAGAATCCAACCTCATTCCTTTATTAATATTCTTTGAAATTTATATTTTAAATAAAAAATTGAAAAATACTTTTTACAACATCATTTTTACTTTTAAACTACAACCCACTTAATAAAACAAGTAATATTCATTAAATGCTTTGATTATGAATCATAATTTCATGTTAACGTCAAAACTCGTCTCAGATGCTGCACAGAAGTGTTTGCGAAAGTTCATAGAAATTGTCATGATAAAACAAGGTGCGAATATAAAGTGTAACAGGATAACATTATAGGACATAATAAGATGGACTATCAACATAATCAACTTATAAAAAAATATTAAACACGAGGAAAATTATTTTGGATTCACGGGGGTAAAGTGGTTTTTTTGGCCTGCTTTCTACCCCATGTCCACCGCGACCAATACTGGGATCCAAGAATTGAAAAAAATAAAAATAAATTCAAACCATATATCTTAAACCGATTAATCCGTAAACTACTTCTACGGATGTCTGAGACCCTAACGAGAACATACTTCAATACCGATGAGATGGAAACAATTTGATTAATGCTAATAAATAGTAAATACAGTACTGGAATGATGATGCATTCTATACATGGAAGTTTTGGATGTGTCCACCGTAAGAGAGTGGACATGGAAAATACTCCAGAGACGAAGCCTCCTGCGGTACAACTATTGAAGGGGTTTCAATATAATAAACAACAGAGGAGCTTTCGTGGTTGTGTTTTCCCTCGTACGTTGTTATCACCACTCCTTTATCGTGTGCGTCCCGTTCCACTCTTTTCTTCGCATCACAATTGTGATGGGAGCATCTGTAATAGCTCCTGCACACAGACAATGGCCATGGCAGCGGTGAGCACATTAAAAACGCAACCCAAACTAGCTAGGTATAAATGGTCAGAAAGGCACCTCGGATTGGGGCTGTTCTTTACCATTTTTTTCCCATACTTTCGCCATTTGTACCCATCTTCGAAAACGTCTAACTCCGACCTCGTCTTAAACGCATACCTGACCGCTCTTTCGGACTTGTTCAACTTGTTCTTCTGGTTGCTTCTTCTTCTGCATTATAATGTAAGAGGTCAAGATTGGAATATATAAACAAAAATAAAAGAAGTAAAATTATTTCTTAAAGCTGTTGAGCAAAGTTGGTAAAGAGATTTTTACGGGATCGGCTGTGGAAGCTGTGTTGTGCTGGAATCAGGGTTTGGTGGAGGAGATGTCGAAGGAGAGCCCATTTTCTGATAGCGGCCGGATGAGTCATCCGATTCAGGATTCAGGAAAACAAAGTCGGAAGGCTCGAAAGAGTCCATCTGTTGATTTCCCTCCAAATATCTGGCCTTGTGTAGAAGCGCCGATTGTGGAGAATGAAAACCCTGAGAAACAGGGAAACCGAACCCCTGTTCACCCATTTTCGGTTCGTCTAGACAAACGACAAGGGAAAATAATGTAATATACTGAGGGATATGGTAGGGAAGGAAATGAGAAACATCCGAGTGTGAACTCAGATGAATGTAAGTCCACGCCAAAACACCAATCCGAGAGGAGCGATTTTGTCCATGACTGTAAATGTGACTTCTCTGTGAGTCTGAGGAAGTTTCGTTGCAGAGGCACATGGAAGGCAATTCGTACAAGCAACCTAGCCTTTATTGGTGTAGGAGTGACGTAAATGCAGACCTACTTCGTAGGACATGATGTCACTGGAAAATGAGACGCTGTCGTCATACGCACGATTATTGTGGGCGTTCATAGTTATCGTCTTGAACCCGCCTACTCTCAATATCGTAGTGGGGAAAACGGTACACGACGCGTCCACAAAAAGCAATTAATCCGTCCATATATGAACGGCTTGAAATGGAGGCTTGGTCGATCTATTAATAAAAATAAAAACTACACTTTTAAATAAAAAAGTAATATTAATTTTTTACAATTTTGAATTAAAAATTAAAAATTATTTGAATGATAATAGTTAGATTATTTATAGTAATCAAAATATCATGGCACAATCATGGAGCAAATGAGTGAGCGCGAACATATTTTCGACAATCTTTCTTTCAAGCAGAATTTATCTAGTAGGAGTTTTAAGGGCAAAATTTACCATGAGATTTAGGAGGCGCAACATGATAGGGAAGGAGGAGAATGGTTTGGTGGGCATTTAGATGAATCCTCCTTTCCATGTAACCTTTTTGCCTCTCGTGCCCTTCCCAGTGTGCGTCCCAATCTAGGGTTTGCCCCTAGGATGAACAAATTGCCCTTAGGGCCCAACTAGGTTGTGAATGCGAAAACCCAAAAGATTGACGAGCTCAATTCTTTTGAGATCCCTTCAATTGAAATGAACAAAATTTTGGACATGTGAAGGGAGCAACCCTTGCAACAAGAACAATGATTTTTGAAAGTGACAGCTTGAATAAAATCCAAAGCATGAAGGGTAAAGGATTGATTGGAAAATTCACTGGTAAGGGGCCTGCCATTGGAGTTATGGAGTATTGAATAATTGGGGACTGGGTTGTGATATTCACTACCTGCCAAGTTGGATTTTTGTTGTCATTTGTCCATCTATGCATAAGAAGAAAGAGCTTTTGGAAGGAGGGCCTTCGATGATGGATGGAGCAAGACTTTGGCTTCAAAATTGGTGCCTTAATTTCAACTCCGTATCATCAAAAAAGGGGAGGCTCCCCCATTTCTATCATGTTGTATGTGTAACCGATATAATATTAGAATGAAGATTCCTAGGAAAGATCAAATGTTGGTTGATGAATTCATTTAGATCAACCTAGGCACCATAGAAGTGGTTCTATGGTCTTATGCCCAAATTTGTGTCTTATTTGATATGGAAGAAGAAATAACAAATTATATCAATCTAAAAATGTAGGGGGATTTATGTATTTTGCTTCAAATGTTAGGAAGTAGGGCATATCCTGAAAGATTGCACGCAAACTATTTTCCTTTCTTATCGAATATTTCCTTTCAAGGTATGGAAAGTGAAACTCGATCCCCAATCTAAATCCTTTTTAAAATGCATGGAGGTTCCCCTCCTCTCATGCTAGTTGTTGTTTTTCCTCCTAACATTTGAAGCCTTAATATTAAAGCCAGGCAAACTCTTAAAGGTAAGTTGGAAGGTGGGGAGCCTATTTCCCCCACCTCTATGCTCAAAGAGTGTAACTTCATTTCAAAGGAAGTTTAGAAAATCTCAACCATTCTAATTTTGAATCCTCTTGCTTCATAAGAGAACTCACCAGTGGTGGGTATTAAGGACTCAAATGCACTAGTGGAGGTCTTAGGAATGGTGGGTGACCTCCACTTGTCACCTTATACTTAGGACTTTGAAGATGAATAAGAGTTGAATTCAATAGAAGTTATCACTCTCTCTCAAAATAATTGTAAGCTCTCTCAACCCAACTGTGATGCTCTTAGAAAGAGGGGGATGAATTTGGCAAAGGAGATCATTGAGGTAGAAGTTTTGGTTGTAAAATAGACTTATATGAATAAGTTCATCACATAGGATAAGTGAGGGGTGGGACTACCCTCTTCCTCTAAATTAAGGTCTTTCAGGGGAATGTTAGGGGATTAAATGCCCCTAACAAGCAATGCATTATCAAGCATCAACTATAGAATTCAAGGTTTGACATTTTCTTACCCCAAGAGACAAAGCATAGTAAGAATGAAGCGGATGTTTTGATGAGTAAAGGATGGAATAGATGGAAGGGATCCTTCATGGAGTTAGTTGGGGCTTTAGGATGATTGGTGATTATATGGTCACCTTCTATAGTCTTGGTTGAAGAATGTCACTCGAGGGCAGATTGATAACTTTTAAGGTATCTGACTTTCCTTAAGATATTATTTTTTTCATTTTTAGTGTGTATGGCCCAAATTATATCATTCTTACTGCTCATTGATGGGATGCGATCCAACAATAATTGTTGATGTTTTCAGGTCAATGGTGTGTTATTGGTGGGGATTTTAATGACATACTATTTAATATGGAACAGAGAGGTGGGAATTTGAGGGAGACTCAATCTTAGAAATATTTCTCAAGATTTGTATCCTCCTTTGGTTTTTTAGACATGATCCCCAAGGATGGTTTGTTCTCATCAAATAATAGAAGGGTGGGGTTCAGTAACATCACAGAGAGGTTGGACTATTTTTTTGTGACACCAAAATACTTGGACATTGAGTAGGTGATGGAGAGAAACATTCTCCACATCTCTAGCTTGGATCATGCTCAAATTGAGTTGAAGATTGTTGATGATGGGGATCCTTTCAAATATCCATTAAAATTTGAACTTATGTAGCTTTGTGAGGTCATTCTAATCAAAGACCTTGCATAATATTTGATTACACACCTTGCCCCAAAAGCCTCTAAATTTTGTGCCACCAAAATTCAACTTAAACATACCAAGAGGTAGGGGAGACCACTCCAAACTATTCTCCCATCTAAGGGCATTAGAGGTTACAATTGACCCATTAACAAGGGGTACTTTGAGCAACCTTTATGAGGGAATGATATACATATCGAAAGCTCAGAGGCATCCTTTGAATATGTTTTCATACATGGAGACAATTTTTAACATAAACACTTATGCCTTTTCTATCACATCTCCTATTTGGTTGTCCTTACCTTCAAAAATATTGTAATTTTACTCCTTCCAAATTGTCTAGATAAGGATGGATAGGAAGGCTTGCCATAAAAAATAAAATGTGTCTTTGGGGGACCCAACAGGTTAGGAATAAAAAATTTGTCGAAGTGACCAAGCCTAGTCCAACTCTAATTTAATTTACCACACAACCAATCCTAAAATACTTAAGCAAAGAGGCAAGATAATAATAGATGGTCGATGCATTTTTTAGCCAAGAGGCATAAACAACATTTAGAAGGACCCACCACACCCATCTTTTAAAGCCTAACTTGGCTTAGGGTCTTGCCTTGGGTATCAAGCCAAATAAAAGCTCCAACCTTAGGAAGGCCCACCTTGCTCTAATAAAGATTTTTTTCCCATCCAAAGGAAGGCTCTGCTTACTCCATCATTTTGTATCCCAGGATGACTAAATATGTTCTTGACTTAGCACTAATCCCTTGAGTGGAGCCATTTTTATTGTTAAGGAATATTTTTCTCTTGGACATAATGCCTAAGAGTAAGGATTTATGGTTATCTGGGATTGGAAGATCATCCATATCTTTTCATTTCCAATAAACAATCCCCTCCTAAGGTTGCATTTCTAGATAGTCACAAACTCTTTTGCCCCAAATTATAGTTAGAACACTCTTATCAACCTCCAACTCCTTAAATTATTGTAACAAATTATAGCCATTCTAAGAGTCCCCCTTGAAATCTGGAAAATGCTTATCATTGACCACATAGGACACATGGTCCTTGATGATATGAAAACACTTAAGGATAGATTTCTATAGGTTAGATCCCTTTGGAGGGCTTCCCATAGTCATAATATTGGTTGGCTAGTGATCCCTAATGTATTTGAATTACAACATTTCATTCCATAAGGTATATAAATGATAAATCATTCCCCAAACCAATTTAGCTCCTAGAACTAAGTTTTGAACCAAGAGTTTTTTGATACCTGATTCACCCTCCATTTGAGGCAACTAGAATTTATCCAATCTAAGCAAAAGGTCTTCTTCTTGTCTTCAATACCCTACCATAAAAAATGTTTTATAATTTTATTAAGCTCTTTCACAACTTTAGTTGGTGGATGGAGAATAGACATGATGTAAATCGATAAGGCACTCATAATAGATTTAATGAGATTATCCTATAAGCAAAGGTAAACCACTTTCCCTTCCAAGATAAGTATCAAGTCTAGAATGACTTGATTAGATTTTCCCAAAGATTCACCCTACATGCTCCCATAAAAATAGGGAAATCCCAATTATTTAGCTAGTTGTTTACTGATTTTATAATCCAAAATGTGCACAATTATTAGTTGGACTTGTATATAAGTGTTCAAAAAATACATCTCTAATTTAGTATTATTTAATAATTGAATTGAGGCTTCCTCATAATCATTCAAAATTTTCTTGAAATTTTGAACTTCTTTCTTGGAGGTTTCACCAAAAAGGACTATATCATTAATGAATTGTTGTTACATGAGGTTCTCAAGAATCTCTGTTCCCTTGATCCCTCTTGATGAGCCATCAACAAGGGTTTCAAAAATATCTTTGCCCAAACCCTCCACCATTAATATGAAGAGGAATAGGAAAAGAGGGATACCTTGCCTTAGACCATGAGAAGATTCAAAGAAACTTGTAGGTTTTCCATTAACCAAGATAATTTTTTTGGGACTTGAGACATTGTTGAAGACCCAATTGCACCACTCAATGCTAAACCCTAAATTTTCTAAAATATTAATCAAGAAACACTAGCTCAACCTATCATATGCAACTTTACTAATGTCTAGTCTCAAGATCATATCCTTCTTGTGACTTGAAAATAGAGAATGAATAATTCCATGGGTGATTATGATTTTTTCATGTATATTTATACCTGGGACAAACCCCTCTTATTCACTATAAATCAAATAATAACGAAGGGGCTAAAGATAGAAAGAGATAGCCTTTGAAATTATTTTGTAGATAGTGTTGCAAAGTGATATTGGCATGAAATCACCAAAGGATGAATGAGTTTAACCTTTAAAATGAGAGTGATGAAGGTACAATTGATATTTGAGGCTACCTTCTATTTCTTGTGAGATTCCTCCACCATGTTAACAACTGCATCACCTATAATATCAAAGAAACATTGAAAGAAAATAGTGACAAACCCATCTAGGCCTAATGCTTTATATTTTACTGTTGATAAAATCATAGCCTTGATCTCCTCTTTAGTGAAAGGTGTCATTAGCTTGATGTTTTATTGATTCATCATAATTCAGGGGATGAAATTGAGGCTCTTATATTAAGTGGCAAGGTTTGATGCCTAAGTACTGGCTAGGGGGTCTTGATTATAGTAAATTACATCCTCCTTGATTTATAAGTTGTTCTTAATAAATCATCCATCTCATGCCCTTATGGAGGAGATTCAATTAGACAACCTTTTTACTTGGGTAGAAATGTGGAATAATTTCATGTTTTTATCCCCCTCATTTAGCCATTACTCTCTGGATTTTTGCTTTCAATATAACTCTTATTTGATATGAAGCTATTTAACTTAGATGGAAGTGTTTTTTATTTTTGGTATGTCATAGAATCCATGCCCACATTGAACATGACTTGGTTTGTGTCAACCAACTATGTGTCCACCCTTGAGATCTCCTGAATTTATTTTTTTGAAAGAATCCATGTTCTAGGCTCTAAGGCATGACTTGATGAAACTTAGTTTTTTGCTCATTATGAACACCTTCATTCAAAGCCTTTTTACACTAGTCCTTGACCAAAACATGTAGAGTAATAATGAGGATAAGGTGCATGATATTGTTCTTTGTCTGGACTTAGTGGTTCAATACAAAATCGAGAGGGTTGTCATCGAAGGTGACTCGATGGTTTTATTTAACAATTTTAGGAATAATGGAAATTTATTCCTATTTTAGTTAAGGGTATTGAATAATAAATTATTAAATAATATTGTAATAATTACATTCCTAATTTGTATAATTTATTTGTCTTTTGTAGCTTTCTAAAAATAGTAATAAATTAGAAGAAATATAACTTAACTTAAAACAGGTTGAAACGACTGTTGCAGGGTCTAAAATTGGTTGTGCAGGACTATGACCATGTTGCAAATCAAAATGTAGATTTCATTTTGTGAAAGAATAGGACCATCAAAAATAGAACACCCTAGGGTTTGACATTATTGTCCTCTTCTGGCACTATTGTCCAAACTACTCATAGAGACCTAATTTTTTTGGGTTCTTTATGTTGTTCTTGTGTGAGCCTGCCTATGAAATCTTGAGTCTTGAATGTTGATGAGACTCTTTATAGATTTGATTCAATATTGAAACCCCTAAACCTTCATTATGCTTAATAAAACTTGAGAAATAAGGGGGTTAGTGTGTGTAAGATGCACTAAACATGTATCCACACCCCTTATGTAGGCATGCTGCTTACATACCAATACTCTGAAGAAGGATCAATCCATATGTAGTTCTCCCACTTGATGTGCTTTGTGCAATAGTGTAAAGAGAATGAAAAAAAGCCAAATTAAGAGTGCTTGAGGTAGTTAGGGATTGGTGTGAGGTTTTGAATGTGTTTGCAGTTATGTTGGGTGGCTATATGCAAAGAATAGGAAAGTTTGCCTTTGTAGTTTATTTGTATTCTTGCTTACTTTGTAAGATTTATCACCCCCCTTTGCAAATGACCTTTGGATGGAATTTTATAGGGAACTATTGATCATGGGTTAGATGTATTCATGTTAGGCTAACATGATGAAGGATAGGAATCAAATGAAAATGGTCATTTGGGATCAAAATACAACTACACATGAGTGCCAAAAATAGGACACCCTAAGGTCTGATGCTATAGTCCAGGTATGGTGCTCTTATCCTACAAGATTAGGATCTGGGGGATAGATTGGCCTGGGGAATAGATCTTGATTGAGCTAGAATGATCGTCTAGAATTTTATAGATGACTGGTTATGAGTAAAAAATTGTCTAAAAGGGTCACAGGAGCATGTAAGAAGTTCTTATGGATAGGGTGTTACAAGACACACTCAAACTACCAATTTGGACATTTTATATGACTACAATCCCCCCCATTTATTTTGGTGATGTAGCAAAGTGAAATACTAGGATAAAGGAAAAGTATAAAGTGTACTTAAACTTTCCTACAAAGGTGAAGCCATGAAATTGTGTGATGCTAAGTGTAAGTAGAGAGATCACATTGTGAAGTGTAAATATATAAGAGAAAAATAAAGAGTAGACCAGTTCTTACTAGATACACTATATCTAAAATAAGAACATACAAAAATCTAGGTAAGAGAGAGAAGAAGAGAAAGGAAAAAATACACATCACCAAGTACGTAGACCAATACAAAACCTATTGTGTCGTTGAGTGATGTTAAGTGATTCTAGATAATACTGGGTATGTGTTGAACCAAAATTAATATTGTCAATGGAGTTGAGTGCTCAATTTCCTGAAAGTGGTTCAAGAATGCAAGGGTTAGACCTTTGGATCCATCGTTGCCCACTAAGTGAAGCTATGTGATCATATGTATGTTAATCAATATTTGGACTGTGTCTCCAATCCATTTGAGTAGGTGGCTCAAGAATGCAAAGGCTAGCTAATCCTTTGGCTCCATTGTTTCCCACTAAGTGAAGCTATGAAATGATATTAGTATTAATGTGCATCGTATGAGATGGATTTTAAAGCCCATAAATGATATGTAATCTAATAATATGGCATGGATAGCCAAATGTGTACTAGAAACTAGGCTAATATTAGCCACTTTGAAAGGAGGAGATTAAGCTTGTATGAAATCCACTCCAAAAATGGGAAATAGGCTTATGTGGAAGCCACTCAAGAATGATACCAACCACCTATAGATGGAATAAGGCATGCAACTGATGAGAATACTTGGGTAATGTACTAGCAGAAAGAAAAGAAGTCAAATGTGTCATGCACATTGCCCTCAATCATCGGTATCTATAACATGAATTTTGATTTGGAAGTTATACCAACTACCCTATCTAAAACTAAAAGTGAGAGCCATCATGCCATGCATGATGCCCGATATATCTAGATTCTCTACGGAAAACTATACTTAAACTAATGAATCTGATCTAAAATGTAGGTGAAAAAATTGTAACTAAAGTTACCTTTTTATCTATTTTTAAAAATTTAGGTTTTTTGCTATTTGGATATGAGCATTGAACACATGACACCATAGTGTCTAGTACTATTATCTGGGTCTAGTGCTCTTGTCCTTTGTTGATTCCAATTGCTATTCTATAATCATCACTATTTTTTTGGTTTATTCTACCTCATTTGGGTTATGGCTATTATTTTGAATGTTTTAAAAACTAATTTTTGACTAGTAGAGGGCTTTGATCTCTATGACAAATTCCCTATTTAATGCCCCTTCTTCTGAGGGTAGGAATGAAAACCCTACAATGACTTCCCTCAGAAGAAAGAGCCCTATAAGTGTGTTATGCTATGAAATACATGATATAGCAATGATAATAAAAAAGATGTCTCAAGATATAACATAGCTTGTTTTGAATATTGTTAGATCAACAAGGGTATGCCTAGATAGACATAAAAATGTAATAGCATGTGTAGTATATTGAATTGAAACTAGAAATGTTAGTTGTTAGTTATCAAGGAGGGATGGAGCATGATGTCCATCATGGCATCTAAAAAGGTAAGATAATTCATGATGTGGATCATGGCATTGCAAATAGTGAGAAACAAATAAGCAACAAGCACACAAGGCAAGAAGTAAGAAACATACAAGAGTGGCCAAGGGGCCAATAAAATAAGGGACATGGGCACATGTCACTAAAACTAGAAAGCAAGCATACAAGGCATGTTCAAATGTCACATACATATATAATTGAAAACAAACAAGGTTGGCATGAGGTCTAAAAGCATATAGAAGAGTATAAGCAAAGGACATTGGCAAATGTCCTAAGATACAAAAAAGTAACAAACAAAAATTGAGAAATGAAAACACATCTAGATATTCAAAACAAGAAAGAAAAACATGTAAAATCTGGAAATAAAATCACATCTAACTAATCAAAGCAAGAAGTGAAAGTATGTAAGACATGGCATACAAGACTAGGTATATTCTAAGAAATAAATAAGTTCTATATACTAGTGAATGTCAATAGTGTAATCTATGTAAACTAGTAAGTAATGTATATCAACATGATAAATAGAGTGTGTGGTGTAGGAATGACATAACCTGGATGGTGTAGTCATGTAGAAGATGCCCCCAGTGGGTAGATATATCGATGTATGTCTCGAATGTAGAAGTAGGATGCCCCCTCAATAGGTAGAGTGAATCAACCAAGGATCTAGGTGTCACTACATACACTCAAAGAATATCAGTTGAAGCATGGTAATGTAGCTAAATGGACAAACAATAGCATATAACAACAAAATGTAAGTCTAGCATGGTAGTAGAAATGTTAAGCATGGATAATACATACAATTGAAATGTTTTTGGTATTTTGTAATAAGATATGTACATTCAATCATAAGGAGACTATGTATAAGAAATACTGAGAAACTATATATAAGAAATACTGAGAAACTATGTACAAGTAATTGAAAAGAAGCTATGTACATGTAATTTGAAAATTATGTATAGGTAAGCTGAGAAGAAATGATACTAACCAATGATTCTCATAAGAGACTCCCTGTCATGGTGTCTTGTATCAAACAAATAAATCATGCATGATTGTGAAGCATGAGGGAATGGTTTTGAATATGACCCTGAATATTCAAATGCATTCTCAGTATCTTAGAAATCATAATAACATGTATTGTTCCACTCATCATTATCATCTTGATTTTGAACCAATAGAATGCTAGTGTTGACTTTTGTTGTATCTATATATTTTATTTTGATAAATTATATTTGTGAATGATTTAATTGAGGATGTTTAATAAATCCCAAACCTTGGTGACAAACATTATTAACTGCTAGACTAGTAGTAATGCCTTGAGCATGCTTTCCCAACCCTTGACTTTGAAAATCAAATTGTTGTAGATATTTTTGACTAAATCCATACTACTTTGAAATTTAAGCCTCATTTTGGAGAGATAGATTTTCATCTTTTTCATGCTTTATCTATGCCTGTGCTATTGTTTGTTGCTCTGATTTTGCTTTTTGATCCTTTTATTTTTCTGAGTTATGCTTTGGTAACCACTTTTATACTGTTTATAAATTTAACCCTTTATGAATGTGTTCCTATGTTACTTTTGATTGCTTGACCGATTTACCTTGTATAAGTTCCTCATTATTAATTATCTATTGTATATGTTTTTTCAATGACAAACATGAATTTGTGTGATGCCCATACATTATATGATATGCACAATAATATCTGGATCTTCTCACTGGATGTAGAGGAGGTAGTTTGATCGACATAGATTTAATAATTTCCCTTAGCACCTCACTTTAACTCTCATTTTATCTTTGAATGATTTTTGAATAATTAGTTATAGAGTTACTTTGTTGTGATTTTTTGTTTTGATATGTAACATTGCTTATAACCAATTGACTCGGTGAAGGTGCATATACATGATTGAAACTAGGGTGCCTTTGAAGCTTTTGTATTATAATATTATTTTTCAATGTTGTGATATTTTCATGTAATAGTTGATTTGGTGTTTGTAAATCTAATATTAACTTGCTCATACTGGTGATTTGATATCTTAGAGTCTTACAAGTGCAAACCCTAGTTGCTTCTGATTGAACATGTAAGCACATATGTTGAAGAGGGTTTAAAGAAGCTATAGGATAAATGTATGCATTAGGAATAATAGTATAAGCTACCTTACCTTTTGGAGGGGTGATGGTATGGACCTAGTTAGAGGGAAAGTAGATATCACCCTCTTAGGGGAGAGGAGGAGAAGGAAATTATTTCTTGTGCATGAGATATGACATTGAAACTTGATAGGTGGTTGTTAGCTTATACAATATATCCTCTAACTATGTAAAGATTTTATTCTCAATTGAATTACACATAATAGAGAGATAACATGTTAAAGAATAATGGAAATACTCAAAATTAGCCAAAGAGTTATATGCATCTAGGTAGAAACCATGTATATGGGATGAAATGCATGTAATTAGAGTTATAAATTGTATAGAAATATGATTATAAATAACATTCCACATGAGATATAACAAACAAGGGATAGAGAGCATGGAACTGTGCACTAATGCATAAAAAGCTTTGACTTGTGATATGACATTTCTAATATGTTTAGCAAGATAAAGTTGAAAATTATTCCACATGAGTGAGAAAAAGTATGTAATGAAACCTTGTATTAAAGAAAAGTAAATATTGCTTTGAAAGAAAGGGATCTTAACATGTTTAACAATAAATTTCTCAATATCATCCTGTATTATAAAAAGTAAGCATGAAAGGGAAATAATGAAGCTTTGCATTAACATATAGTAAATTTCATCATTCATATACATGATAGGACTGAGTATGGAATTCTTAGTATTTTCAAGAAATATTTTGAAATGAGTAAGATCCATTTGAAATTTTTTACATAAAAATATGTAAGGTGATAACTCAAATACAAAGGGAACTAGTGAATTCAATAAGGGTTTAAAAGAAAATAATTTTTAGAATTACTATGGTAAATTTTAAAAAATAAATGTGAATTTATGATTTATATATGCAAGGAAAAATTAGAAAAATATTTGAAAAACCATGAGACCTAGTATAGGCAACTAGGGTTTGAATAAAATAATTTTAAAAATTACTATGGTAAATTTAAAAAATTAATATGAATTGTTGATTTAAATATGCAGGAAAATTAAAAAATATATTCAAAAAATCAATAAGGAATTTTCCCTAGGGTTTCTAGGGTTTTTATGCACAAATAAAGTAAGTTAGGATCACTAAATGGTTTAATAATTTTGGAAATAATAGAGTTTTATTCTTATTTTAGTTAAGGGTCTAGAATAATAAATCAGTAAATAATATTGGAATGATTACAGTCCTAATTTTTATAATTTATTTATCTTTTATAGCTTTCTAAAAATAGTAATAAATTAGGAGAAATATAACTTAGATTAAAATAGGTTGAAATGGCTATTGTAGGGTCTTAAACTAGCTGTGTAGGACTGGGACCATGTCATAAATCAAAATCTAGATTTTATTTTGTGAAAGGATAGGACTACCAAAAATAGGACACCCTAAGGTCTGGTTTTATTATCCTTTTATGGTGTTATTGTCCAAAATACTCATAGAGACTTGATTTTTCTAGGTTCTTTCTGTTGTTCTTGTGTGAGCTTATCTATGAAATCTTGAGTCCTAAATTTCAATGAAAATCCTTATAGAGCTGATTCAATCTTGAAACCCCTAATCCTTCATTATGCTTAATAAAACTTGAGAAAGAGGGGGAGTTACTGTGTGTAAGATGCACTGAATGTGTATCCACACGCCTTGTGTGGGCATGTTGCCTACATGCCAATACTTAGAAGAGGGATCAATCCATATGTAGTTCTCCCACTTGATATGCTTTTTGTAATAGTGTAATAAGGATGCAAAAATGCCAAATTAAGAATTCTTGAGGTGGTTAGGGACTAGTGTGAGGGTTTGAATGTGTTTGCAACTATGTTGGGTGGCTGTATGCAAAGAATAGGAAAGTTTTCCTTAGTGGTTTGTTTGTATTTTTTCTTGCTTTATAAGATTTCTCACTCCTTATTATAAATGACCTTTGGATGGAATTTTATAGGGAGCTATTGATCATGGTTTAGATGTATTCACACTAGGATGACATGATGAAGCACATGAATCAGATGAAAATGCTCATTTGGGCTCAAAATGCAATTAGATAAGAGTGCCAAAAATGGGACACCCTAGGGTCTAGTGCTATAGTCTAGGTATGGTTCTCCTTTCCTATATGATTAGGACCTAGGGGGATAGAATTGACTTGGGGAATAGAGCCTATCTAAGCTAGAATGATCATTTAGAAGTCTATAGATGATTAGTTATGAGCAAAAAGGTATTTAGAAGGGTCACAAGAGCATGCAAGAATGTCCTATGGATAAGGTATCACAAGCCACACTCAAACTACCAATTTGGAAATTTTATATGACTACATAGAGTAATACTGAGGCTAAGGTGCATGATATTATTCTTTGTTTGGATTTAGTGGTTTAATATAAAATTGAGAGGGTTGTCATCGAAGGTGACTCGATGATTTTTATTCATTCATTACATAATCAGAGGGCTTTGTCATGGAATAAGGTAGATGTAGGATAATGGGGGATAAAGGGGAGGGGTATAAAACAACATTTTAAAAATAATAATAATAATAGTTGAACTTGGAGAGAATGTTAGAGACACTTCAAAAGGAATTTAATAATGACATAAAAACATGAATTGTGGAATTTTGAATGTAGTTTCTAAATATATAATATTTTACAATACCCATATGATAACAATTTATGAAATAGATGCATTTATGATAATAAGTTGTTCATTTTTCATGAAAAGATAAGGAGAGTTTGTGTACGAACACACTTTTTTAAAGTAAATAATTGAATTTTTGTATAAAATTTCATATATAGATAGGTGAAATGTCGAAGATTTTTGATAATATTTTTTATTAATTTTTTTATTACATATATAATTTTTAAATAATTTTAAAAGTTAAGACAGCTAGAAAATTAAAACTTCAAGTGTACGAACACAACTTTTTGACCTTAACTTCATGAAAATAATTTTTTTTAAGGCATAGTTGACAATGTGTAAATTGTTGAGATATAAGTTTTATAAGTGTTTGATTAATATTCAAAAAGTTATAAGGGAATTTGTGATGATATGTATATAGACTATAACAAGGTATGTTATGTTAAATTTAAATAATAATTATAAATAATATTCTAAGATTAAAAAAATTATATATTTCAAAACTATGCTTTTCATTCTACAAACACATATAATTTTTTTCAAAATAATAAAAGCTGCTTGATCAGATGTATCGATAAAAATGAAAAAAACCCTAAATTTCTTATAAATTACCTTGGCTGGTCCATGTCCGAGTTTGGCTAGGTTTAGGACCCCCCAGGCCTAAAACTAAGGCAAAATTAGAGGGAAAGCGAGGAAAAAATTGTAAATATGAAAAGGGTGTATGCCCTATGCAAAGGGCATACACCCTTTGTACAACTAATAATGGGCTAATAAATGCATTTTCCCATTGGCCCATGGATCTCAAAGGCTATGCATGATTTTTAAAGCACGTACGCCCTTTGTGATTCAAAAATTCCTTTTACATTTCCCATGAAAATGAGTCATTTGTTTTGTTCTTTCCAAATTACAAACTAGTATTTCTTCTATAATTATGCAAATTTGATGAATTGTTCATATATTTTATTTGAATCACTATGAGTTCCTCAAGTTTAAATCTACAATTGTCTTATTTTAGAAAATATAAATAATGGGGTTGGAAAGTCATCAGAAAAGACCAATCAAAGAGATAACAAATGAGGAAATTGAAGAGAAAAGAGAAAAAGAAATAAAAAGACAAGTAGATAGGAGAGCATCTAAAAGGGCTTCTAGGTAAGGTGAAGGTTTTTCTTATACACTAGGTAATACTTCTAATGAAAATAACATGCCAAATTTTATAGAATTTAGTTTACATATGTCTTCAAATGAGATAATAAAATTGAGTGAATCTTTATTGAAAAATTAAATTCAAAATGTAGAGAATGTAAGTAATGAATTTGTAATGTATGATGAAACATATGTACAGACACAATATAATGAAACATCCATTGATAATGAAATTTTTGAGTATGATGATAATCAACATAAAATAATGAACCTAAATCATGTGTCTCCTAATGAAGAGGAATTTAATGTCTTTTTGTAGAAAAATAGGCGTTTTGATCATGGGCCTAATCATGTGCTTACCTAGTTGTCTAGATTGGATTTAGGCTTGTTCTGATGGAGCACATGCCATGAATATTATTATGGAACTTAACATTTAACACTTAACTATGTTGGCATCAATACACATAAGGTTTAAGCCTTATGTTCTCACCTAAAGTATAATTGATAAGGGATTGGGGTCTATGTTGGTCTTGTTGTACCATGGCACAAATCTATTCTTCAAGGGCTTGGGTTAGTGCAATGATGGTTGTGCATTCATGGGCACACGCTTTAGGTTTCATGGGCTCAATGACATTCAAGTGCTTGAGGGCCAACTAGGTATCTAGTTGAGGGGCTTAGGTATGGACTTGCATTCAGACATGGGTATCAATTCGGGGCACAGGGTCATAATCATACTTAATGCATTTCTTATCACAGGTGTGAGGTTCATTGCTAGATCTAAGCCCACCATGAAAAATTTAGATTAGAGGCATGTGAGGGCTTAAATACATTCTACAAAATAAAACATGCAATCTAATACACATTCACAAAGTGTTCTTCATTAATAGAGTTCAACAACAATACAAGTATAATCAATATAAATTGAGAAAATGCTTGACATAAGATGCTAAAGGCCCAAGCTCACAAGTGAGCTTGGGCATTAAAAAGGGGAACGTCAAAAGGCATCTTGAGCTAAGTTATAATGTAAATAGAAACCATATAGAAGTAATTTTATAGAGCTTCGCTACTCCAATTCGACTCTCTTCTCCAATTGAATTTGACCTCACTTTATAGGGATTTGGAGAATCCTAGGATCATGGGGAAAGGATCATATTGATTTCTGAATTGGTGCTAGAGGTACACATCTTGCTATCTCAACTATGCCTTATCTTTAATGCATAGTCATTATCCTATGCACTTGCTTTCCAATGCTGATTAATTCAAAAGGAATTGCTTATCTTTAATAGCTTGTCACTATCCCATGTACCTACTTCCTAATCGTGATTGATTTAAAAGAGAGTTGTTATCCACCAGTGAGCTAGCAACACTAGAAATCAAAACAACAATCATCTGCCATGATTACCTCACACCTAGGTGTTTGTTAAGTTGGTATTGATCCATTAATTCACTTGAAAAGAGGCCCAACATTACCCCATAATAAAACATTAGTCCACCCTCAAACTATCCTTATAACACCTTAGTTATGAAAAATTTGGGTGTACTCTACTATAGTTCTGCCTTAAAGTCTTCAAATCCCTAGATTGTGATCTTGATTTCTTCAATGGTGCTAGCAATCTCCATCGAAATAGCCTCAAGCACAAGTACATCAATTTTATCTAGTTATTTCCTAAAGGCATCTAGCCTTTTCTTTAATTTTTTAACCCCACCATCTAGGATGGTTCCTTGCTTGCTCACCTTTGTCTGAAAGGTGTAGAAGTGTTGTTTTAGGTCTTACTCCTAGGTCTTCAACTAGGCACTCAAAGTGTTGACCTGTGACATAATATACATGTGCTCAACCTTACTGATAGTAAATGCTTGCTTCATCAATGCATCTTTTTCCCCTTTCACATTTTAGAATTATGCATCGATGATTGACACTTGGATGGAGAAGTTATAAAAGATAAAACCATCATCATCTATGTGCTCTTCTAGTCTTGCAAAGAGGTCTTCTACCTCATCAAGATTTTTGTTGAGCTCTTTCTTGATGAAATCATAAGGGTCTTCCTCTTCTATCATCAACTTCATTTGAGGGAGCATCTATTTTACTAGTGTGCACACCTTATCAACCTTCTAAAGTTTAGAAGTGTCAATACCATCTAAAAGGGATGATTCTACTTCTTTAATGTGCTTAACCAACTGCTTGAGCTTGAGCTTCATGGCATCAATTTATTCCTCTACCTTTAATGCTATATTTTCCCATTATATGGCACAAATATCATTAATAATGTTATTTCATGCTACCTTAGAGGCCATTTTAAGGAGGGTGTTAGCTGACCTTACTAGATTCATATCTTAGGGGTTGACAAGTTGGTAGTCATACCCTTCTAGTTTTTCAATTCTATAGATTGATTTCATTTCCACTTCAAAGTGAGGCTCGTTCATGTAGCAATAAAGTGCAAAGGACACTTGGTGGTGTGTCAATGTCCTAGTAGCTCTAGGGGGCATGTATTCCAACATGTAAAAGTCCTCTTCTTGGGTGTACCCCATCTGTACCTTCTCCCTATAGCTTGGCTCAAATTCCTCTTTTTTATGGCTATTTCCATCTAATCCTATTCCTCTTTGCTAGCATTACTACCTTCTTTGGTGCTTTCTTCTTCTCTTTTTTGTAAGGGTTCTTTTTCTTTAGACTTTTCCCCTTCATCTACTTCTTCTTCCTATGACTCCTTTGTGTGAACTTCATTTGGTTCCTTCTTAGTTCCAACCTACTATTTTATTGCACTATTTATTTTTCCTTTAAGGCACCAACATCACCTTCTTTGTCTCTAGAGACCCCTTCAGTACTAGGGCATAGATGTTCTGTAACTTCCTCTGTTGAGCTGGTGTGGGCACTAGGTGCCTTTACTACTTTATTTTTTATGGTTTTCATGCTTGCAACAACCCTATTCTCTTCTCTCACTTTTTTTCCTTCTCCTCCTAGGCCTTTTTTATTTCTAACTTCCTCTTCTTCATGATTGTAGTGATTCTTTCCTCCTTGTCCCTTATCTTCTTGACCTCTACTTTAGCAATTTTTCTTCGGTTATGCCCTTAGACTTCATGGCCTCTCTTTTTTGATGCATATCTAGTGCCTCTTCAATATGATCTTAATCAAGGCCCATTTGCATCAATTTTTATCTCAAATCCTCTTCATCTTGAGGAGGTAGCATTTTAGTTTCTTCAATTGGTGCACTTGATGGTCTTACTTCTCCAAGCATGGTAATAGTGTCACCTTAGAGAATCTCATGTATTTTAGTCACACTAGGATCTTCCTCCATTACTCCTTATATCTTGTGATTTTCATTGGCCTTATATTTATTAATACCTTCCTCATCATGTCAGCCTTCCTTATTTCTTCTTTTCTCTTTTGTAGCTCTAATGCCTTATAAATATTTTCATCACTGAGGCCAAGCTTCTTTGCTTGTTCTAGCCTCACCTCTTCACTTTGTGGGGTGGGGCAGTTTCCTTACTAGATAATGAGTCATCTTGTTTGGGCACAATATACACTCCCTTCCCCAACTCTTCCTCCTTCTCCATCTCTTTTTGTGCCTCTATGTATGCTAGGGTGATGATGGGCATCATAGATGAAAACTTTGGCTTCCTTTTCTTCTCCTTCGAGATAGAAGATGTATTTAGTGTGAAATTCATGTGATTCTTTGTAGGGGTCGATGAAGAGGCTTCATCACCTGAGGTGATTTTAAAATTGATGCACTATTTTATCTCCTCAAGTGTCTCCCCTTTCTTCTTCTTGGGAGACTTTTTATTTTTAGTTGGTCCTAGCATTCTTTCATCATCAATCCTAATGGGGGTCATTAATCTGATCAATGCTAGGGCCCTTTTTCCTTGGATTTATCTCATATTATAACCTATGGATGTGCTCGATTATGGTTACTTCTTGAAGGGGGTGGATTTTAGTGTGATTTGAATCATCCTCTTCATCTTGTGTCACTTTTCTTTTAGGGTGCATAAACTGGTGCTATAACCTATTCCTTTCCATGTTCAATTCTCTCACTAAAATATCCAATTATTATGCATTGGGGATACTTTTGAGCACATCCCAAAAGTATTTGGCCAAGAAGGCATATAGGAGATTTAACTAGCTAAAGTTGTTTGCATTGACCAATGTCAAATGTACCATATAGAAATGTTGCATAATGACAAAGGTCACCATTTTGTACATGCTATTAGGGAGCTCCAAGGGAATGTGCTATTTTAGATGAATGCCTCTATATACTTATCACACCACCCCAACACTCAAGTTTTGTACTTTGTATTGAAAGAACTAGAGTAAGTGAAACCTTTATACTTTTGCATTTAGGAGTCATTATGGTTTAGGAAAATCTATAAATTATCCTCATCCCCATCTGGTACTCCGATTTCATCCATGACTATCAAAATTAGAATAGAGACCCACTTGAAGGTCCCCTTTGTCATGTGGTATTATAACAAATTCTTTATAAGATCCTCCATAATAAATTTGATAATATTAAACTTCATGTCCTTCACCATGTGGTAGGTGATGTAGAGGTAATTTTTTATGATGTAAGTCCATCAAATATCGGGGTATAGTTTCAAACTTATGGGGCATGCCACCACCATCATGTCGAGGTAATTACAATCTTTGATGGGGAATGTAAATCCCCCTTATAATAATTTAGGAGCTTCACCACATATTCCACCTCTTAATCATCACTCATCATCTCATGGATATATTTTTTAGGTGTTTGAGAGCCCCATTATCCTTCCTATAAAGTACATCAAGATCATCATGCTCCTCCCTACAAAACAAATGAAGTCTCCATGGAATTGCAAAAAAAGGGACTAAATGAGTTCCTTTGGCTTTCCAAAGCATGGTAATTCATAAAGTTGAGTTACATAAGAGGCTATAAATCTATCTCAAATTGAGACATCAAAAAATGCTACACCCTGCTTCATCTTGTTTCTTGTATCAACCATCCAATCCATCACTATGTATTATGCAGAGCTCAAGGTATGATGGTTGTACTCCTTTAGTTAGCAGGTGTGAGTAAAAGAATGCCAATTTTACCCTACTAAGAAGTCTAAGGGAAATTGAATCACCTGGTATGACATATTTGTCAGTGCCTTAGTGTCAACTTACATAATGCTAACTCCTACTTGCAGCACTACTATTCTTGTATTGACCACTTCTACTGCTATACATGCCTATTTTGGATCTTATTGTTGTAGACCTTATCTCTTCTACTTTTTGGCCATCTTGAATCTACTAGTATTAAATAAAAATAGGTTAGGTTTTCTAAAGCCTCAAATGGTGAGTGGTGCTTCACAGTCATGAGATATACAATTATACCTTTAACCTTCAAGCTTTGTAGGCTATTAATGGTGGTCTCGATGATAACTCAATTTTCTATCGATTGGTTTCTATAGAATTTTCTTCCCAGACCTCTCCACACTAATCTTAATTTGAATGAAATTTCTCTTACTTCACCATCATTCACTTTTGGTGCTTAAAGGTGCTCAAATTCCTACTTTGGTAGGGTTTTTATAATTCAGCTATCTAGTTTTCCTATTTTTGCTATGGTTTTCTCAACATCTCAAGTGCACACAAAGTTTTCAATCTAAACTAGTTTGTCACTTGATGTTTTATACCCTACTTCCATATACCATATTTAATGTAGGTGTGTTAATAGCATGGCAACATATAGATTTATTAAACTCCACAAAATTCCATGAAATCCACAAAAATTCTTTGCCACTAACTCATTTAATGTAATTATTCATGCCTTCACCATCACCTCATTCAATGCTCTTAATGATATTTTGTTGAATTGACTTGTGTTTCAAACAATCACTTCCTACTCAAATCTAAGTGGATATTAGCTATTTTTGATGATTTTCATTATGCACTTAGTTCTCTTGGCATGGCCTTTAACTTCAATATGGTAACTTGGGTGTAGTGCCTCATGTACACGTGATTCAACCTCTTTGGTTCCATATTCTTAAATGCCTTGATCATGTGATTCTGTGTTAAGTCATTTGATTCAGTGCTTGATTCAATATACGTGTAGTCTATGCCTTGATTTTGGGTTAAGTCATTTTCTTAAATGCTTTTTCAGAATGATTTCAACATGTCTGGTGCATTTTTGAGTTTCCTTTTATAGGTCTATCAGAAGTGTCCCTAGAGGAGTGTAGGTGAAGTGGATAGGCTGCTGCAGTGTGTCCCAGAATGCCTCTAGTAGTTATTTTCCTCCCTGTATCTCCACGGACCCCTGACCCACTGATGTAGAAGGGTTTCTCACTTCAAATGAAGTGTATAGGCACTTCCTTTTGGTGAAAAGTGTATATTCAGGGTGGGTGGATCACATTTTTTGGTGTATCACCTTTTCTTTTTTAGGCTTAGGTTTTGTTTTTATCATCTCTCTCTCCCTTTTCATCCTCCCCTTTTTACATTTTTTATTAGTAGTAGGAGAAATTAGGGCCTAAAAGATACATCAGAGGGAACTAGCCCTCATCTAGAGACTCCCCCTCCAGCTTTGCCAGTCCCATAGGCGAGAGGGGAGTTTTCATTATTGCGTGACGGCAGGAGCTCGGCCTCCTGCCAAGGGTGTAATCCACTATGTCAATAGTTTTTGGCACACCCAGTGGGACTCAATTTTACAACTCAATAAGGTTTTAGGATTGATGCTGGTATTAATGCAACAAATCAACTATTTACAACATCTGGTGACTCCACTGCTTAGAATTTTAGTTCTTATATCAAAGACTAGTTTTAACTTCCTATGCCTAAAGTCACCACATGGTCTGCTTCTAAGGGCATTCCTTTCAAATTTGTTGAATTGCCATTAAACTTAGCAAAAAGATTGAGGTTTGAGAACATCCATCCTTATTCAACAAACCACCCTCCTAGACCTGTTGTAAGGGACACATGCGCAACAGAGCCGCAATTACATCCCATCCCAGCTATGGCATTGCCCTTTGTGGCTTTTTGTGGTCAGATCCCTTTAAATCTCCCACGTTATGACCCGATCCCAAGAGTAGCCCTCAAAAATGTGCCTTATTTAGATGGAGAGGGGACCATTATAGTCATTGAGCACATTAGGAATATTGCTAGCCTCTGCAATATTCACAATGTCATGGAGGAAAATATTGCCATCAGATTGCTGGCATTGTCTCTCAAGGGCAAAGCTCTTGGCTGGTACGGGACCTTGCCTGTAAATTCAATCCATTCTTGGAATGAATTGGGTACTTAGTTTATAGACCATTTTGGGGAAAAGAGTGATGACCTCTCACTTGCTGAGCAGCTCAATACCATGAAAAGAGCCCCACATGAATGTATGTAAGATTTCAACACATAGTTTTAGAAGACATGGGATAGAATCCTCGTTTTGGTAAGACCGACTACTAGCTATGCTTTCTTATATTATTTAAGGGCATTAAATAGTGATATTGTTGTGATGATACAATCCATGGGAGGGCATGTGCTGGCTGCTACCTATGACATAGCCATAATAGCTAAAAATTGCTTAATACAGGCTGGGAAAATAGCCCCTAGACCTCACATTCCACATTTCCTAGAAATGATACCTCCAATTCAAGCCGTTGCTCCCACATTAGCTGTTCTACCTAGCATAGAGAAACCAGTTATTTCTCCATCCAATGAGCTTCATGAAGTTAAGAGTCTGTTGCAGAGTATGTCAAATAAACTTGTAGCTCTTAAAAGGCAACAAGCTCAAAGTAATAGACCAAATCAGGGATACCAACATTATGGTCAAGCGCCTAGACCCCCTTTCCAAAACTACAATCAAGGACATGGTCAGCTTACTCAAACTAGACCTTTCCAAGGCTATAACCCAGGCCCCCCTTCATCATCTAAAGTCATGGTGCCCATTTAGAATAACCTGGTACAAGAACAACCAAGTTGTTCGACCATGGGATATGGTCAAGAATAGGCTATTTATACAAATGAGATGATAGGTTATTACTCAAATGTAAACAATTAATTAGCCACTCATTCCTAGGTCTTTAAAGATCTAATGCAACCCAACACAAGCAACAGTCAGAGTCAGCCTAAATCTACTCTTATGAACCACCTAGAAGGTGAGTTTTGTGTAATCAACTATGTGGGTGCTATAGACAATCAGGCTGATTGTGTTGTAGCCAACATAAGATTCAAGAGGAGAGCAATGGGAGAAGCCCAGGCTACTACCCAAATGGTAGCTGCACCTTCTCCATCACACTCAAATCAAAAGGCCCCAATCTTTAGACTGCCATTTGTACCTTCAGCCCCTTAGCTTGCACCTCAAGTTGGAATTAACCCCAAAGAAAGCTTGAAGGTAGGCAGTCCTCAAGTCAATATAGTGGACCAAATGAAGAAGCTGCATATGAACATCTCCTTATGGGATTCATTGTCTCTACTAGGATAAAAGGACATTCTACAAAGAGAATTGCATGAGCTGGATCGACAAGCTGTCCCGACAAGGACTGATAATGTCTTGATGATGAATGGACAACCTTCCACTTCAGGCTAGGTCAAGAAAGAAGAGAAAATTCCCCCTTTTAATGTGTCCTTGATTATAGGAGATTTCTTGGTGCACAACTACATCATTGACAGTGGGGCTAGTACCTCAATAATGCCCAAGTGCATAGCTAATAAGATGGGACTAAAATATGAAGAGATGAATAAGGGAGTCCTACAGCTAGATGGGACACCTAAAAAGATAGTTGGGATAATGAGGGGTTTGAGCTTGACATTTCATTCTTGCCCAAATTTCTCAGTCCCCCATGATATAGTAGTGGCAGATGTGCCTCCTTATTTCATAATTTGCTTATCTAGGGACTTCACATCTAAGATAGGTGGCTATTTAGCAACGAATTGGTCCTATCTGGTTTTTAGAACCAAGTATGGGACCAAGGTAAAGATTGAATTTGAGCCACTCTACAAGGACCATCTAGAACCATATTTGCTCAAGGTAGCGAATGTTAGCTACACCATTATTGACCCAGAAGAGTCCCAAATAGACCAATCTCCATCCTCTACTCTTGAAAGAGTTACAGACCTACTCTTGGATGAATGGGGAAGTGATAACTTCGAGCATGACCCTTAAAAGTTCATAGAGGAGGTAGGCCTTGGAGTCTACTACATGCACAAAGAGGGTACCTTCATGCCAAATGTAATGAAGGCAAGCCAAGAAGACCTAGGTCTATGGCAGCTGTACTTTGATAGTTCCAGAAGTAGGTTGGAAGTTGGTGGTGGAGTGATGTTAGTCTCCCCCTCAAAGGAGAGATAATTTTCAGCTTTTTGTTTCCAATTTTCTTGCACAAGAAATGTTGCAGAATACAAGTCCCTTATCCATGGTCTAAAATGGTCAAGGAAAAGAGGGATCAAGGAGTTGCAAGTTTTGGGAGACAGTGAGCTATTTGTAAATCAGGTGAAAGGCCAGAATCTGACCAAAAATTCCTTGCTAAAGTCTTACAAGCATAGGGTTTGGGATTTGGCAGAATATTTCCTTGCTTTCAATATCACCTCCATTCCTAGAGAGTAGAACAAATAAGTGGATAGGTTAGCAACAATTGGTGCTCAGTTTGATGTTTCTAGGGAGATAAGATGAGACTGCAGTTCACACTATTTGAAGGTGGTAGTTTGGCCCTCTATCCCTGAAAACATTAAAAACTGGTAGGTCTTCAAAAATGACCAACAAATAGCTTTCTTCTTGCAG
Source organism: Torreya grandis (assembly GCA_037957365.1). Lineage (NCBI taxonomy): Eukaryota > Viridiplantae > Streptophyta > Pinopsida > Cupressales > Taxaceae > Torreya > Torreya grandis. The sequence continues at coordinate 1,482,064 of JARHVA010002689.1, forward strand.
GAAGAAGTTGAGTTCACAACAAAGAACCAGGCAAAGCTGCAATAGCAATACGGAAACTAGATTGTTCAATTGAAGAACAATAGGCTCCCTAAAGGTTTCATCACTCTTGAGAGTATCTTCAATGGAGATGACCAATTGAGAAGTGATAAGGCATCCATCACAACTAAGGAGGAGAATTATGAGAAGGTTGAGATCTTCAAGGATAAGCTGCTTGCACTTGGAAAAGTTTGCATGGTTCAAGAAAGGTAGACTTTCATTTTATTGTGTCAGGAGTTTGCAGATTTTTTCACTTGGGATTATAGTGATTTGAAGGGATTCGACCCAAGACTTTCCCAGCACACCATCGAATTAAAAGAAGGTGCCAAGCCAATCATGCAAAAGTAGAGACCTGTTAACCCAATGATTGAGCCTCTCATGCAGAGGGAACTGGCCAAATTGATTGAGTTTGAGATTATATTTCTAATCAAACATTCCTCCTGGCTGGCCAATCTTGTTCCTATCTGAAAGAAGAATGGGGAGATCAGGCTATGTGTTGATTTCAGAGACCTTTATAAATTCTCTTTGCAAGACCATTGTCCTTTCTCAAGCATGGAGTAGATCCTTCAGAAGGTAATAGGCAGCGAGCATTTCTCCCTCTTGGATGGATATTCAAGATATAATTAGATTCTAGTGCAAGGTTGTGACCAACACAAAACAACCTTCACTACTAAATGGGGAACATTTGCCTACAAAAAGATGCCATTCGGGCTATCTAATGTTGTTGCTACCTTTCAGGTAGCCATGGACATGGCTTTTTGAGGCTTGATAAATAACAATGTGCTGGTGTACCTCAGTGATGTGATGGTATTCTCCAAGGAAGCGAGCTAACACATGAAACACCTCAAGAAAATATTCGAGAGGTGTAGAGAGTTCAACATCTCTCTCAACCCAAAGAAATGTGTGTTTGCTATTCATGAGGGGAAACTCCTTGGCCACATTGTGTCCAAGGAGGGCTTATCCATTGACCCTGAGAGAGTTTGTTCTATCCTGGAGATATTCTTACCTAAGCACAAGAAAGGCATGCAGAGCTTCTTTAGCAGGATAAATTTCATTCGGAGATTCATTCTAAATTTTGCAAAGATAGTCAAGCCACTAACCTCTATGCTGAGGAAGGGTGAGGAGTTCAAGTGGACAACACAAAGGAAGGACAACTTTGAGGCCATCAAGTAGGCCATAACCTAGGCTCCTACTTTGATCAGCCCCGACTTCAATAAAGACTTCAACCTCTACACTTTTGGCAATGAAGAGGTAATCTCTACTATGCTTACCCAAGCAAACGGTGATGACCCTGAGCAACCACTTGCATTTTTTAGCTAGGGGTTAGAGGATTTCAAATTTAGATACATGTATGTAGAGAAGCAAGTCTTGGCAGTAGTATAGAGCCTGAAGAAATTTAGGCATATGTTGTCCAACAACAAGATTCACCTCATGGTTCCACATCCTGGCATCAAGGATTTCTTGACCAACTGAGACCTAAATGAGAAAAGAGTGGGGTGGATCACCAAGGTGATGGAGTATGACATAGACATCAAGACCACCAAGATAGTGAGGGGAAGAGGCCTATGTGAACACCTTGCTATGGAATTCAAGTAGAAAAGTGAAGACAAATTACTAATTCATGATGCAACCACAATAGAAGAACCAACTGTCATGAAGGATTGGACATCGGACCTGAGGCATTTCCTTCTCACTAGTGAGTGCCTGCAAGGTCTTGATAGAACCAGAAGAAGGTACTTCAGGCTCCAGTCTCTCCCTTATGTTCTGGTTGATGGAGTATTATTTAGGAAGGATCTGTTAGGGGTCCTTCTAAGATGAATAAATTCAAATCAGGCTGACAAGGTGCTATCTGAGTTCCATGATGGGCCAGCGGGTGGTCATTTTGCTCCTAGGGCTACTACAGTAAGGACAATGAGATCTAGCTACTTTTGGCCTACTCTTTTCAGGGATACCCATGCCTGGGTATGAAAGTGCCAAAAATGTGCACTTTTATATGGGAAGTAATGGTTGGCTGCCATGCCCCTACAACCTATTCAGGTGGAGCAACCATTCATACAATGGGGCTTGGACTTCATAGGGATGATTAATCCTCCCTCTAGTGTTAGACATAAGTGGGTCTTGACCACCACGAACTATTTCACAAGGTGGGTGGAGGCTATTGCTCTGAAGGAGGCAAATGAAAGTGTGGTCCTGGAGTTTTATGAGGGCCTGGTGGTGAGGTTCGAGGTTCCAACAACCATAATCTCAGATAATGCGTTGGATTTTTTGAGAACCAAAATAAGTGAATGGGTACTAAAATATGGTATATATCTCAGCATTTCATCCAATTATTACCCATAGGGGAATGGGCTAGCTAAGTCCACCAACAAGAACTTGATTAGGATCATCAAGAGGACCATGGAAGAAAATTAGAGGACTTGGCATGCCAAGTTGAAAACAACCCTGTGGGCAGATAGGGTCACCCTGAAGAGGGCAATTGGCAACTCACCATACACACTCATCTATGGAAGGGAAGCTAGGCTCCCCATTTCACTTGAGTTGCTAGCCTTGGATCTCACTCGCCAGCTACAATTAGAGGAAGGAACTAGCATGGAGGTTAGATTATGTGAGCTGATGCAACTCTAAGAGGTAAGGGACTAGGCTATGGCTTCCATGATTAGCTGCCAACAATAAGTGAAGAGACACTTTGACAAGAAATATTCATCAAAAGGTTTCTTTGAAGGAGATATTGTCTTGAAATGGGATGAAGATCGAGCTAAGCCTAGAAAGCATGCAAAGTTTGACGCCCTATGGAGTGGCTCATACATAATCACTCAATGCAAGCAGCATAATACATTCTAACTCTCCAAGTTGGATGGTGAAGAACTATATATCCCAATTAATGAGATACATTTGAAACATTGCCACTGAGTCTCTTTCCATTTGTATATATTTTCCCTTGTTTTTTCTCCTGCTTTCCCTAAGTGCTTTCTGCACATGCTGATAATTTCCTTAGCTTTGTGTGTGTTTTTTCTTTTCCTTTTGAGGTGAATTTGCGTGATTGGTTCTAGATTTATCAGAGCTATTATTGATCTTTAAGTTACAATCTAACCTTGTGCCCAATGGATTTTTAAGGCAACTAGCTTCTAAGCATAACAAGCATGCTCCCCTTGGGAGTCACCAATTTGTAGACAATTTTTTGCCCAACAGGGCAAAAAATTGGTCCCCTTCTTCCCCTACTATTTAAGGCCAATTCATTTTTTGATTTTGCACAAGTCCAATAATTTTGACGGACTCTGCAGGTCCATTTCTATAGACTCTACAGGTCCATTTATACAGACTCTACAGGTGCTTGGTTTCCTACGGACTCAGTAGGTGAAATCCTTGGCAGTTGAAGAATAAGTTTAGAAAGTGCTAGGGTTTACAAGGCTCTTTTGGGCCTTCATCTAAAGAAAATTTACAAGGAAGGTTGGCATCTTTGAACCATTGAACCATTGCTTCAGTTCAATCACTTGGTTCAATATTCAGTTCAATTAGCCTTGGTTCATGCCTTAGTTCATCGTTTCAAGTCCATCACTTCAACTTCAAGCCCTGGTTCAATCTTTAATTCTTTAGTTTAGTCAGCTAAGTTCAACACTTAGTTCATCAAAAAAGTTCAATGAAAAGTTCAAGTGGCTTCAGGTTCAGCATTTAGTTCAGGGACTTGGCTCGGCACACAGTGTTGAACCGTTAAACCAGTTCAATAGACTGGTTCATTGGTTTGGTTCAGCAAACTGGTTCAATGGTTTAGTTCAATCAGTAGCCCAATCAGCCTTGGTTTAAGCCTTGGTTCAATATTTAAGTTCATCACTCAATTTAGCAAAGAGTTTAATGATCTTGGCTCAATAGCTGCTTGAACTGTTAAACCATTGAACCATTGAACTGATTCAGCAAGTTGGTTCAACGCGTTGGTTCAACGCATTGGTTCAACACATTGGCACTTTAGCAAGTTCATTGATAGGTTCAAGTGAATGGTTCATCACTTGTTTTTAGTCTATTAGTCCTTCGGTGAGTTCATCAGTGTGCAACATTAGACCGTTGAACTGGTTCAATCACTTGGTTCAATCATTTGGTTCAATCATTTGGTTCGATGCCTCCAGTTTAACATGCAAGATCAATGGCAGAAGTGAACAAGGAAAGTTCAAAGGCTTGACTTCAATGGGCTCAATGTGTAGCTTTGAACCGTTAAACCGGTTCAAGCGAACGGTTCAATGGATTGGTTCAAGTGAACAGTTTAACAAGGAGATCTAGTGAATAGTTTAGAGGGGCTTGGCACGTAGCCTTGAACTAAATTTTGGTTTAACCAATTAGTTTAATGGCTTGGTTCAACCATTTTAGTTCAACCAACAAATGGTTCAATTGCCTTTGGTCTAATTGGCTCAGTGCACAACATTGAACTGTTGAACCAGTTTAATGCTTTGGTTCAACATGATTGGTTCAAAGGGTCAGTTCAACGAGGTGCCCCAAACCTGAAGGTTAGGTGCCCTTGCAGAGGGTAGTCTAGGTTCAATAAGCCCTTGTGGAAGGCAAAGGCACTTCAAAGAGGCCACAAAGAAAGAAAGACTGAAGAAATTTGGAGGGGCTGCCCAAAAGACTTAAGCAAAGACTAAAGTGAAGAAATTCGGAGGCGGCCAATTCCTACGGATTTTTGTATGCAGGGAAAAGGCCCGAAGCCAAAAAACTTAGGGAAGCCAAATGACCAATTCCTATGGACTTTTTGTCTGTGAGAAAGTCTAAAATAGAGAAGAGACCTACCAAAGAACTGAAGGACCTCAAAGGGCAGGTGCCCTTGCAAGGGACACTCGGCCAAAATGAAGGGGCACTTTCCAAAGGCCGAAGGGTCACCTTCCCTTCAGGAAGGTGCTAAGAAGGGAACCCATAGAAAAGGAACTAAGCAAAAAAGGCTGAAGATAATTACCAAGGATGATGACATCTCAGAAGTCATCAACCTTAAGAAGGTGAACTAGCCATTGGTTTTCAAGCAATGACAGGTGCACGAATGTCAAATTTTAAGCTAGTAAAAAATCTATTATTTTTTTAATGCCTAAGCACCAACCATGAAAGGAGCCCAAGGAATGCAGCAACCCACCTAGAGATAGCCTGAGGGCCGAAAGAGCCAGAAAGAGACAAGGTAGGGAAAAGACAAAAGTGCCAAGTGTAAGAGCAGGTAGATAGTCTAAGTGGTGAAGGGAGGCGTCGATTCAAGAAATTACTCCACCAGGTGAAACAATGTCTATGAATTGACCATTAGAAGGTGCAAATGGCCAACTGTGCAACCCGTTTTCTTCATTTCACATTTATGAGCAGAAAAATCATGTAGGTGCATTCAAGGAGAAATCTCAGTTAATGGGGAAATAGCATGGCCTGTGTCAAAAAACCCTTGAAGTCAGAGCCAGGGCCAACATAACATTGATGTTTAAGTGGCTTGCTCTTCTCGATGCTCGTAAGGCATATGGGTCACTTGTAAAAAGGGCACCAAAAGGCCTCCTTTATTCTTCTATATATTGGAGACTTGTCATTTGAGAATGGATCTTCCACATTTATAAGGCGTAGCCCTTGAAAAATTTTCACCTAAATCAATAAATGCATTTTTTACCTCTATCCTAGTTAGATATCTTTGTGTATGTCTAAGTGTTAGTTTCTATTTAGTCATTACTTCTTGATGCTTCCACAAGTTCAACACCAATATACCTGGTGTCTATAAGGTGCCATTTCTATAGCTAACAAGGAGAGCTATATTTGGAAGTGCAGAAACAAAATAATTTACTATATAGTGTGCCTTTCACAACACCTTTGGTGAATCTCTGTTTCTATATTTTCATTAAAGCCTCCCCACCAAGTTTCTTGCAGCCTAGTCCTTCTGCCAGTCTGAAGTGTATGTATGTGTTTGTCTGATTTTAAGTGTGAGTGTGAGAAGGTCAGATCATTTTGGTGCATCACCTCCTATAGAATAGTTTGTTTTCCTACAATCTTTCTCCCTTTTCACCCCCCTAATATGTGTGTGTGTGTGTGTGTGTGTGTGTGTGTGTGTGTGTGTGTGTGTGTTAGCACTTACTAAAACAAATTAGATGCATCAAAGGGAGCTAGCCCTTACCTAGAGACTCTCCCCTCTAGCTTCACCAGTCCCATAAGTGAGAGGGGAGTTTCCATTGTTGTGTGTGGAAGGCAGGAACTTAGTCTCTTTGCCCCAGGTGCAATCCACTACGTCAACAGGTACCAATAACTCCATTGACAAGATCACCTCAACACTAAACACTAGTTTAAATGGTGTAGTTTTGTTTAGGCACTTTTATGTTATGCGATATACCCACAACACTATCGATACTTGATCATCCCAATCCTTATGACCAAAATTTCATATATTTGTGAGGTATGTTCCTAGTATTTTGTTAATTACCTCAGCTATGCCATTTTCTTGTAGATGATAAGGGGTCATTTTGTGGTGTGCCACCATATACTCAGTTAATAGGATGCACATTGTTTCATTGATAAAGTGAGAGCCTCTATCACTAATCAGATTGAGTAAGCACCCACATCAGCTTATTATGTTTTCTTAGATAAAGTGCATGACTATGGTGGCCATGCATTCTTTTACTGGCATGGCCTTGACCCACTTAGTGAAATAATATGTGGCCATAAAAATATACCTTACACCTATGTGTCATGCTACAAGAGTTATTGGCCTAAAAAAATCAGTGGCCCATTTATTGAATGGTAGAAGGGAAAGAATGGGGATGAGGGGAATCTCATCCTAATGGTTAGGCTTCCATGTGTGCTAACACATATCACATGTCTTAGCATAGTTCTTTTCATATTAGAATAATCTTGGCCACCACAAACCTATTTGCAACCCTTTTCATGCCATTGCATCTCCTATGTAATGGCCTTCTAATATCTCTTCTTGTGCCTCATGAATGATGGAGTCCCTTTCATGCTTCACGACACATCAACGCAATGCTTCATATCTACTTATCTTATATAGTTCTCTACTAATGAGCTGAAATGGGGTGGCATGAACTACTAGCTATTTATTTTTCATATTTGTCATAGTTTGGCGTGAAACTCTAGATGTTAGTAAGGTGGTAATCTCCACCAAATCCTTAGGGATGCATTAGAATATGTATAGTTACACACCTAACATGTTGTCCTCAATAGGTACCACCACATTACTAGAGTTGATGTGAGATAAATGGTATGGCTCCAAGTTATACTTTCTAAGCTTAACCACAATTGAGAATTAGAACTCCTAAAATAGAACTATCCATCTACATATGCACATGTGTAAAATAATCTAGTTAATGAGGTACATGAGCACCTCATGATTAGTGAAAAAGATGAATAGGGTTACTAATAATTTTGCCAATTTTTTATAAGGGATAGACTATAGAGAGCACCTCACGCTTTGTCATTATATAATTCTACTCTACTAAGGTCAAATTTCTATTAGTGAAGGAAATGGGATGATTTATTTTGCCTTCACTAGGCTGCACCAAGATTATGCCAATTGTATAACTAGAAGCATTGACATGGACATGAAAAGGCATTATCCAATTAGGCAGATGTACGATAGTTGTGCTAGCTAATTTAAGCTTCAGGGTATTAAAGGCATCCTATTACACTTTACCCCAGTATAATGGTCCATCCTTATTTAAAATCTCTTCTAACAGTGCTAAAATCTTTGCATAACTCCTTATAAATTTTTTGTAATACCCATAGTGGCCAAGAAAGGTGTGAACGTCTTTTTGTGTGGAAGGAGTCCAAAGTTAAATGATGGTGTCTATATTTTTAGGATCGATGATCAAACCATCCTTATAGATGATGTGCCTAAACAAGGTTCTAAATAGTGTTATGAAGATGCACTTTAGGTTCAAGGATATTTGAAGCTATCTACACCTCTCAAACATTAGGTTCATGTTGTTACAATGGTCCTCGATGAGGTCATACACCATCCTATCATATAGAGAGACTTTGAGGAACCTGTAGATGAAATATTTGAATACAGTGATCACCATTCTATATAACATGGATGGTACATTCTTCAATCCAAAGGGAATCATGTTAGAAGAAAAATAACCCTATTCAGTCATAAAGGTTGTCAAGGGCTTGTCTTCCTCCTCAATCTAGACTTGGTGGTAGCTAGAGAACCCATCAGTAAAGGTGTATATCTTGTAGCTTACAATTCCTTCCAAGACTTCATTGATGAATAAAGTCAGGACGGGGTCATTTATGTAAGTGACATTCAACATTGTTTAATTGATGTAAATGCAAATTCACCCATCTTTATTGATGCTCATTACCATTGGGATCACCCACTCAGACTCTTGCATAGGGTAAATGACTCCTACAACCATTATTGCATTGATCTTTGTCTTGACCTTGGCACAAAGGTTGGGATTCATCTTATAGGAGTGATTTTTGACTGGCTTTATGTTGTTGATTAGCTTTATGCTCATTTTCCCAAGGTATGGGTGTGTGCCCTTCATATCTTGGTAAGTCCTACGGAAAAAGTTTTAGAATTCCTTCAGGAGGTTTATGATTCACCTAGCTCTACATTAGACCAATAGGTCCCTATAGTAGCCATATTTGGCTCTCTTTCTATGTTGATATCCACTTGATGGTCTTAAGTGGGGTATTGTATGACTCATTCTTCTCTTGGTGTGAGTATTCATTCTTATCTTGGTGTGAAGATGAGTGGGGTCATCTTTGTCAAGAGTGCTATCATTTACTTGGTGCATGAGCTTTCTTATGGCAGTCAATGTGTTCTAGTAGTGCTCCTTCCAAGTTTCATCATCTTCCTCACTTGTGTCACTATTGAGAATTTGTTCCTCAAATAAGGTTGGAGTGCCAACCCTTTTTCTTTGAACATGTCTTTAAAGTTCTTGAGAATGGTGATGTCTTCGAACACTACCCTCTAAATTAGTTGCAATGGTTTAAATAGTTTCAAGTTTTGTGAAGAAAAGGAGAAGGTATGCATAAAATTCTCCTTAAGGGCCTCCTAATTGGTTATATCTCAATGTATCTCAATGACTATGTACCATGCTCATGCATATGTCTTTAGAGTCTTATAAAAGGTATGCACCCATAAGTTCTTTAGGGTAGTCACACCATAGTTAGTCCATATCTCTTTACATAGGTTCACATGCACCACAAGATTAGAGTCACTCAAGTATGCCAAGATATCCAAGTTCTCATTACTCCTCCCAAATCTAGTGCACATGACCACCTTTACCTCTAGCCAAGTCAATAATTTAGACCTTTGCACTACCCACCAGTGTTTGTTAGTATTCCTCAAGGTGTATATAAGTGTGCCCATTCTATCTATCTCCTTTGGGATACATGCCTTAAGGTCATGGACATACTTTTCCACTAGGTTTCTCCCTTGAAATGTTGGAAGCATTAAAAGCTTGCCTTTGCTTAGGTAGAGTACCCTCTTTCCTTTCTTTCCTTGGCATGGGACCTATCATTTTAGGGTATGATTAATCTAGACCCAACCAATCCTCATAGGCTTTGGTGTCTTTGCATGCACCAAGTGACATCTATAACTAGTGGCCTCATACACCTCTTCAATCCATCAGTTATAAGCAATGTTAGTGATGTCTAAAGTTGACTTCCCATCCTCCCAAAAAAGAACCCATTGATTAGAAGGATGGAGATTGTTGATGCCTTGCACTGTGATGTTATATATATAGTTGATCTCATCATCTAGATCAATGATTTCCACATAGGGATACTTGGTCACTCAAAAGGGGGATCACTACCCTTTCCTTGCCATTTTTGAAGGTCATGTATCACTTATTAAAGTGTATATATGCATTGTTGGTATAGAACCAAGGCCTTCCTAGAAGTGTTGGGTAGTTATCTTGTTTAGCCAAATTGATAACCTCGAAGTTAGTATGGAATTAGGTACCCATAATATCTACAATGGTGCCCTGTAGAATTTTTATTGGCTATGCTCAGGCCTTGTTATCCATGAATATTACACGGGGAGAAGGTTTCAAGGTTATTCTACCCATCTTTTCCCATGCCTTCTTGGTCAAGATATTAACCTTTGTACTAGTGTCAATCATCATGTTGTATATAAACCATCCATCGATGGTGGTATTTACTAGTAGATCTTGGTCATACTCTACATTCTAAGTATGCCTTAATTCATGTAACCACTCCATATGTGGTATAACAACTTCAATTGTGTGGGGCTCAACAAATTTATTTGGTCTTCTCCCTACGTGCTCTAAGAGTAAATTTTTTAGTAGGGGAAGCATATAATCCATTTATAAGAGGTGTAAAATCTCTATTAGCTCTTATACTTTAGCTTCTTGGCTGTCTTTCTTTTTACATGAGGTAGTAACTTGCACTTCTAGATCTCTAGCTAGCTAGAGTTCTCCCTATAAACTTTATATTACACTCATGGCTTATTTCTGGACAACTTTTTGAATTATAGAGTTAGGGTAAGGCACACATTTTGGATCAAGATACATTATGTGCTTGGTGTGTCTTAGTTCACCATATTATAGGTGAAACTCTTAAGTTGGTAGTTATGTGCTGAACCCACTCTGTGTGGTTGTCTACATCTTGATTAGCTTTGTGTGTGATGGTTTCACCTTTGGAGCCCATATCATATCTTTAAGTTCATGCCTGATCATCTTTATGCCCCTATTGGCACTAATTTTTCCTTGGTTTAGCTTTTTGTATAAGTCAAGGCACTCCTCGATCTCATGCAATCCTCAATAATAACCAATGTTGTATGCATTGGGCAGTCACACTGATAGTGATCGATTGACCTATACTTATAACATGATTGCAGTGGGAATATTCCTCCACTACTTCCTTCACCTCCCCCTCTGGCACCTCTTTAGTTCCCATAGCTAACATTATATTGGCCATTACCCTCATTTATTTAGTTTGCCTACCCTCTGGCTGTTGTAGTTACCTACTGTGTGCCTTTCTCCATGTTCTGATGCATCTCATTAATTACTCAGTAGATAGATATGTTGTGAGTGTAAGCAATGTGCAACTTGTAGTAGATGATTATACTAACTTGATTGGTGTATTATAATAGGGGGTAGTTATGAACATCATGCACCTCATGACAAAATTCACAATTGAGAAACAATGTATGCACATTCCTTTGAGGGCAATTATTTTTATGACCCTCTGTGTTGTAGTTGGTGCACTACAATCCACTTTAAGCATATTATAATGAACTAGTGGTCAAATTATGTATTTTGGAGGCTATAGATGCAATTTACACCTCCATAAATGGGTTAATACTTGTATCGATGCTCTCAACCACTTTAACTCTAAGCATGGCTTCAAGTGCTTCTCAAGGGTCTATGAATGTTTTAATGGATATTAACCTTATGAAAGGCACTAGCAGTCCTCCAATGAACCATTGTGCATGATGGGATGGGTGAATGTCATAAGGGATCTTGGAAAAGAGTGTCTTGAATCTAACATCATAGAAGCACATGCTCTCTAATAATCCTTGGTTGATCTCTTTAAGTATGATGATGCTCTATTGCTCAAACTTAGGTTTATTAAACTCCTTCAAGAAGGCTCTGTAATATCCCCTTCAAACAGGAAATATAGCAACACAAAAAACTTTGAACAAGATATAACTTCGGTTGAATAAATTCAGAATGATCACAATAATATAGTCTCTGAATAGCAAATTACAAATCTTATCACTTGTCCTTTTAAACTATTACAATTGCAGTCCTTTCTCATGCATACAAATATGAAATACAGTCTTAAAAACCCTAGCTTATCAAAACTGGAAGTGAAAATTGAATTCTGGAAGGTCTCGGCCCTTCTGTGTCAACACACAGTCACCATCGTCGGTCGATATCTCACCGACGTCGGTCTCTGTCGGTCGGCTTTCTGCCGACGTCGGTCTTCAGTCGACCGATGTCAGTCACTGAAAACCCTCTGTCTGCCGAGGTCGGTTCTTGAGCTGATCAGTACGGACCTGTACGGACTTTGTACGGCTGCCAATTAAGCACAACTTCCCTATTTTCAACCCCTGATCTGAAATATATGTCTCTAGCACAGTAGATCTCTAGCTGTATAATTTATTGAATCAAAACATAAAGCAATAAATACCTAGAATATCTGTGATAACTTCTATGTGAAGTTATCTCTCAAACCTGAAATTCTGTGATAACTTCTGGATAAAGCTATCTCACACTTTGGCAATAGATCAGCTGATATTCCACAGCCTCTTAATTACACACACTGAAGAGGGAACGTTCTCCAATGCAAATGGAATCCTTGAACCCTAGGCTCAGTCTTCACAGAAGAAATTCTCAAAATCAATATCAATAATCAATAACATCCTGAACAATGGCCTCCATGAGAAACCCTTATACCCTCAAAAGATATGCTTGCCCTAATTAGGGTTTCTTAAATTAGAATTAGGGTTTCTAATTAAAATTAGGCTAAATAATTAATATTTGATTAAATCAATCAAATATTAATATCTCCCTCAATACATGTCGGATCGACGAACCGATCGAAGCTAGTGAATCAGGGAGTGATTCCGCACATAACCATACTATAATAACGGTGCTCCGCTGCATATCAAATATCCCTAAAAAGTAGGAGCCCTGGCCAAATATGTCTGAAATAACCTGAATGAGAATCAAATGTAGAAATCCTGTGAATCAAAGTCAAGCCAAGCTCCATTATGACCCTCTATCCATCCTATTAGCCTACAAAGTTCGCATAATAGGCTAACCATGAACTCAGAACATGTCAATTAAAAAGGGGACATGACAATCCACCCCTCCTGAAATTGCTTGCCCTCAAGCAATCACTGAATGACAAATCGATCAATCCACCTGGATCCCAAACATAGTTTTGATCTCCACCACTGTCAATGAACACGATCCCCATGCCATGTCCATCCCAACTCTCATGTAATGGTGTCACATCATCTCTAGTACTAAGATAAGCACTCCAACATCCAATCCATAAATGAAAATCAGCAAGCAAACTCCTTACCTGAATAATATCTGAAACTGGATAGTGAAGACTAGAAATAGTCATATCATCATCAACCTGTGACCCGACTGTAACAGAAAGTTGAGTCCTCACCACATGTGACAACTCCTGAACTGAACTCACCTCAAGACCAAGCTCGTCCTCATACCTCTCCTGTGTTGGTGCCAATGTGCTCTCGTCATCACCCTCTATCATGTTATGTGGTATAGGTACCTCCATCCGATGAAAAAACATATATCTGAAGCTGCTGCCCCGTATTGCCTTAAGAATATGTGTCGTCCCATCAACATTAAAGAGAACCTCCATGTCCTTGAGACGAAGAGTAACTTCCTCAAATGAATGAAGCCACTTCATACCCAAGACTAAGTCTATATCCCCCATATTTACCACATAATAATCATCCTTGAACTCATAATTGTTCAAGCGCAATGGGAGGTCTCTAATCATACGCTCACACTTAAGAGTGTGACCATCGGCTACCTTAACACGGATGCCCTCAAAGTCTACGGTAGTGAGCCCACGCTTCTCCACAGATCTAGCATCTATGAAATTATGTGTGGCTCCTGTATCAAGAAGGGTGATAACCTTCTGCCCTGCCAAAACTCCACAGAGTCTGAATGACTCATCTGACTGAATACTAGTTATGCGTGCCTCCTGAATGTGAAGCTCTAACTCTGCTTTTGCATTAGGCCCTGAAGCCTCTGCCTCTACCCCCTCAGAACTGTTCTGCTACTCGGAATCCTCAGAATCAGAATCCTCATAGTATACCCACATCATACGATTCGCCTTGCCCTTAGGCCTCAAAGGACAATCGTGATGGATATCATATGGTCCTTTGCAGTAGAAGCAAAGCTTCTTTCTGCGTAAATCATTAAGCACCTCACGATCCAAAGGTGGCACTGCCAGATTGGCCTTTGAATCATTTTTTACCCCGGATTTATCTATGTTAAAATTCGGTCTCTCCATATCCCCGTGGGAGTGCTTATGGTCTCTAGAAGAAGTACCTTTGGTGCTAAATTTATTGGATGGGGCTGCCATCTCCATATCCCGTGCCTTCTTCATAGCTACCTATAATGAAGGAGGATTAAGGGATTTGATCCAACCCCTCAATGGCTCTGTCAATCCCTCTATGAAGAGAACTACCAATCTACGCTCTAAAATATTGGGTACCATGACTGCCAATCTCTGAAACTCACTAATGAAGGACTCCAAACTACCTGTTTGTCTCAACTGTGCCAGATCTTGGAAGTAAGCCTCGAGATCTCTCCTGTCAAACCGCTCAACCAATCTATCCACAAAGTCCTGGTACTCTGTTACCTGATTATGCTGAAGTGTTACCATACCATGGTACCACCAATCATGTGCTACTCCATCCAAGTGCAAAGTGGCGTATTTGATGGCATCTATCTCTGACATTGGTCTCAATGCCAAAAAGGTGTCAAGCTTATGAACCCAAGCTTGAGCTGTCATCTTACCGCTGCCATCAAAAGTAGTCAAAGAAAGCTTACCAGTAGCCTTCTACAGCTCACTGAATTGAACTCTAGGCTTCCTGTCCTGCCTAAGCAATCTGTAGTGCTCTCTCCTAAGATTGACAAAATGATCAAAGGTCATCCTCTCTTGGACATGAAGGGGTAATAAGTCCCACTCATCATTTTCAGCCATGTAAACATCTGCAAATGGGTTATTCCCTGCTTCCTCTGCTGGTGCCTCTGGTTCTTCTTGAAAAAAAGTAGGGCGTGTAGGTCTATCAGCTATTCTGGAGTGAGTCCGCTGTGGCCTCTGATTAAACATAACACTCCTATCATCTCTTTGGTCCCCATTCTATCCATCAGGTGTGTTCATTCTCTCTATCATAGTCATAAGTGCCTGTAATGTCTGAGCCATCTGCTGTTGGCTTGTCATCATAGCACGCTGAAATTCTCTGGTGCCCTGATCAGCATCATACCTGTGGCCCCTGGGTGGGCTGCCCTCATGTCTGTCACTCATGATGGTCGGTGGCTGATCTAACACCTGAGTACCTTCAAGCAAGGCTCAGTTGCATGTGTTATACTTGTGTGGTCCCAACTCTTGTGGCTACATAAGATCTATACACCCTCAGGCTGGCAGGATTTAGCTCTGATACCACTGTAATATCCCCTTCAAATAGGAAATATAGCAACACAAAAAAATTTGAACAAGATATAACTTCGGTTGAATAAATTCAGAATGATCACAATAATATAGTCTCTGAATAGCAAATTACAAATCTTATCACTTGTCCTTTTAAACTATTACAATTGCAGTCCTTTCTCATGCATACAAATATGAAATACAGTCTTAAAAACCCTGGCTTATCAAAACTAGAAGTGAAAATTGAATTTTGGAAGGTCTCAGCCCTTCTGTGTCGACACACAGTCACCGTCGTCGGTCGATATCTCGCCGACGTCGGTCTCTGTCGGTCAGCTTTCTGCCGATGTCGGTCTTCAGTCGACCGATGTCGGTCACTAAAAACCCTCTGTCTGTCAAGGTCGGTTCCTGAGCTGATCAGTACGGACTTGTATGGACTTTGTACAACCGCCAATTAAGCATAACTTCCCTGTTTTCAACCCCTGATCTGAAATATGTCTCTAGCACAGTAGATCTCTAGCTGTATAATTTATTGAATCAAAACATAAAGCAATAAATACCTAGAATATCTGTGATAACTTCTGTGTGAAGTTATCTCTCAAACCTGAAATTCTGTGATAACTTCTGGATAAAGCTATCTCACACTTTGGCAATAGATCAGCTGATATTCCATAGCCTCTTAATTGCACACACTAAAGAGGGAACGTTCTCCAATGCAAATGGAATCCTTGAACCCTAAGCTCAGTCTTCACAGAAGAAATTCTCAAAATCAATATCAATAATCAATAGCATCCTGAACAATGGCCTCCATGAGAAACCGTTATACCCTCAAAAGATATGCTTGCCCTAATTAGGGTTTCTTAAATTAGAATTAGGGTTTCTAATTAAAATTAGGCTAAATAATTAATATTTGATTAAATTAATCAAATATTAATATCTCCCTCAATACATGTCAGATCGATGAACCGATCAAAGCTAGTGAATCAGGGAGTGATTCTGCACATAACCATACCATAATAACGGTGCTCCGCTGCATATCAAATATCCCTAAAAAGTAGGAGCCCTGGCCAAATATGTTTGAAATAACCTGAATGAGAATCAAATGTAGAAATCCTGTGAATCAAAGTCAAGCCAAGCTCCATTATGACCCTCTATCCATCCTATTAGCCTACGAAGGTCGCATAATAGGCTAACCATGAACTCAGAACATGTCAATTAAAAAGGGGACATGACAGGCTCCCTTTAGGATATCATAATGAACCATAGCATAATTAGGATCAAACGTTCTATACCAAGTATGGGCATGATCAATAAAGGTTTTTTCAAACTAGATTACCTTGTGTTTAGACTGGGTTATTCCCTAGTGCACCATTGTAACTCACATTTGAGCACATGCTCTATAGTATTTTCCATGACATGATACTCTGGTAGGTGCATGGTCATCTCATAATATATCTAGGGATAGGGACTAGCTAGTGCCTAAGGCACTTATCCACTTGGTGCTTATCCTAGCATTAGTCCTTGAAAGCCTCCAACCACTAGGCTAAGTGCTAGTTTGGTGGTTACTGCTCATACCGTAAAAGATGATGGCACTATACTATTGACTAGTGTCATAGATCCACTTCCTATGGGCTATTGCCTAGGTTGTACAATTGACATTGGCTAAACTAGGGTGTTTACACTCATGTTATATGTAGATAGGCTAGTGCCTCAAGGTCTAAAGGTATCTGCATTTACCTCCTCATATGAGATAACTTGTTCAATCATGAAGTTCTGGTCCAAATTTTCAAAATGATCAAAGTCTACATAAATAATGAGGATAGTTTTCAATATTCTATTTTCCATTGGGGAATTTAGTGCATGAAATCACACTACAAGTTTAAAGGGGGCAGGTGCATTTGGCACATCTTTAATTGTTATGTTTTGAAGGGACCTTGAGCATTCACATATCAATTGTGGACATTAATCTATGGATTTAAGGGCTCCTTCCTCTAGGCATAGCTATAATTCAAAAGATCCTTCCCCATTCCCTTCTTGCTCCCTATGGGTCCTCTCAACATTTATAGGTTCTATATCTTCTATTAGTCTTTGCCTCCTCTTGTTATAATCTTGTCTCCTCAGCTCTTAGTTGTCAATCTACTCATCCTTTTCCATTATGCCTCACTTATATGTTCCTTTATTTCTTATTGTGCTTCTCATATGTGAGAGGAATTTATCCTTCCCTCCTCACTATTTTGAAGCTATAATCTATCATCGGCTTCTTGAATTCTATGATTAGTTCTTTCACAAATTCACCTATGAACTCATGTAAGAACTGATACTCTACTTCTTCAGGGTAGGAGTATGTCTATACTAGAAACTCATGCATGTAACTATTTATCACTCGTTACCACCATTTGTCTATGGCTTTAGTCCAAGTGGCATCTAAGTTTTTAATCTTCTCTAGGTACTCTTTTGTTTACTCAAGGCACTATCCATAGCTTTGACTTCTATGGGTTGCATAAGAAACCAACCAATGATACACTTGGAAGCATGTTATCCACATTTATTCAACATATGGTACTTATATTAGTTATCAAATTTAGTGGAGGTATGCTTTGGAAATATGTTCTCCATACCTATTAAGTATTCAACATTTCTAATTTATAGTGGGAGCATGTTTTGTAAACATGTCATTCATATTGGTACTTATATCAATTTTCATATTTATCCATATATAGTGGGGCATGATTTGGAAGTAAATCCTCCACACTTACATAGTTATCTAAATTTGTAAAAACATATAGTTATATGATTTAGATTCATAGTTGTGGAAGAATTATATACCTTGGTACTATTTTTATACATAATTTCATCATGAAACATATCTAGGGTGCACACGTTATACATGTGCCTAATATTTTAAAATACAAATCAATTTTAGATTCTAAAATTATTGCACATAATGATACCCCATGGACTTTTATGAGCTTTATTAAACCAATCTACTATAGTAGTTGGTTCAGATTTTGGTATGGTTGAGGTGATCAAATCACTCAATATTTCCAATTTTTTAGGTTGGATATGATTGTATCAATAAAGCACACTATGTTATAAATATCATTGGGTTACATGGTTAAGATAATCTCAATTTCTAAGTGGTAACTCACATTTTCTCCAAAGTTTGTGGCATGTGCCTCTCTCTCTCTCTCTCTCTCTCTCTCTCTCTCTCTCTCTCTCTCTCTCTCTCTCTCTCTCTCTCTCTCTCTCTCTCTCTCCTTGGATATATGAACTTTTAATATTTATCTATATTTATCATAATCTAAGTTTAGAGTTTTATAATGATACATATTTTTAAAAATAACTTTCCAATAGGTAACATAGTTTTAGATTAAGGTAAAAACAGGTTTTGAATGGACCTCGAAACCCTGTACAAGGAGAAAGATAAAAAATAAAGCACAACCAGGTTAACTCAAGCACCTGATTACAGAAAAGAGCCAAAACCAGGTTTTACATGGACCTGTTACCATCAAAAAAGAACAAGAAAAAATAGCCATCAAAACACAGATCTGAAAGTTAACCAAATGGAATAGTAAACTTCCAGACCCGTAACCAGCAAACCAAAAAAATGACCGGTTTACTGCCCCCAAAAAACCAATAGGTAACATAGTTACATCAACATAGGTGTACTCTTAAACCTTATTCTTTCAATTTCAATATATTTCAAGTAATTTTAACTTATATTATATTCACTAATTTTACACTGTAACATGCTCTTGGTTATATTTCAGTCACCAAAAAATCATTCAAATTCAATTCAAGAAAAGATAAGTTATGAAAACATACACAGGTACTTATTATTTTCCTCAAAACTAGCAATTTCATTACTAGATTAAGGGGGGAAATGTAGAATATATTTTATGATTATGTAGCACTTAAGTCTTGTACACTTATAAAACTTAGACATTGGATGTTAATCTTAGTTTTACACATGCCTTGCTTCCACAATCCTCAAATCTATTATATCTTATGCCCTTTGGCCTATCTCTTAGTCTGACCAGTCTTATATTAACATTACAAACATCCTATCTTTCTTAGAATGCTTAAAATGTACTTATCTTACACCTCTACAAGTTTTAATCCTATACTTTTTTTAATACTCCCTAGACACTAATGTCCATGATAGATAATAAAATTAACATTATTGTCTTACATCGATGCAAGTGTCCAATGCACTAAAGTCATCTAATTTACAAATGAAATGTATTATAATAGTTGGACTAAGTTATTTAATATGAGTTATCTCCTAATAGGATTGGTATAAATAAAATATCAATCCTCATTCATTCCTCACCTAGCAATCAGACCAAAGAGACCAAGGCACTTATCAAAAGCACTCTATCAAGCATTTAATTGATCAAAGCTTCCCTATTTCCATATTTTAGAACACAACTATCTACTAAGAGGGGGGAGGTGAATCAGTAGATTAAACAATTTAGTCCTTTTAAATCCATTTTATAAGAAACTAAAAAGGAGATGTAGATTAAAACATATATATAGAGATCACAAACACAAAAACACATAACACCATATGCATACATGGAAAACCCAATATGGGAAAAACCATAGTGAGAATAACTGCTAGAATCTTCTAATCTAGCCTCATAGTCAAAAACTCACTAATTACACATTTAAGGGCACTGACCATAATAATACACCAATCCCATAGTTTAAGAACACCAAATCTAAGTAAGCACCAACTCCCTAACTAAACACTAACTCAACTTAACCTCATTGGTTATAATGTTTAAGGGCATAAACCATAAGGAGACACCAATCTCCTAACTAAGTACCAACTCAACTTGTTTGATGGCACCAACCAATTAGATTTATATGGAGATACAACTCCAATTTAAAAAATAGATTCATAAATGAATCCAACTATAACTCTGTATTATAATTTTAATATGTAACTGCTCATTCTTTACACATCTCTCACTGTGTTTTTATATTTTCTATTTGACACACTTCATCACTCTCTATAGTCTCTATGTTCCTCTATATTTATGTCTATATCTTCTATATTTGACACAATTTAAACAATAACATGAAGTCTTATTGTATCCTAGATGTCTTATATATAAGCATTTGATCTAGGTCTTGTTTCTTCTCTATGTTCACACTCAAATTATAACACATTATGCCAATTCTAGACCCAATTTTAAATTATTTGAACAATATGATCCCCACATCTTGAATTCATGCTCCATCACCATGAATTTTTGTCCTATTACTATATTTAGCAAATCTCAAACTCTGGTCTTGATGCACATGCCTTGTTACATAATTCTAATTGATTACAATGATCTATATTTTTTGTTTGTGTCAATAATGCATCTTTCTTGCAAGTTTATCTACTTGACCATTGGGATGATCATATCTTTAAATATTGACCATTGATCTTATCTTTAATGCCATGATCTAATAATACTCATTCAATCTGATTAAATTTAAAATACATCTATTTGATCAATCTTTGATAGGCTCATGCTCTCTGTTGGACCCTTGTATGCTTCTAGACTTTAACTCTTAAATATTTAAAACATATCCATTTATCTTATTTATATGAGCTCCCATGTGATATTAGATCTTAAAATTAGCGTGGTCTTTACTTTTGCTTACCATTAGACCTTGAGATTTTTATCTCATCTCATTTCTTCCTAAGACTTGGATTGCATATGCTCCATGAAACTTCTAAAACTAGCTCATCCTTTAACTCACCACTATGTTGTTAAATATTAAGCACTTTATCCCATTGATTCCATTTGCTCTATTGGATCTCCTTTACATGATTAAATGCTCACCATTAGATCTTCTTATAAGCTTTATCTTTATCTCTGTTTAACCCCTGTGAATGTGACACTTGGAATTAGTGCATGCCTTTTGCACATTGCTATCAGTTCCCTATATTGAGACACTTTGCATCCTCATGTTCCTTCTATATATTTTAAGTGCTTTTGCTTGTGATACATGTCACTAGTGCATTTATTCTTGGGTACCTTTGATAATTTAACTTCACTACACTTCATTGGATATTTAACGTAGATTAAGTGTCATATGTTGATAAAAATGGCTCAAATATTAAGTTTAATACTTAGGAAATATAAAGTCTTGATCATTGCTTTGAGCTGGTAATTTCTAGGTTGAAGGGGCCAATTTTACATTGATGAAAAGACCTTAAGATATAACTTAATGTACCAGTTCTTGACTATATCTAGTCAACCTAAAAATATAAAATATTATGAATGCCATGACTTAAACCCTTAGGGTTTAACAAAGAAACCCTATAATGTTTGAGAGCAAACATAATTCAATTCTAGGCTCATCTCTCTTCATCTGAACCTATGGACCATATATCTAAGATGCTCATGAAAAACCCATAATAAATATTCTATATGTTTCCTTTGTAAATGTCCATAAATGGTATTTGTAAAAGAATGACAACTTTATAGGACCTTATGCATATTTGAATAAGTACGGGGACCATTTCAATATCCCTAGAAGGCTAATTTTGCAGCTACATAAATCTTATTGCGCTTAGTCACATGACTTGCAGTTTAGTGCATAAGATCCTATTACATAGGGGATTTAATCCATATATTCATTTGCTCCTAAATTCTTCATACGTGTAAGATATGACATCATCAAAATGCCTTCTCATTTTTTTTTCAAACTACAAAATTGACTAAGTGTGGGAAAACACTGTTAAAATGCTTGGGAGCCCTACTTTGTGCATGCATATATTTTAGTGAGCTACATCGCATGACCTAAGATTTAATGCATAAAAACTAGGAAAAAAATGAACAAAACCATATGATATTTTTATCTTGACACCTCCATGTGTGTGATTGTTGACCTCATCAACATGCTTACTTGGTTCTGTTTAGCCCTTTTGTAGATTTGGCTAAGTGTTGAAACTTAGTTAATTCTATCTAAGTAGACAACTTTGCATCCCCATATATTCAACTATGATTCATCACATGTCTTCAAATATGGTACATAATAACTAGGGCCTAATGTTATCATGACCATATGACCAACTCCCTTAGACTCATCTACACATGGTAATGGTGACATGAACAAACTTCCTCTTCAAATATTCCTGTCATAGACCAAAATGTCTGGATGAGCTATATGAGGAACCAGATGAATTTCATTCATTCACACAAGCACTTGAATCATCCTTAAACTCTCATAAGATCCCTTACACATCCTCAAATCACCATACTCAGCCTTAAACATCAATGACATCCATAATCTCCCTTTTGACATCAATGACATCCTTGATCTCCCTTTTGACATTAATGACAATCATATCGCCAACAATCTTCCCCTTTGTCATTGATGTTAAACTAAATGCTCTAATCTTATAATATTCTGATCCTTCTTTGACATTTCTTGCATTGGCTTCGGATGAATATGAACTAAAGATATTCATACCAAACTTTCTCCCCCTTAGGCAATGGAACATTTACCTAAACTCAACTTGGACACTTGCTCTACTTCTTTTTTAACATTTGCACTTTTTATCCAAACTTTTCCAAAGAGCATTTGCCCTTTTTCTCCCCCTTTGACATCAATGTCAAAGGGGCTCTTTATCAGTATTTATCCAATTTTTCTCTCTCCCTTTATTAGATAAAGGATTTTTTCCAAGAATTTACAACCATCAACTCATTATAAATTTAAAAAAATATACATACCTAAGTTACCTTTTTATTTCTTCTAGGAATTAATAAATTTTTTATGATCCTACCTCTAGATTCATGCCTTATCACTATGATATAGTGATGTGATGTAGGAGAAACTACTTCTAATTTATATCTCATATCATCACTTGAGCATCTTCAACCATGACTGAAGCATTTCCCATATGCTCCCCTTCTCATCATGCATAGCTCCTCAATCCATTCACACTATCTGAGTTAGCTCCCATTAACTCCATGCTCCATCTTTGCATTAAGGTACTACCTATATCACACCATAACTTATTTTAACACATGTATACCATCATTTTACACATTTTCTCCAATTTTGGTGACCCAACTCATTTCATAACCCAAGATACAAAATTTCAAGGGTTTTTTACATGTGAACCCTTATGCCAACTTCTGATACTTCTTGCACATTAAGCGACCTTCAATCTAACCCTAAAAACTAACCATGACATCCTTATGACATCACCACAACATCACTTGCTTCTCCACTGAAAGGAGTCTCTTAAGAAGCATAGACAGACACACCTTATTTCACAATGTCCTTGAATAATGTGAAATTAGGAGTTGTTGATAGCTCCTCATATTCCTTCTCCTCCTTGATTATATTATTTTTATTCTTCTTCTTCTTCTTCTTCTTAGGATTAAGAGAATTAACATGCTCATCCACTACAATATTCTCCTTTTCTTCTATGTTTGGATTAACAATACATGGAGACAACATCATATATGACATACCTTTCCATTTGATGAATCTTCCTTACAGCTCAGAATATCATCACTAGGCATATAAAATTGATGTTCTATGCATGAAACTTTCTAAAAAATAGTAGGATGTTCACTTGATCCTAGACATACCTCAAGCATATCCTCTACCAACACTTTAGACTTCTCCTTGAGTTTAGTCTTCTCATTTTCAACATGAGTAGACATTGAGAGCTCTTGACATTCTCTAAACTCTATAGCATTCTCCATTATAGCTTGATATTTCATTTTCCATACATGCTTGGGTTTCTCAAATGTCCTATTTTTCTCTTTATCAAAGACTTGTAAACCTTTGTTCACACTAGGAGGCATACATTTCTTTACACTATGTACTTTTGATCTTACAATGCTAGTTATACATTGTTTAGCCATGTGACCAAAATTATTGCAATTATAGCATATTACAATTGTATCTAACAAATGTGTAAATGAATTTTTTCTTACAAAGTTTGTTATCCTTTGAGATACAACTCTACATTCACCAGCCTTATGACCAAACTGATTACAACTTTAACAATAACCATTCTTACCCTTATGTAGCCATCTACATCAACTAACTTTATCTTCTACATCTTCCTTCCTTCAGGCTTCTTTTATCCTTCAACCTTATTCACATCAATAGTGTTTGTATCTATCTTTGTATCCTTGTAAGATTTCTCTTTCTTTGACCCTGATCCTTCTGCTTTGAACTTGTCATATAAGATAGCAAATGTACTAGTTATGGGACTTTTCCCATTTTCATAACCAAGACCAGACTTCCCTTTTGATGGCTTTTGAAAGCTAATCAACTCATCAAGAATGTTTGAACCTCCTTTTAGTTTCAAACCTTTGTCTATTTATTCTTGAGACCTTTCAATATATTTTCTCAAAGCCACTATTTCTACTTCTAGCTTCATGCATTCATCAGATTTAAATTGTAACTAAATTTTGACTACATATTTTATTATTTTATCCTCTTTAACTTGTGTCTTAAGGCTTACTACCATTTGATTAGATTTCTCAAGACTTTTGGATAATTTTTTAATTTCTTTTTGTGTCATCTTCTTTTGCCTTGAGTTCTCTTTTCTTAGCATGACAGTCTCATCTAGAGCACAAATGATTTCATACTCTAGGTCCACTTATCCTTCCTATTCTTCATCTGAGTCTTCAACTTCTTCTTGATCTTGATTCATAGAATCTAATCCTAATGCCATGAATAGGGATTTATTTCTCTCAGCCAAAAGGGCATAATCATGGCTATTATCTGAGGTATAACTCTTATCCAATGAGTCACTATCTTCTCTTATATACAAGATTTTCTTGTTTTTAAAGAAGTTTCTCTTTTTGGAATAGTGGGGATTCATCCTTTTACCATCCTCTTCTTGCTCAGAATTATATTTTCTCATAAGGGAATTTAGTAGGAAAATGTCCTACTTTACCATAGTTAAAGCATTTGAAGGGTAATTTACCTTTGTACTTTTTAGACCCTCTTTTTAATCTTTAAACAAACTTGGCTTCTTCTTCATCAGTGTCCTCAGATCTAGATGTAAATGCTTCTACTCTTGCTTGCTTGGATGCTTTGAATTCAGCTTATCTCTTAGAAGTATTTGCTTCTCGCATTCTCATCTCATAAGAAGTGAAGGTTCCATGAAACTCATCAACAATGAGTTTATCTATATCTCTTTATTCATATATTGTAGAGATTTTAGAATCATATCTTGATGGTAAATATCTAAGGACCTTTTTAATAATGACTAATTCTTTCATTTCTTTTCCAAGGCCTCTAATTTCAATGACTATTTCATTTACTTTGAAAAGATAGTCTGCAATGTTCTCTTCTTCATTCACTTGAAGACTTTCAAACTTACCTCTATAATTTTTTAGCTTGGACTAATTTACCTTGTCATCACCTTCATAGATGCTCTTCAATTTGTTCTAGATGTCTTGCGTATTCTAACAATGCATCACTTTGAGAAACTCTAATTTAGAGAAACCAAAAAGAATAAAATTCTTTGCCTTGACATTTCTCTCATATGCCTTATTTTAAGCCTACTTATTGGGATTTGTATTAGGATATGTATATCCATTTAAAATAAACATCCATACATCAAACCCATAATGAAGATAAACTTTCTTCCATTATTATGCTAAAAAATGAATAGTTTGATCCATTAAAGAGAGCTGATTATTTGATGAAGATCCTTCTTGACTAATCATTTGAATTCAACATTACAAGATCTACTTGAGGTGATTAATCTTCTTCTAAGGAACTAGGGATTTGATACCAATTGTTGTAATATAACTATCTACTAAGAGGTGGGGGGGGGGGGTGAATCAGTAAATTAACTAAATTAGTCCTTTTAAATCCCTTTTAGAAGAAACTAGAAATGATATGCAGACTAAAATATATATGCAAAGATCACACACATAAAAACATATAACACCATATGTATACATTGAAAACCCAATATGGGAAAATCCATGATGAGAATAGTTGCTAGAATCTACTATTCTAATCTAACCTCATAGTCAAAACCACACTAGTTACACATTTAAGGGCATTAACCCTAAAGAGACACCAATCCCTTAGTTTAAGAGTACCAAATATAAGGAAGCACCAAATCCCTAAATGAGCACCAACTAAGTTTAACCTCATTGGTTACAATGTTTAAGGGCATCAACCCTAAGGAGACACCAATCCCCTAACTTAACACCAAATCAGCTTGTTTGATGGCACCAAACAACTATATCTTTATGGAGCTAGAACTCTAATTTAGAAAATATATTCATGAATGAATCCATATCTAACTCTTTGTTACAAGTCTAATCTATAATTGCTCATTCTCTACACATCTCTCATTATATTTATATATTTTCTATTTGACACACTTCATCACTCTCTGCACTCTCTTTAATCCTTTATGTATGTGTCTCTATCTTCTCTATTTGACACAATTATAGCAATGAAAATAATCCCTACTATATCCAATATGTCATATATATAAGCATTTGATCTAGGTCTTGCTTCTTCTTGGTGTTCACAATCAGAATGTAATACATCAAGCCAATTATGGACTTAGTTCCAATTTATATAAACAACAAGCTTCTTGCATCTTGAATTCATGCTCCAACACCATCAATTTTTGTCTCATTATTATATTTATCGAATCTCAAACTCTAGTCTTGATTCACATGCCTTGTTACATAACTCTAATTGATCACAGTGATATATATCATTATCTATGTTGATAATGCATCTTTCCTGCAAGTTTCTCCACTTGACATGAGATGATCATATCTTTAAATATCAACCATTGATCTTATTTTTTATGCCATGATCTAATGATCATCATTCAATCTACTTAACTTTAAAATGTGGATGTTTGATCAATATTTGATAGGCTCATTCTCTTTATTGGATCCTTCTATGCTTTTAAACTTTAACTCTTCAATATTTAAAATGCAACCATTAATATTACTAATTTGAGCTCATACATGCTATTAGATCTTCAAAATATCATGGTCTTTACCTTTTTTATCATTAAAACTTGAGCTCTTTATCTCATCTCATTACTTCCTGAGACTTTAGAATGCTTACGCTCCAATGATCTTCTCAAACTAGTTCGGTCTTTCACTCACCATTATGTCATTAAATATCAAGCACTTTATCCCATTAAGTCCATTTTATCTATTGGATCTCCTTTGCACAATTACATGTTCATTTTTAGATCTTTTGACAAGATCAGTCTTTATCTTTGCTTAACTCTTGTGAATGTGACACTTAGAATTAGTGCATGCCTTTTACACATTACTGTCAATTCTCATTATTAAGACACTTGACATTCTTGCATGCCTTTTGCACATTATCAGTCCCTTTGCTTATGACACATGTCACTAGTGCATTCATTCTTAGGTACCTTTGATAATTTGAATTCACTACACTTTATTTTATCTTCAACATTCGATTAAGTGCCATCCATTGATCAAGTTAGGAAAAATATTAAGTTTAAGACTTAGGAAATATAAATTCTTGATCATTGCTTTGAGTTGGTAATTGTTAGGTTAAAGGGGTCAATTTTACAATGATGACATATAAATTAAGCTATGAGGTCCTAACTATATCCAGTCAACATCAAATTATAAAATCTTATGAATGTCACGACTTAAACCCTTTAGGTTTAAATGATAAACCCTATAATGTTTGAGAGAAAAAATAATTCAATTCTGGGCTCATCACTCTTCATCTGAACCTACAAACCATATATCTATGACAACTTTGTAGGACCTTATGCAAATTTGACTAAGTATGGGGACCATTTCAACATGCCTAAAAGGATAACTTTACACCTAAATAAGTCTTATTACTCTTAGTCACATGACCTATAATTTAGTGCATAAGATCCTCTTACATAGAAAATTCAATCTATATATTCATCTACTCCTAAAGTCTTCATATGTGCAAGATATGACATCATCAAAATGCCTTATCAACTTTTTCTTACAACTTATAAAACTTAATAAGTGTGGGAAAACATTGTCAAAATGCTTGGGATCCCTAATTTTCACATGCATATATTTTGTCGTACTACATCATGTGACCTGAGATTCAACGCATAAAAACTAGGCAAAAAAATGAACAAATCCATATGATCATTTTGTTTTGACACCTCCATGTGTGCAAATTCTGACCTCATCAACATGTTTACTTGGCTCTATTTATCCCTTTTGTAGATTTGGCTAAGTGTTGGAGCTTAGTTAATTCTGTCTAAGTAGCCAACTTTGCATCCCCATATCTTCAACTACACTTCATTACATGTCTTTAAATCTAGCACATAATAAGTAGGGACTAATGTGATCATAACCATATGACCAACTACCTTAGAGTCATCCACACATGATAATGGTGACATCAACAAACTATCTCTTTAGATATTCTTGTCATAGACCCAAAATGTCTAGATGAGCTATATGAAGAACCAAATGAATTTCATTCATACACACAAGCACTCCAATCATCCTTAACCTCTAATAGGATCCCTTTTACATCTTAAAATCACCATACTAATCCTTGAACATCAATGACATCCATAATCTCCATTTTGATATCAATAACATCTTTTATCTCCCTTTTGACATCAATGACAATCATATTGCCAACACCATACTAGTCATAAGTACATCACATCTATAGGTCTTAAGTACTAAAGGAGAAATCATAAGGTTTTATTTACCAAGTTACAAGTTAGGTCACTATTTTACTTTATTTAAACACATTGCATGATTCACACACAAGACAACATGTAGGAGAGAATAATATGAGTCTGAGGCCATCTTCTAGAGTATTGGATATGTAGGCAACATCTTTTGAAAGTGGGGTCATTGGGGTTATCTCGACACCATGTTCTCACTAACCCATTTTTCCCAAAGGTCACATTAAAGATGGAAATCTAGGGTTTTAACATTTCACAAAGAGTGATAGTCCATGACCAAGATTTAAATACACTAGAGTGAAGGAGAGGCAAAACCCAAAAGCATCCAGGTGATTGCATCGTATTTCACTAGATATTCCATATAGGAAACTAACATTGGAATTAGTCAGTAGTATCAATGAAACCATCTAGGTTTGATGTAATTGTTTAGAGAGCCAAAGACACCAAATCCAAAATTTGATAATTGTTTTAGAACTATCTTCCCACCTACTTTCAGCCTAATCTAGATCTAGATCTGCATTAACATGATAACCAACTAAGTACCTTGTTTTATGTCATTTTATATATCTATCATAGTTGTATCTTCCATTAATAACTTAGCTTAGTTTAATAAATTTAGTATATGGTATATTTGATTTTAACACTTTAATTAGCATATTGTAGATATGATATTCACCCTTGTGCCCTATCATTTCTATATTCTTAACCCTATCTACTCAAGAGGATCCAAATAAAAATTAGGTTTAAATATAAATTAACACTCATATCACCATTTTCATGATACACTATCAAATGTTTGTACTAGAGATTTAATTAACTGAAATGTTTCAAAGGCTCTACTCTACGTGTTATTCTAAAAACTAAAGATTGCACTGTAGAATTGACATGGGATCAGAGATGTATAATTAATTTGGATTCAATGCAGGTATTCCAAAAAATATATATGTATACACTAAATAGTTCAACCATGGTCATACATCCCTTGAGAATATCATTCTTTCATTCATTTTGGAGCAATGGTTATTTTGACATCTTTGTGAAAATGATGTGATCATCCACTAAGAGTTTCAAGGTTGGGAACATAGATACAAGGATGTGTAGGAAAAAGAACCAATAATGGATAGGAATGAATAACAGATAGATTATTATATTTATTTAAAAATAATATAGGCATACCAAAAGAGAAATGGTAAAAGGAAACAATCCAAAATAGGGGAATTCGAACTATTTATAAGGAACATAGGAAAAAGAGAAGACTATACAAAACCATTCACTAGTTAGGAGATGTACCTATCATTTCATAAAAATGGATTTGAAATATGAGGTCTAAAAATGTTTCATGATAGTGAAAAATTAGGTGGAAAGATAACGAACTTAAAAATACCACACATACTAAGATAGTCATAAATAGACATATTAACAATGTCTTCAAGTTATAGAATATAATCATTATGAACTTTCCAATCTTCTATGAACATTCTCGATCAGTAATGAACATCTTCAATATCTTCTTGAATGACTTCATATGCATTTTTGCCAAATATAATATTTGAATAAAAAATAATTGTGTTGCATATTAGTTCTTGAGCTAGAACCACAATATGATTATCTTTTAGAATTAATGGAGTTTGATATTATTTTCCAAATTGATTCCTACAAAAGAGATGAATTCATCATTAAATAAATAACCATAATCATCATTTTAGAACCACTAATTGATTCCTACAAAAGAGATGAATTCTTGATTATATTAGGTTCCACCATTTTAGAACCACTAGTGATAGTTATAGATCATTTTGAAATTTATTTATTCAACATCCTAAACAAGTTCATGTCATCTTTAATATGAATAGATTCTTACTATGAAACTTCTAAGTCATTTACCTTGTTCTTCATCAAGATGAATTTGATCCCTGGGTATAGAGAACCCATGAATACATAGAGTTGATTATTGGGACTTGGTTGATCTATCTGAGGAATTAGTCTCATTAATTTTTTAAAATGTGCTATAAACTCTCTCATCTTCTCATCATCTTGCTTCTAAATTTGAAATAAATATGACAATAATGCACATACATCCATAGCTAATTTGAATTTTTTGAAGAATTTTTTATTCAAAAAGTCCCAATTCCTAATGCATCCATCTTATTTATGGAAAAACCACTCAACTGTAGGTCCAGTGAAAGTTTCAATAAAATGTCTCATAATGACATCCTCATGCATAACTCCCAAGATGTTATAGGACATTGTGAAGGCAAAGATATGGTTATCTCCATCTTGGCCATTTTCACCAAAAAAATTTAAAAATATCCTCCTTGAGCTTGAAGGTAATTCATTATATTGAGGCAAAGCCAATAGACCAAAACATTCCCCCACAGGACATAGGGAATATTGGGGTTAGGGTGAACCAACACCATTTATTCAATAAAAAATATGCAAGAACATAATTGTTTTCAATGGAGTTGCTAGACTCCATTATAGGGGAGGTTCCTTAAAATGGCTAAAAATCATGTGCATAAATCACCTCGATCCCCAACAGAGTTGCCAAAAATTATTGGCTGAAAAATATGTTAAGCAGACAAATATAGACTTTCAGTCAATAATGTGCGGATAAAGTCTCTTCATTAGTTAGTAATGTATGGACAAATTCCCTCTCCTATTAGTAGGCTAAACTACCTTTATTGAAAATTAAAAAAAGGAAAGCATGGAAAGAGCTATTTATAAAAAAATATTTTATGTGGGGGTTTCATACTTTTAACAAGAAATTATTGAAAGGAGATAGAACATAAATGAAGGGAATAATGGAATAATGAGAATAAGGGGGAAATGAGAAAGGAAAGAAGAAAGGAAGAAATGAATTATTCTAGCCAGGTAAACACAAAATATGATAAAATAAATTTGGTAAAGAAGAAGGATGACTCTAGGTAGATAAACTCAAAGACTTGCTAGAATGGCCCAAGATTTATGTTTATAACATGTAAAGCCTTTATCATAGAAATGGGATGGGAAAGACATAATCTAGACATAAGAATATAATACATACACCAAAGAGATTAGAAAACTTTTCAAATAAGGATATTCAAAAACCTTGTATTTAACAATAAAAATAGGCATAAAATCCTATTCTAATTCCCATCAAGGCTTCACAACAATAATAATTCCTAATGTAGATTCCATATAACTTTCCATATTAAAAACTCCACATTTATTAATTATTTAACAATATCATTTTATCAAAATGAAAGAACTAGAATCAAAGTAAATTGACATACTAATGCATATCATCATCTAGAAAAACTCATGACAAAAATTTGTATTGGTATTTTTAGGGGTTGTACATACATACTCCTTTTCATCTCACTATAAATTCTCATATTGTCAAAAAGTCAACATAGTTCAACTCTAGGACCAAGACCAAAACTCGAAATAGAACCAAAATCTAAACCATAGCTTTCTAACCCTTAAAAATGATACCTAAACATCTATTCATAGGTTACAATGGGTGGTTATGCTTCATAACCACCTTTTATACATTTTAAGGGCTTGAAAAATCACATTAGTAAATATGCACAACTTAAAACTTGAAAAAATGTGTTTAAATTTTCGTACAACTTACAAAAGTGTAATGACTAATTTGAACGACTTAGAAAAGTGCATTATTATTTTTACATGACTTGAAACCTATAAAAGTGAATTGAGCAATTTCCACAACTTGCAAAAGTGAAATGAACAATTTTCACAACTTATAAAAGTGCAATGACCAATTTGCACAACTTGCAAAAGTGTATTGGTGTTTTTACATGACTTAAAACCTATAACAGTGCATTGGTGGTTTTTCACAACTTAAAACCTACAAAATTGCATTGGTGTTATTTCACAACTTACACAATTGACTTGATAATTTTTTACAACTTGAAAAGAGTGAAGTTTGCCTTGTTCCTACAACTGAGATTCTCCCCATTGATTTTGAAGTTAAATATGAAGTTTTGTACCATAGTTATTTAAGATAAAAATTTCTTCATCAAATCATATTTCAAACACATTTAATGAGAGTCAAAATGGAGTTTGGATTTGAAAGATATGGTCTACGGGATATTAGACACTACTTTGACACATCTAGAATTCTAACTTGCTTTTACAAATGTGATTCTCCCCCTTAATTTTTGAGGTTAAATATGAAGTTTGTATACCATGGTTATTTAGGATAAAATTTTATTCATCCAATTATATTTACAAATCATAAAATGAGATCTAAAACAAAGTTTGTATGCAAAAGTTATGGCCCGAAGGAGACTGGACCCTATTTTTTGCATTTTTTATTATTGGGTGTCTGATTCTGAGATATGTAAAAATAAGTGTTAGATTCTGCAAGGTGTTTGGAAAGGTGTCAATATCAGATAGGCATTTGAGTACTTATTAGGATTAAATGAAATTTTTATCATGTGATCAGATTATGACGTGTTTAGACACAAATTTTGACGGTCTGCTAGGCACTTTTCAAAATTTTGATACTTGTTTGGTAGGCTTCCAAAGTTAGATAAGATAAGAACTTAGATTTTTTTTTTAATTTTCTTAATTTTGACTTTAGTATTTGATCAAGAGTTGAATTTTGACTATGAATACCTTGAGTAAGATAATTTGACTTTGGGAATTAAAATGCACAACATACCTTCTATGATTCATCATGGATTTATTTTTTATCCAAATGAAAAATATGAAGAATTCAATAGAGATATAAAAGCCTATGTTCTATTTAACCCTCAAAATATCACCCAATCCCATAATGCAAGAATAGTCTTCAAGTCCTTATATACTGTAATTTGTATCCCTGATTCTATCTCCTATTTTTGGCATGCTTTCCATGATGACAAGAATATTATTATATTGAAAGAGAAATTATCAAGATATATTCAACACATAATTTGAAATCTTGAAGGATAGGAAAATTTCATTATTTCATCCAAGCCTTGCCCATTTGTCTATGGATTCGATGTACCATTCTACAAAAATGTTATCATCCCTATCATAAAAAGACATCTAATTAACTATGAGACTGAAATTAGTGTTGTCACAAAATGTAAAATTTCACAATAATAGGATGGAGACTAGATAATATGTTTGGAATAAGACAATCTAGAATTCAACAAATTTCCCACAGACATATCTATATCACATACATGAAGGTTCACATGTTGCTATGAAAAATAAAAAAATAAAAAAAATTAAAAGAGGAAGAGAAATAAAAATTCATCCAAAGCTGAAAACCATTCTTATGGTGCCTTGAGCAAGTTCCATGATGAAAACTAGTTTCTAGCATCATGTGTAAATATGTTTTCTATAAGTACTTTACACATGGGAAAAAATCAATCCCATGAATCCATTGATATTCTAAATCATCCCCTTATCCATCCCATCATGACCATGTTTCTTTCATTTGACCTTTAAAATGAAGTAAAAGTAGTATTGGGTAATTATTTTTGGAAACATATCCTTATAATGGTACTTTGATGATTGGGCACATCATTCTTACTCAACATGGTCCTTACAAATCCAACAACCATCCCTATCAATTTTTATCCCTTCCTATAGCTACCTAATCCATCCCTAATAATCCCTAATCTTCTCTATCCATATTTAATCATATGTAATCATCCCTAATACATATTTAATCATACCTAATCCATATATAATCATCCCTATCCATCCCTAATCATCCCTAATCCATTCCTAGTCATCACCAATAACACATAAACCATTCCTATTCGATCATCAACCATTGATATTCATCCATAACCATCCCTAAGCATCATCCTAAATTATTCCACCATTCCATTCACTACCATTTCCATCCCCAGTTATAGAATGAGTTTCCCCTTTGTTGTTATACCTTTTCCTTGGTGTAAAATTAAAAAAAAATAGAAAATCCATAAAATCCAAAAAAAATTAGAAAATTTAAAAAATGCAAAAATATTAGACAATCCATAAAACATCCAAGCAAACACTAGGAAAACCACCAAATTCTAAATCCATTTCTCTCATCCTTAATTTTGTTAAAATCCAAAAAAATAAAAAAAATCTATAAAATCCAAAAAAATTAGAAAATCCAAAAAATTTAAAAATATTAGACAATCCATAAAACATCCAAGCAAATAGTAGGAAAACCACCAAATTCTAAATCCATTTCTCTCATCCTTAATTTTGTTAAAATCCTTGTTTTAGATCAATTAATTATAACTTCATCAAGACATATTACTCCCAAATCAAATCTTGTAGGTTCATTAAAATATATCATTCCCAAATCAAAGATTGCAACTTTAACCCCTTGCATACATAATTTATTAAGATACATTAAATCTAATCAATTTTGGTTGTCACCAAATATTGGGTTTTTAACATGATAAGGGACAACATAATTTTTTTTGTTTGTGTGTGTCCTTTCCATTGCTTGATTGTTTGTGTGTTTTAATTACATTTTTCTTATGTATGTGTTATCCCCATGGAATGTTACAAAATTTTCGTCATGGATTTCCATATCATGTTGCATTCTATCATATGCTATATTAAAAATAAGGTTGCTCAAAAATATTAAATTTGTGCAAGAATAACATCATGTTGCCTCATATCATCACATATATCTATCCCAACATATTGAATCCATGATATCCATCAACATAATAATTAATAATTAATCCATGAAATTGATTAAACCCTTTGATAGATGATTTAAACAATTTTAATCAATAATAAGCAATCAACAATCCAATGGGATATATCATTCCCAAATCCACCCTCTTACATATACCATTGCTTGCTTAAAATTAGAGTGTGCAACTTTACTATGATATATCATTCCAAATCTTCCTCCTCACATATATAGTTCTTTGGGTAAAATCAAAACTCATAGCTTATTAGAATACATTATTCCCAATCCATCCCCTCACATATAACATTGCTTGGGGAAATTCAAAACCAATCAAAGCATGAAATATTCAGATCAAGTGCGTTAATATTCTCCATCCATACCATCTATATCCTTGATTCTCACACTGTGCATGATCTCTCATGATACAATATATCCAATCAAGCCCAATCCATATTTATTCACTCCCACCCCTATATTATAACTCTAATTCTTCCATTGAACTCCCTCCTCTCATTTTGAGATCCCATCTGTGTCTTTCATCCATGCATACCCTATTGAGGGGGAATAATCTATAATCAATCATCACTCAATTTTATCCATATCCCTAACAATCATGTCAATATACCTAACCATCATGTCACTATGGGTATCCTTGTGCACCTAAATTAATTCCTATAAATTATTTAAAAATATGTTACTTCTTTCAATCTCAACACCCTTTTAAAGAGGGATAAAATGTAGACACTTCATTTTCACCACTTTTGACATGTCACAATCATCACTATTCACCATTAATCATCCCTAATTCATCACCATTCAGTGACCAATATATTTTAACATCACTTAAAACTATTTTTTTTCATAATTTCATAACCCTAATCCCATCAGTAATGTATTCCTAACTTAACCACAACACACCACCACCTAACTAATCAATCCTGTCACACTATCATCCCATCTAAATCCCATCAAAATAAAATCTAAATAAATCAACTAATTAATCACATTATTTAGTTGGTTAGTCCTAATAATAAAATCCATACACATCCAAAATAAAAAATAAAAATAAAATAAAAATAAGTAAAGTCACCCCATCTATCATCACATCACTCAATCTATGGTCGAATCCCCAAATCCCTAAATCTAGGAAAAGATCTTATCATGACCATCCCTCAATACATAAATCCCATACCTTTCCAACCCCTTAAATTTATGAGATAACTCCCCTCATTAAATAAGGATTTTGATTCAATCTAATCCCTTTAGCTTAAATCAAATCTGACCATTCATTTCATTTTAAAAAATCTATAAATTGGAGGCTCATGATCCATTTGGAACAAGCCTAGATGGAATAAAGTGACCATTTCCATTTAGAAAACAAGCCAAGGGACAATTAAAAAACTTTTTAATTTGAGATCATTTCAATCATCTCATCACTCCATCAAGCCAATCATCAAACACCCAAGTGGACATGCTATTAGAATGCATGTGCATCTCCAACTAAGAAACTACATAAATTATCAATCTGAGTATAATCCATACAGTAAAAGAGGAGCTTCATTGGTAAATTAAGATAACAAATTTATTTGTTCTCTTTTATGCTTAATTTGAAGTATATTATCTTGTTAGAGTAGCAGTTTAACATTTTTTTTGTAGATTTCTAACTTATAATTACTATAACATTTGCATGTGCACACTTATGTTGATAGATATCATTCATAATTCAAATTTAATATATAACATTCACAAATCAAATTAAACATTGTTTTAATTAATATATATCATTCATAAATTAAAATTTAACATAACATTCATAGATATTCCAACTATTGTTACTCAAACATTTTTTAATTATTTAGTGAAAGGTATAAATATTTTTTATTTGTTTTCATTATAAGATCATAGTTATTAACTTATTATAATACATTGAAAGAGAAAACAAAATTTTCTTCTTATTTCTTTAAAAATCTCAAATTCTTTAAAATAATATAAATAAAATATTTTATGAATATTTATAATCTTAATAATGGAACCCTAAGAAACCATTAATAATAAGATTAAAACATATATTATAAAGTTTAAAATTCATTTTTTTTTTCAAATAATGCTACCTTGTTCCTAGACATATGTAACATTAGGTATACTAATATTTATATTTAATATTTTTTGAATAATTAGATCCTTCCTAGTAATAAGTACCCATGTATTTTCCTCGTCTAATTGAAAAATGATTTATTCTACAACATTGATTCAAAAGGCCCAAATTTTATTCGGTTTTCTTTATATATGATTATTATGAAAAAAAAACACCAAGCCCAATCCTAAAATGATGCTGACCTAAAGATATTTTGCATGCAATAATCACATTCTCTATACGTAGAGATTTTAGCTTAAAGTAAAAGGTGTAGCATAATTAAAATATTTAAATTGACCTAAAGTACTTATGGTCATTGAATAAACTCAAAATTCAAAAAGGTTCATCTTGTAGAGACCTAAAACTAGACACTGATAACCTCTAATCAGGGTTTTGGCTATTTTCCATCCAAAACACATAATTTAGCCTAAAAACACTAAAACACGTAAAATATTGTGAAAATGACATATTAAAGTGCTGATTTTAGCTAGGGTATCCCTAAATGGGGAAATGTAATTTATGGGCCAACTAAATTTGATCAATTGATTTCGAGTCAAAGTGCCAAATTTACACCTACGTGCTCTGGACTACTCTTTCTTATCAAATCTTTTGCATAAGACTTGTGCCTTTGTTATTTGTTGTTGGAAATATTATAAATGGGAATATGCATCCAATGCATCTGACAATGACTTCTAATTCTAATCCATTCAAATTTAGGACCAATAATAAGGTATTTTGATTAATTTGGGTAATCCGTGCATAATGTGCTTAATCATGCCTAAGAGCTAATTAACTCAAATCAAGGCCTAATAAAAAATTCCATGGAAACTTGTTGAATAATTTGTTTTGGAAATGAATATTGAATATCTACATCATCAAGTGACCTCATTTCTTGGGAAGACATCCCTAGGCCATAAATGCCACAAATATCAGGATTCATGCCCTCCATGCCTCATCAATGCCCTCGATGATGCCCTCCATGCCTATTAATTTCCCCTTCTTCCAATACCATGATGAGGATAATTAAAAATTTTAATTGTGAAATTGAATTAATCCTCAACAACACATCTCAATCTTGAGATGGATGGTTGAGGTTGATTATGATCAAATCCAAAAATCTATAAGTAGGAGGCCTCACAACATCATTTCTAAGATTAATTAGTGAAAAGTTATAATGCAATATTGATTCCGAAAAGCCTCAAGAAACAAGTGTTATAATGCCAAATTGATTCCAAGCCAAGTCGAGCCACAAGCCAAAGGAGCCAAGGAGAGATGGAGGTTGTCAAGCTCCAATTGCCAAGGACTTCATGAGTACAAGCTGAGAAAGACACCATTACAAAGGCATTTAGAGCATCCAAGGAAGGTGAAAGGAATTCTTGTGTTTTCATTCTTTGATTTTTAGTTGTGTTTGTTATTTGATTTTGTTAACTAAGCTCTCCTTGGTGTCTAGGCCTAGAGATGT
This sequence comes from Torreya grandis, assembly GCA_037957365.1. NCBI lineage: Eukaryota > Viridiplantae > Streptophyta > Pinopsida > Cupressales > Taxaceae > Torreya > Torreya grandis. The sequence goes on from JARHVA010002689.1 coordinate 1,521,170, forward strand.
TATGATATTAGTGTGTTTATTTCATTTTGTTTTAGTGTGTTTATGGATAAACTAGGGGCAACACTTGTTTATTATTCATTTCCACATCACCTTGCCATTGATGTTTTCATTTAACTAGCCATTTGCTGGATTTGAGAACTTATTGGGACCTAGTTGGTTTTTCCCACCTTTTGTGTGGATGGAATTACTATGACTTGAGGTCACATTATGACACACCTAGTGGGACTAGATGTATCCTACACCTAAAGGAGATCCTTTTGAAACCTTAAAAAACTTTTGAGATTTTAAAACTCTTGCAAATTGGTTTTCTAACTTTTTTTCCATTCTTGGTTGCCACAATTTTTACATAGTAATCGATGTCGACAAAAATACCAACATCAGTTATTTGGCTTGATTGACATCGATCAACAGAACTAACATCAGTCAGATCTCAGTTGGTTGTAACCAACGTTGATGGTATTGACCGATGTCGATCACTATGTTTTTCAAAAAACATAGACTCGAGACCTACTTTTATAAAGTTGATTGTTTCAAATTCAAAAGATCTTCAAAGCTAAAGGACATGGTAGTAATTTTATTGCAAGACCAAGTGGGTATTTGATAAAAACATGTTTAAATCAATTTTACATGCTTAAAGTTAGATTAGGAACCTTGTTTTAGTGATTAACAAAGAATTTAAGTGTTTTTGGTGAATATTTTCAAAGTTTCCAACTAAGACCAAGGGGTCAAATGAACACTACCAAAAATTTAATTGGGGTTTAAAATTGAGCACACTTGTCAATTTTTTCTTACAATAGTTGTTTAGATTAATCTTTTTTGGCACAAAGAGGTATGTTTCATGTATGCTCTTCCATTTATCCCCTACAGGGAACCGTTGGAATCAAAAGTGCCATTTTTATTGCAAGTAGCCTAGTCCAAGCTTAGAAAGAATGTCGCCTAAAGCACTCCCCAAAAACTTGATAAATTTTGGGTGATCTTGAAAATGACCTTAAAGTCTTTCTATTTTCATGCTTTCTTTGTTTTTATGCAACTTGGCTTGCAAGGGGGACTTCATCACCTCCCACAAGTTCTTTAGGGAAGATTTGACCCAGGGTTTCATCTCCTGACATTGACTTCATTTGACTCTATTTAGAGTTTCACATGGGATGTAGTGACAACTGGACATCACACTAAACTAAGCAAACAACAAGATGTAGTGGTTGCAAAAAGCACTAGAGCTTTTTACAACAAGCTGAGTGATATGGACCCAAAATCCATGCTTTTCTTTTACATTGTTTGGAATGAAAGTCATTATGTAATTGATTCCCATAGTGACATTTGAAACATGATAATTTAGTCAACCCCACATTTCATACCCTTGTTAGGATTTGGATGATTATACTTAGTGTATTTTGGTCATTTATCTTATTTGGTATGTTTCAAGACTAAAAATTGTTTGTTTAATCATAAATCCATGTTAAAACTAAATTATCTATACGTCACTCTTTTGTATAAAGAGGCATTATACTAGACATTTTACACCACACTTGTGCCTTGAAATTTTTACTAAACTTGTTTGTGTCTGTGTCATTTGAGTTTCAAAGGGTAGCATTATGCTGCCCAAATCATGTCAAATAATTTTTGCCTTTGAGTCTTTTGAAACATAGCATTGATCACATTATTTGAGTATGATTACACCATTAGGATACTGAATTTGCTTCAAGACTTGTTTACCATTGTATTAAACCATTTTGTGTATACCATTTAGACCTCTGTCTTGTGCCATCATGTTGTCCAATCTTGTCTAGCTTGTTTGGTTAAAACCTAGTTTTCATCATTGAGTTTTCAAGAAACCTTATCAAGTTTGGATTCAAAAATTGATTGACTTTTATTTAGGCCTCAATTCATGGGGTTGATACATATATTTTTCTCTTTTGGGTTGCATAACTTTGTTTAATCGATTACCCAAATTTGAAAACTATTGATGGTTTGTTTGTTTAATGCCTATCTTCATCATTGTTTGTGCCTTTATTTAGGAGAACACAACCTTTTTCAAAGAGCCTTTTGTCTTATGCCTTATTCCAACTGATCATGTTTATGTTTGATTTTATGTGCTAGGTCTATGCCAAAGTTATTTCAAAACTTGTTAGATTAAATCAAATCACATCAGCCTTTATTTGAAGTCTAGCTTTTGATGCTGTTTGGCCAAGAGACCTACCACATGCCTATTTGTTTGAGCCTAAATTTTGATTCCACATTTGGAAAAAAGACCTAAAAACTCAACTTTTCCCTTTCCTAGTTTAGACCTTGTTTGGAACACTTTAACTTAGACCTTTGACATACTAGTTTTTATTTAGATGCTTGACCATTTATGTGTGCAATATTTAATGCTAGGATATTTTATACCAAGTCTTAGCACAAATAATTTTGGAGATATAGCTCCACTTTCAAACCACATTGGAGATAAAGCTCCACCATTTAACCAAGTTAGACCAAGCTTGAACCATTTATCCTTTAGACATAATTTTTTAGAGTTTGTAGATCTCTAAGTCCTTTTGTTTTTGGATATTTCATCATTTACATGGATATGTCTTGCTACACTTATGGTGGAGTCACAAAAAACATAACTTATGATAAAATGGCCACACAACATAACTTTTATGGATTTTTTCAAGACCCTAATGATGCTAATATGGTTTGTGAGATATCTTTCTATCTACCTCATATTAATCATTCATGGGAACAAAGTCACGAAGTAAATTATGATCCAACTTGAGACCTTGATTGGTATGAAGAGGCTTGTGAAGAGGACTTCGAAGACCCAACTACATATAATGTTGTTTGGGATACAAATCCATACCATCTTTTCAAAAATTAGTATGTGGAACAAAACTAAGAACTAGCTTATGATCCAACTCATGAATGGGATTATATGGTTTATGACAAAGACATGGATGCTTTTACTTGTGCAAATAATCAAGTTCCTTTATGTCCTTTTGTTATCCAATCATTGATTACCCCTAACCTTCCTTTGGATTATACGAGTCATCAAGCTATGCCATATCCAAGGAATTCCATTACCATTCTTAGACCTCATCTATTAGTTTTTGCGAGGAAGCAAGCTCCACAACACCCAATCATCATACCAAGACCTAGTCCTTTAGCTTGTGTGAGAAATTAGTCTTCACAATGCCCCTTCGTTACCATATTATGACTTTGTCTTTTGTCTCATGTGAGAAATCATGTTCCCCAATGCCCTACCATTATCTAACCATAGACCATTCCTCATCCAGTACCAATCCCAACCAAACCTCAACCCATCCAATCCTTTAAAGACCAAGCTATGTTCAAAACTAGTATTTCCCAACTCATTGGAAACCAAGGCCAAGAAAACCAACCAATCTGAGATGTTTTTGTTGAATCAACCATTTGTGATAAGTTATCCTATGATAAATTACCTATTGATCCTATACCAGTTGTTAAGGAGTCTCACTCTGGTGAACCAGTATTTACTAAGTCACTTCTTAATGATTATAACCATCTTTGGGTAAATCATTACCTCGACCATGTGCCTATTTCTCAAGAGCCTCCTATTGACAAGTCAATCTCTAAGGTGTTGTCTCTTGACTTTTTTTCCATCCTAGAGGAGTCTCACTTTGACTAACTAGTTTTTGTGGAACCCATTGTGCCATCATAGGCTATTACTTATCCAAAACCAAAAATTTAGCAAGACATCATTGTAATAGAGTGCCCATCAAATTAAAAATTAAAGTTAGAGTTAGGTTCTATTCTTGAATTGATATTAGATTTAGCATTAGAATTAGAATCAACATCAGTCTCAACATCAGATTTAGAATCCCTTGAGTTAGAATCAAATTCAGAAGAGGAATATGTTAGTGGATGTTACAACATTGGTTACACATGCCTCACAAATAAATTCAAATACATTTGTGATACTTCTATAGTTTTTGAGGATGACTAATTTATATTTGACACAAGTTATCCTAGTATCTTATACAAGGATTGTGCAACCTCTCCCCATTACATTACCATTCCACAAGCCATTACCATCAACCAAGATATCCATATTATTAACATTCCATCTCCCACAAGTGTCGATTGGGACCGACAGAGTCACACTTTATTGAACTACATCCATGGTGACATAGTAATTGAAAAATAGCAAGGAGGCCAAGAAAAAATTCATATAGCAAAATAACACTCTCCTAGTGGTACCTTTTTAAAGGTGCTGAGGGACAATCTCAGTCAAAACTCAACATCTTTTACCTGAGACTTTTTTAGAAGTGATAGAAGATAATCAAAGTCAAAAGCTAATGTTCATTACTAAAACCTTATCAAAGGTGCTACAAGACAATCAAGACAAATTTATTGGTGAAAACATCATTGAGGCACCAATAGCTGAGCATAAAAGTTCTTCACTATTAGATGAAGACAAAATCAAAGATCAAATCAAAATAACTTGTTATCTACAACCTAATCAGATGGTATCTACTCTCAAGATCAAATAATAAAAAATTTGGTGGTCCTATCAAGAAAAAAAGTCTTTGGCCCCACCATAACCAAAATTATGTCAAATCTGACATTAGTAACATGATGTGTGATTGAAAGTCCTAATCTTCATGTATTTCCCCACCATTTCACATTCCATTATCATCTACCATTCCATTTCACAATCAAGCTTACCATCTATTATTTTTCCTTATTTACCATCTATGGTCGTACTTTCCTTTATAGAGGCTACAAATATACCTTGTCTTGATGCTTGAAGGAATCAAAATCAATGACCAATGAAGACCATGAAAGTATTATTGGCAACCAAATCTATAGGCCATTCTTGATAGAACAATTATTCAGATGAGGTGTAGGCTAGAAATTAATATGATCAAGTATTTTATTTGTATCATTTTTTTATCAAGATGTGCATCTCCCCATTATCAAGAACAATAGAATCAAAAACCACACCCAAGCCAAAATCATGTACCATATCATTTCACATTGCCATGTCATTACCATTGTTACATATCAATTTGCCATTGTCTAATGTTCCTACGATTCACCCCATCACTTGGGGTAAATCCTCTTACCATTTTATCCAATCTATCAAAAACCATAATTATCCTTAGCAATACCATACCATCCTATCATTCCATTCATATCTATACTAAAGCCTATTTTTAGTCATCCTACCCAATCCTATTTTGATCTTGATTCATTTGGTTCTTCCCACACCTTTTGTGAGATTTTTTTGATCAAGTTTCAATAGTTAATATAATTTATGTTTCAATGATAGTCTATTAAATTAGTGTGATATTTGATCTAGCAAGATAACTTTAATCCTATATCCACATTTGTTTATGCAAACCTAATTATAACCACCTATGGGCAAATCATTATCTCACTAGTCTTGCTACTAATTATAACCACCTATGGGAAAATTAGTATCATTGACCTATTCCATTGTATCCTCGTTATAACCACCTATGGGAAAACTAGGGGTAACACTTGTTTATCATGCATTGCTACATCACCTTGCCATTGCTGTTTCCATTTGACTAGCTATTTGCTAGATTTGAAAACTTGTTGGGACCTAGTTGGTTTTTACCACCTTTTGTGTGGATGGAATTACTATAACTTGAGGTCATTTTGGGACTATTTGGGTCATGCTCAATTCATGTTGAGGTTACCTCAGTCCCCCTTTCCATACACTCTCATTGTTTTGTGAGTAACCTAAGCTAAACGCTCTAACCATTTTGTGAGTAGGTATCTTATCATTCTTGATCAAGTTAAAATACCTCAAAAATATAAAAACATTTGTCCTATCTAAGCCTAGTCATTTATCCTTGATTCACCTTATTGGGGAATTTTCATTGTTATGATGCTTTCTCTTGCTTTTATTTTTAGGCTTTCTATTTGTTTCTTTATTTTAAGTTGTTTGTTTGTTTGTTTACTTGCCTGTATGTTTGATTTTAGCATTGTTGCCTTGACTCAATATATATGTGTTCACTGGGTGTTTCCTTGCACACATTATTCTTGAGTCCATCCATATTCCTCCATTAACATTATCATCATGGTTTTTATCATTGATGCATTATTTTTTGAATGTTGATTGGATGGAGAGTCAGTCCTTACGCAAATTTTGGCCAAGTCTTCATGGTGTTCTATCATGAAGCCTACCATCACATGCTACAACAAAAATTAGCTTCATGAAGGTCTATAATCAATGGATCTATAAAATTTTCTCCTTGGCACCTTCTTAAATTATCCATCCCACCCTTGATCAAATTAACCCAATGACCATTCTAGTTTTTATAATTGGTAGTTAGGGTGTGCATCTCCTCATTGGTAGGTACAACTAAATATTTCACACTGATCAATCCTATTCTTCTATTCATATATTTCATCACTTTACACTTGTTCATCTTTAATCTATATTCTAAGTTATATCCTTGAGTTATGCTTACTAATCAACCCTAACTTTGGCACAATCATCTTTGGCCAATCTAAGTCCTCTTAATGATTATAAATGCCTATGGGAAAATCATTAGTTTGACTCTTACTCTTGATTATAAGCACCTTTGGGTAAATAAATAATCTTTTTTACATCAATACACGCAAGCATTTGTTTAAATGGATTAATCTCAACCATGGGTTAATTCCACCTTTCTTCTTGTTTCTTTTCCATTCCCTCGAGGGGGCATCATCATAAGATTTACAAACACCTTTTGGAGCTTTGTTATTCAACCATCATCTTCATCTTGGCATACAGGGCATTTCTCATTCTTTGATAAGACATTGCTTTGCCTATGGTTTGTAATGCCTTCCCAAATAGGGGCAAACTGTAGACACCTAAAATTGGCCATCGATAACCTCTAATTAGGCTTTTGGTTAGTTTCTACCCAAAACACATAATTTGACCTAAAAAATCTAAAACATGATAAATGATGTGAAAATGATATATTCAAGTGCTAATTTTGTCCAAGGTATCCCTAAATGGGGCAATGAAATTTATGGGCCAACTAACTTTGATCAGTTCATTTTGAGTCAAAATGCCAAATTTGCACTTGCATGCTCTAGAATACTCTTTCCTATCAAATATTTTACACAAGACTTGTGCCTTGGATATTTATTGTTAGAAACATTCTAAATAGGAATATGCATCTAACGCATCTAACGTGGACTTTGAATTCAAATCCAATCAAATTTAGGACCAGTAACAAGGCATTATGATCAATTTGGGTAATTTATGCATAATGTGCCTAATCATGTTTAAGATATAATTAACCCAAATAAGGGATTAATTAATAATTTCATGGAAACTTGTTTAATATTTGTTTTTTGAAATGAATATTGAATATCTGCATCATCAAGTGATATCATTTCTTGGGAAGACATGTCTAGGCCATAAATGTCACAAATATCTAGATTCATGCCCTCTATGCCTCATCAATGCCTTCCATGCCTCTTAATTTCCCCTTCTTCCAATTCCATGATGAGAATAATTACAAATATTTGTTAAAGATGAAATATACTGAGAGGGGAGGTGAATCAATATATTATATATCTTTTACTTAATCTGATTTCTTTTCTTTAACCACTCAATCATACATTCAAGATATGTAATAAAATTGAAATAATAATTTGCACCACACGAGAGAGAGAGAGAGAGAGAGAGAGAGAGAGAGAGAGAGAGAGAGAGAGAGAGAGAGAGAGAGAGAGAGAGAGAGAGAGAGAGAGAGAGAGAGTAGATTTTTAAGTGGAAACCCAAAGTGTAAAAAACCATGGAGAATAATATAAAGTATATGAATGAGCACCAACTCAAAATACAAAGTTCACAAGTACCAACTTGTAAGAGCACCAACCCCTTTGCCGAGCACCAACCCCTTACAAAGATTTGTGAGCATTAACCCACAGGAGCAGCAACCCCTCTTGTGTATGAAACACAACTATCTGTCAATGTTGCTTACTCAATAAATGATAAAACTCTATAATATATCTTAATTTTCTCTCTTCAAAAACAAATACAAACCATGCACTCTCTTGCATATCACAAATGGCTTCTCAAGTCTTAATTAATAGCTTTCCATATGACCTTTGGCATTCACCCTTTGTGACCCTTTAATCCGCATGAAAAATGGCACCAAACTTGCATGACCCTTCGTATCCTTGATTTTGAAAAGTCATATGGTGACCCTTCATAAGCAAAAGCATCCTCTCCTCTTTTGTCTTTATCTTGATGACTTTTCATATTTCTCAAAGTGTCCCTTCATGGAAAAATGTGCCATACCTCTTTTGTCTTCACATGGTGACTCTTGGAATTCCTTAAGATGACTCTTCACGAGAAAATGTGTCTCATTCCTCTTTCATCTTTTACCTCGTGACTCTTTGAATTCTCCATGGGCCCTCTTTTAAATTATAAGCAACCAAAAATATATTCATTAATATTAAATAAATGCTAACATGCATTAGCCAAGATATGAATATTAAAAACACCATTAAATGCAATGAGGCCTTTATCATCAATAATGCTAGACCTTTGACATCAATGAGAATATTTACAACAATCTCCCCCTTTATCATTGATGGCAACCTCAAACTAAAAATACCACATCCTGAAACCTACACATACTTCTATCTAAAAAATATATAGTAACTCCCCCTTACTGTATCAACCTATATCTATTCCTTGTACCTACTTCTGTACCTGTATCTATAGTTATTATTCCCCCCCATTGACATCAATGGAAAAGGGCCTACTTGGAGCTAATACTTATCTCCTCTCAACTGATGCTAAACCTCAATGGTAAAAAGTAAAAGAAACTACTCCTAACTTCTCTTGCAGATACTCAAATGTGTCTTTTGTTAGTGCCTTTGTGAAAATATCTGTAATATGCTCTGTAGTACTGATATACTCCATTTTAACCTATTGATCTGCAACCTACTCTCTCAAGAAGTGATATAAAATGGGAATATGTTTTATTCTTGAATGCATCACTAGATTCTTCAAAATATTTATAGCACTTGTGTTATCACAAAAAATAGAAATAAGTTCATCATACTTTACCTTGATATCTTTCAAAGTTTGCTTCATCCAAAGCACTTGAGTACAACATAATATTATTACAATATATTCTACTTCAGATATAAAAATTGATACTAAATTCTGCTTCTTGCTTAGCCATGATACTAATCTATCACCAAGGAAAAAAGCTCCTCCACTTGTACTCTTTTTGTCATCCAAGCACCCTACCCAATTTGAATATGTATAAGAAATCAAAGTGAAATCTATACCTGTGAGATACCATAATCCATAATCCAATGTCCCCTTGATATATCTAAATATTCTCTTTACCAACTGAACATGACTATCTTTTAGAGATGACTGATATCTTGCAACTGTACCTACTACATGTATAATGTCTAGCCTCGATGTTGTCAAATATAAAAGACTACAAATCATAGATCTATACAAATATTGATCTATAATAGGTGAATCTTTATCCTTGTTCACCTTATTTATTTTACACATTAGTGTGCCAACTAGTACACAATCCTCAAAAGCAAATTTCTTCAGCATTTCCTTGGCATATTTAATTTGAGATATGAAAATTCCTTTATCTGACTGAAATATTTGCAATCCTAAGAAAAATGATAATTCTCCAAGCATAGACATATCAAATTATTTTTCCATATTATCAAAAAATTCTTTTTTCCTCTTTTCGATATTTCCTCCAAAAATGATATCGTTAACATATACCACAACAATCAATTAATGCTCACCTTCTATTTTGATGTAGAGATTACTATCAACAAATCTTCTTTTGAAACCTTGATCTTACAGGCACTTATCAAGTCTTGCATACCAAGCTCTGGGAACTTATTTCAAACCATACAATGCTTTATTCAATCTACGTACATGGCTACTAATATTTGAAAGAATAAATCTCTGAAGTTGCTCAATGTAGACCTCTTCTTCTAGATTCCCATTTAGGAAGGTAGATTTGACATCCATCTGAAACACTTAATTTTTTTTAAACACTACATATGCAAGAAACATTCTAATAGCCTCTAGCCTTGCCACTGGTGAAAAATTTTCTTCAAAATATATTCCCTCAATCTAAGCATATTATTTACATACTAATCTTGCTTTATTTCTGGTCACTTCTCCATTTTCATTCAACTTATTTCTATAAACCCATTTTGTTATTATCACATTGTGATCTTTTGGTCTAGGCACTAATTCCCAAGTATCATTATTTTATATCTAATTTAATTCTTAATCCATAGCTTTAAGCCAATGCTTATCATATCTAGCTTCTGAAAAATCTCTAGGCTAAATTTTGGATAACAAGAAAAAATTAACTTACTCAGATTCACTTACCATCATTCGTCTAGTGTAAATTCCTTCATTTATGTCTCCGATGATGTCACTTTCATTATGATTTATCTAAAAATATTTGGATGGAGTTTTTTGCCCATTTTATTCTTCTTCTCATCTTCATCATATTCTTCAAAACCTTCCCCTTCAATGATTTCAAGAATGTCTATTGGATCACTGATTCTTTGTGTTCCATCTTCTTCTATCCTGACACTTGCACTTTCAATTTTTTTTTAGTTATTTTATTATAACATTTATAAGATTTAATTTTAAAATAATAACCAAAAAATATACTTTCATTTGCTCTAGATTCAAAATTACCAAGTTTTTCATCTATTCTCTTTATGAAGCATTTGCTGCTGAAAACTCTAAAATAATCAATTGTTGCTAGTTTATGTTTCCATAGCTCATAAGAAGTCTTGTCACTATTGACTCTCAATAATGATCTATTCTGAATATTCACTACTATAGCAATGACCTCTCTCCAATATTTATCTACTATCTTGGATTTATTTAGCATTGTCCTCACCATCTCCTGAATTGTTCTATTTTTTTATTTTACTACTCTATTTTGTTGTGGAGTTTTGGCTACTAAATAATGTCTCTTTATTCAATGGTCTTCAAAAAACTTAATAAATTGATCTAACATGAATTCTCCTCCTTGATCTAATCTTAGACACTTAATCTTCAAACTAGTTTCATTCTTAACTAATGCTTTGAATGCTTTGAAATGTCTGAAAGCTTCTAATTTTTTCTTTAAAAACATTACTCAAGTCATACATGAAAAATCATCATTAAGCAACATGAAATACTTCTCACCTTGAGTACTTTGAGTTCTCATAGGTCCACATAGATCAATGTGAATAAGATATAACATCTAAGTAGTTGATTACTCTTTTGTTTTGAACCATCTTCTAACCTGCTTCCCATGCTGACAAGGTTCACAAAGAGTGTCAGATGGCTTTGTAATCTTTGGAAGATTTTGATCTACTTGCTTCTTTCTTATGTTGAAAATATTATCAAAATTTATGTTCCCCATTCTCTTGTGTCATATCTAACTTTCTTCAATTTGTCTCAAACAACATCATTGAATTTTGATGTCTAAGAGCATATATAAATTATTGCCTGTTCTCTGAGTATCTGCAACCAACATATCTGAATCTTTTCTTCTAATTTCACAACCTTCTGTATAAAAATTTAGTGTGTTCCCCTAATCACACATTTGACTTACACTCTAAATATTATGCTTAATACTTTCTACATACAAAATATTTTTAGTTTTAGTTCTACCATTATCCAAACTTTGTACCTTTTTCAGCAATTTTGGCAGTAGTATTGTCTCTGAATTTCACTATGCCACCATTGATTTTCTTTAAGGTTATGAAATTTATCTTGTATCTTATCATGTGCCTTGAATATCCACTATCAATGAACCATGGATTTTCTTCATTTCTTGCATGCAAAGTAGTATGCACCAACATATATTTTTTAGGTTGTTTCTTTTGTCATGAACTTGTCTAAACTTTCTTCTTGATGAATGGAGCCTTTAAATTTTGGTCCTTCTTGACTAAATAGAACACACTTGTATAGTACTGGGATATGTGTCTAAATTTTTTGTACTTGTAACATATTATGGCCTCTTCATTAAAGCCTAATAGAGGAGCAAAAGAGTTGTGGCTTCTGCTTGACTCTGCATAACTATCTTTCTTCTTATTTCTAAAACTGTTAGCTCAATTTCAACATTCTAATTTGTTATGATCATATCCATTACAATAAAAATAGTAACCATAAAATAGGACCTATTTGTGTATCTTTGACATGATTACCTTTTGTAGCTCTGTTCTCTTCAACGTTCTTTATTTGAGATGTGCTTTGTATTCTTAAATTCTTCCCTTTTTATTTCTTCTTTTGTAAGATCTTCAACATATCTCTTTCTTTTTTCCTTATTTGTGAAAGTAGTGACCTCATCTTTCTCTTTTTCAAATCTAATACCTATCTTATCTGACATTGATATTTGATTTTCTGATATCTTATTCAATATATTAGTGCCATTCTCAAATTTTGAATCATTGACTGCTCTATCATTGATTGCTTTATTTATTTTCACAAGATCTACCTTTAAAGAAGTAATTTAACTAATATACCTTTCACATTATTTACTTACTATTTTCAACTATGACGCTAGATATTATTCATTCTTCTTGGCTTCTTCAAAATGTGCTTGTAAATCTTCAATTATTTCTTTTGATTCCTTTTCATTTTTTTCAATCTGGAGCTTTAATCTTTGATTCTTCTTTTTAAAATATTTTAACTCTTCTAAGGCACAAATGAGTTCTCCTTCTGGATTCACTTTAGTTTCATCCTATTCTTCTTCTTGATCATTTTTACTTTTTATTGTGGAGGCATCTTCATGTTTGACCATGAATAAAATATCTTCTTCTTCTGGGTCACTGACTCCACTATCTTCAACTGAGTTAGGATCTTTAGAATACAAACTCTTCTTCTTACATCCCTTCTTGAATTTGCCTTTGAAATTCTTCTTGTATGTATAATTTCCTTCTTCATTGTCATCATCACCCTTATTTGAGAATTTATCTACAAAATGTCCAATCTTTTCACAATTAAAATATTTAAAAGGTAATTTTCTTTGATATTTACCTGTGCCATTTTTTGGCTTGTGAATGAATAGAGCTCCATTGTCATCTTCATCATCACTAGAATTATCATTGATCCAAATGGATCCATGTACTTTTCTATTTTGCAAAAGTCTTCAAATTTAGTTCAAATCATTTGCACATTGTAGTACTCATCGAGAGCTTTCTAGTTCTTTTCATGGTTCAAAAAATGGAGTCTGAATGCTCAAGATATAGCCAATTGAATAAATCATGTGACATGGATGTCAAAAATGACGTGGCATAGTTGAGGAATGCCAAGTGGACCAATCTCCATTTGACACATGGCAAATAATTAGGGGGTAAAAAATATTGGTTAGGTGTTTTTTTATGCACATGGTATTTGATAAATTCAAATGTATTAAAGGCACCAAACCTCCATGCCACCAACCAAATATGCCACCTTGCCATGTCTATCATGCCACCCAAGGAAAATTTCAAAGTCTAAGGCACCAAAAAGGAGGGAAGAAGAAGTCAAAGCATTCAAACTGCATGCTTAGCACCTAGGGAGGAGAGCCTGAGCGCACCCAACAAGGAGAGGTTGATTCATACTCAGTCAAGGCACCTAGAATGGAGGAAGGTAGTTTTGAAATTGAGACCTGGTGCCTAAAAGGCTAAGGTCTTGACTGCTTCAGCTACAGTGGCTAAAATGTTATAAAAGGGAGTTATTTTTACTTGTATTAACAGAGATTTCTGGCTGTGTAAAGAAAATTAAGAGGATTAGAGCCTTGTTTTTGCCTTGTACAGCCTTGGGATTTTGTTTTCAAGTCTAAGAGAAATATTTGTAGGCATATAAAGATCAGAGAAGGTGAAATTGAAGATTTTTAAAGGTTTTGAAGCCATTTGTTGCAACATTTCAATAGAATGATCCTCACTATTGGGCAGACCTAGAGATGTAGGCTATTGAAGCTAAACTCTGTTATCAACTTGCTGGTGTTATCTTTGATTTTATATAATAATTATTGCATTCTAATCTTCATTTTAATTCTGATTTTACTTTCTTTATGAAAATTAAACACAAGAAAGTGAAAATTTGAAGGATCTCATAAACATGAACAAGTGATTTTTGAATGTAATGCACATGTATTTTTCATTTTACAGATCAAATTTTTGGTATCAGAGTAGTTGTTATTTAACATTGATTGCTAGTGTATGTTAATAAGGTCTAAATCCCAAAAGGGTGAAGGAAAACTTGTTGAGTATAATCTAAAGATTGGTTCAAAGTGTGCTTCAAGGATGGCTAAAGAAGAGGTGGAATCCGAACAAGCTTTCTGTCGAGCTTTCATGGACATGAGAAGCATGGTTGAGGAACTATATCGTGACAAACAAAGGAAATTTGAAAATGAAAAAGAAGGTGATTCACGAGAATCAAAAGGTAAAGAAACTGAAAAAATTCTCCATCGAATGACGATAAAAAAATTGTGGAATCTCTCCCTTCACTAAAATTGGATATTAAGTTTGAATTACCAATGTTTAATAGCGAATTTAATGCCAAAAAGTTCGATAATTAGGTCAAGCAGATTGAAGTTTATTGCAAGGTCCAAAATATTGCAGGGGATGAGTAAAAAATTCATTTGGCTACTCTTCCTATGGGAGATACAACTCTCATCTGGTGGGAGAGTAAGTTGAAGGAAGCTGAGGTTCAAAAAGGTAACTCAATTTCTACTTGGAATGAATTTATTAAAGAACTTAGATTTCAATTCTATCCTTTAGGCTATATGCAACAAGCCATGATGGATTGGCAAAGTTTTAGACAAGGAAAAGGCTAAAGTGTTCAAGATTATACACAAGATTTTAGGAAAAGAGCTTTACTTTTGAATGTTCCTCTATACACACAAAAAATACTGATAAAATATATAGGTGGGTTGCATAGTTACTTAAGACATGTGATTATTATGCTCAATCCCACTAATTTAGATGCAGTATGTGTTCAAGCCACTCATTTAGAGGCTAGAGGAAAACAATCAAAAGAATCTTTTCCTAAAGTAAAAAGTAAGCAATCTAATGTTAAGCATTCCAAAGGGGAAAGTTCATCAGGAAAGGGTAAACAATAATCCACTTATACTATTGAAAAAGAAGAAGGAAAACCATTTTGTAATCATTGCAAGAAAAATCATGATGAGTCTAAGTGTTGGAAACTACATCCTGAGATAAGGCCTAAAAAGTTTCAAAAGAAAGAAAAGAAGGCTGATGCTATGGTTTAAGACTTAGGATCAGATTCAGGTGATGAAACTAAGATCACAACTATGGGTTTACATAATGATTTTTCTCTTTCAGTTTCTAGCACTAAGTCATCAAATGATGCATCTTCTTCTAGACAGAATTCTGTGCATGTTGATAAGAAAAGAAATGAATTGTTCCACATTAGAGTTGTTTCAAAGCATACTAAGATTGACACTCTATTTGATAGTGGTTTACAAGAAAATTTAATTTCTGAAGAGATTGTTAAGAAGCTAGGCTTACAAACCAATCCCCATCTGAAGCCTTATCCACTAGGTTAGGTGTGTGACAATGCAAAGCTACAAGTCTCACAAACTTGTAGGCTAAGGTTTGACATCACATCCAAGTTCGTAGATGAGGTTGAGTTGGATGTTGTTCCATTGGACATATGTGGGATTGTTTTGGGAAGCCCATATCTTTATGATAGAAAAGAAATCTTCTATAGAGAGGATAATAAGTACTTGCTTGTTAAGGATGGCATTGAATATATAGTTATAACACATCACATTAGAACAAGTCTTTCCTTGGTTATAGAATGGAAAATGAAAATACTAGTTAATTCAAGCAAGATTTTTTGTCTCATGTTGATTAAGTCTAAGGAAAAAGAATATACTCAAGCTTTGGAAAAATGTGATCATAGACACAAGAATGAATTAGTTGAAATCATTTCTACTTATGATGATGTATTTCAGGATCTTAAGTTCTTACCTCCTAAAAGGGGAGTTCAACATGAGATTCACCTATTGCAGGATTCTCCTCTCCCTAACATTGGCATGTACAGGTTATCAGTGGTGGAAAATGAGGAAATCAAGAAATAGGTAATGGATCTATTGGATAGAAGTGTTATTCATCCAAGTTCATCTCATGTTGGTTCGCCAATTATTTTGGTGCCAAAGAAAGATGGCAGTTGGTGAATGTGTGTTGATTTTCATGCTTTAAACAAAATTACTATTAATAATCGTTACCCTCTTCCTTGTATAGATGATTTGTTGGATCAATTAAAACATGCTATTTATTTCACTAAGCTGGATTTGAGAAGTGGATATCATCAAGTAAGAATTAATGAAGGTGATGTATGGAAAACTACCTTTAAGACAAAACAGGGATTGTTTGAATGGCTTGTTATGCCTTTTGGTTGTGTAATGCCCCGGCTACATTCATGAGATTGATGAATGATGTTTTTAGATAGTTCCTTGATGATTTTGTTATAGTTTACTTAGATGATATATTGATTTTCAGCATGTCATGGGAAGAGCATGTGATCCACATTAAGAAACTCATGGATGCATTACAAAGGGAAAAACTTTATTTGAAAATGTCAAAATGTGAATTTGGCAAGACCTCTTTGATATACTTGGGTTACATTGTAGGACATGGTAAATTGAAAATTGATCCTGCAAAAGTGGCAGTCATTGTTAATTGGCCTACACCCACTAACACAACTGAGGTTAGGAGTTTTCTTGGTGTAGTACAGTTTTGGAGGAAGTTTATTGCTCAATTTTCATATATTGCATCACCTTGGCATTCTTTGACAAGTGTGAAATAGGTCTTTTAGTGGGGAGGCAAACATCAAAAAGCCTTCAATACTTTGAAAGAAAATATAAGTACTACTCCAGTCTTGGCACTTCCTGATATACAAAAACCATTTGAGATCAAGATGGATGCAAGTGAGTATGCTATGGGAGCTATTTTAATGCATGGTAAGAAACTAGTTTGTTATCATTCTGAAACCTTTACAAGTGTAGTAAGAAAATATCCAATTTATGATAAGGAATTATATGCATTGGTTCAAAGTGTTAAAAAATGGAAACATTACTTAATGGGCAAAGAAAAAATAATACATACAAATCATCAGCCCTTATAGTATCTCCAATCACAAACTAAGCTACAACAGTCTAGACATTTTTGTTGGATGGGTTTCTTACAAAAATTTCATCTTGTGATAAAGTATGAAAAAGGAATTCAGAATAAGGTTGCAGATATGCTATCTAGGCCTCCTATGGTTGTTGCATCTATTCTTTTACAACATGGTTCTTTGTCTCATGAAAGTTATAAATAACAATATGTGAATGATCTTGATTTTTGGGATGTTTATAAAGACTTGATGAGTAGTAGACAAGTAGAAGAATTGGACTATCATGTACACAATGATCTTTTGTATCATTTGGGTAAACTATGTATTCCTCAAAATGAGAGGGTGCACATGATTAGAGAAGCACATACTTCTCTTATTTCTGGTCATTTTGGAGTTGCTAAAATAGTTGCACATTTGAAAATGTATTGTTATTGGCCTCATATGTAGGAAAATGTTGCTAAATATATAAGGGGATGTACTCTTTGTGCCACAAGTAAACCTAGTAATAGGAAATTGGGACTTTACACACCTCTACCTGTTCCTACTCGCCCCTGGGAAAGTATCTCTATGGATTTTGTGGGGGGGTTGCCTATGACACAAATAAAACATGACTATTTATATGTGTTTGTGGATAGATTTAGCAAAATGTGTGTTTTGATTCCTTGCACAAAGTAGATTACTAGTGAAGGCATTGCATATTTATTCTTTAAACATGTATGGGTTCATTTTGGTTTGCCTACTTCAATTATTTCTGATCAGGATTCTCAATTTATTGGGGAGTTTTGGTCAACTTTGTGGGGACTAATGGACACTAAATTAAAAAAGAGCACTGCATTTCATCCACAAATCGATGGACAAATAGAGGTTGTGAACCGCACTATGGTACATTTGCTTAGGGGTTATAGCAATAAAAATCCAAAGTTAGGGGATGAACATTTATGTTACATACAACATGCATATAACTGAGCACTTCATTCTTCTATTATGAAATCTCCATTTGAAGTTTGTTATGGATACTTGCATAAATCTCCTCTAGATGTTTGCTATGGACAGGATACAGCTGTTGGTGAACCAAAAAAAGCCATTTGAGCCAAGAAGTTCATTGAACAAATATAGCTCATTCATTAGACTGTTCATACTCAATTGGAGAAAAGTCAATCCAAGTACAAATCCAGGCATGAAAAACATTGTATTGATCACCAATTTGTTGTAGGTGATATGATATGGCTTCACATTAGTAAGGAAAGACTAATAGGTGAAGGTTAAAAGTTGAAACCAATCCGGTATGGTCCTTTTCAGATAACAGAAAAAATTGGCACAAATGCTTTCCGATTAGATTTACCATCTTACATGCGGATTTATTCAGTTGTAAATGTGGAAAATTTGAAATTGTATGAGCCTCCAATGATCATTGATCATGATGAAAGTGTAGCCATTCTTTCTGTTGATGATTTTTCTCCTGAATATCTAACAAAATTGTAGGAAGATACTATCCATGACAGGAATATACAGACTTCACAAAGAGGTAATGTTGAATATCTTCGTGTTGGTCTCAAAGGGATGCACCCAAGCAAGGCCAGATGGATGGAAGTAAGAAAGGTGAGGGAAAAATACCCTCACCTCATTACCAATTAATTTCAACTTTCGAAGGTCCAAAATTTCCCAGTGGGGAGGAATGATCCAAATGGATCCATGTACTATTCTATTTTACAAAAGTCTTCAAATTCAGTTCAAATCATTTGCACATTGTAGTACTCATCGAGAGCTTTCTAGTGCTTTTCATGGTTCAAAAAATGGAGTCTGAATGCTCAAGATATAGCCAATTGACGAAATCATGTGACATGGATGTCAAAAATGACGTGGCATAGTTGAGGAATGCCAAGTGGACCAATCTCCATTTGACACATGGCAAATAATTAGGGGGTAAAATATATTGGTTAGGTGTTTTTTTATGCACATGGTATTTGATAAATTCAAATTTTTCAGTAGTAATAGGCATTAAAACTAGTATTTATGTTAAAACAATGGGTAATTCCATGATAGATCTTGTAATGGTAGTTCCAAGAAACAAGGCTTTAAACACATAACCAATGCCCCCACTAAATGTATTAGTTTGTAATGTGTTCAGGGGGAGGGATGTATCCACTATAATTTTGGATTTTTTTATTCGAGTATAGTTTTTAAGATCTTATCAAGATCTTCAAGGTTTTGTAAAATAAGCTCACAAAATAATGCTATTGCATACACCTCATCATGGTATATTTTTGAATTTTCATTTGTTTCATGGTTTTCATTATCATAATCTTCTTCTGTGATAACCCGATCAATATGTTTTTCATTATCGACATGGGTATCATCATGATCCAAAGTATGAGATCCCTCATTGGTTTGAGACATCTTAGATGGTGGGAGGGGAAGCTCAATATGTGTGTGTGTATATATATATTGGTGCACATAAGTCGATGAGTAGGTGCACGACTTGGTGTAGAAGGTTATGATCAAACTTTGTGCAAAGGAGTGTGCAAGTTTCAGTGAGAGGTGTGTGTTTTGTGCAGTAGAGCAAATGAGGAGTGATCTTAGCTATGCAAGGGTTGTGCACAAATCATTCACCCTTCCTTAAAGAGCAATGGTCTCCATTACATTGGTGCACAATTGTGAGAACTACGTCTGAAGTTGTTGTGGGGTGTACCACTTACCCTAATCAGTGTACTACCCAACTTCGACCTCTAAAAAGTTGATGTATTCCATGGTGGGTGTGTATGTCTATCACTTTGATGATTTGGTCCTTTTCTATATGGCGCAAGTGTTGGGGATGCAAATCATAAGGATGCTATGTCATTGTTAGCTCAAGAAGTGGCGAAGTGTAAGGCCTAATAAGTTCAACATTAAAGACTTAAGTGTGTGCCTAAGTACTGAGGTAGATCAAGAATGAAGGCATTCTCACCAGTTGGACACAAAATGGTGTAAGGACCATAGTGTAAAGGCTTGATTTTTTGGTGTAGACCTTTGAAACGCTCCTTTTGAAGTTACAACTAGACTTTATTACCAACTTAGAATGCATGTGGTGTATGGTGTGCATTGTGGCGCTCCTTGTACTTAGCTTGGGTAAAAGAGAGGATCTGTTAAACCTATTGGTGAATATACTAGATATGACACAAACACCCACCAAATATGCCACCTTGCCTTGTCTATCACGCCACCCAAGGAAAATTTCAAAGTCCAAGGCACCAAAAAGGAGGGAAGAAGATGTCAAAGTGTTTAAACTGCATGCTTGGCGCCTAGGGAGGAGAGCCTGAGCGCGTCCAACAAGGAGAGGGTGATTCATACTTAGTCAAGGCACCTAGAATGGAGGAAGGTAGTTTTGAACTTGAGACTTGGCACCTAAAAGGCTAAGGTCTTGACCGCTTCAGCCACAGTGGCTAAAATGTTATAAAAGGGAGTTATTTTTACTTGTATTGACATGGATTTTTGACTGTGTAAATAAAATTAAGAGGATTAGAGCCTTGTTTTTTCCTTGTACGGCCTTGGGCTTTTGTTTTCAAGTCTAATAGAAATATTTGTAGGCATATAAAGATTAGAGAAGGCAAAATTGAAGATTTGTAAAGGTTTTGAAGCCATTTGTTACATCATTTCAATAGAACGGTCCTCACTATTGGGTAGACCTGGAGATGTAGGTTATTGAAGCCAAACTCCATTATCAACTTGCTGGTGTTATCTTTGATTATTATTGCATTCTAATTTTCATTTTACTTTCTTTATGCAAATTAAACACAAGAAAGTGAAAATTTGAAGGATCTCATAAACATGAACAAGTGATTTTCAAATGTAATGCACTTGTATTTTTCAGTTTACAAATTAATCACTTGATTCTTGAATTTTAGCCTTCTCTTTCTTTGATGTCTTGAAATCTTCTTCTCTCTTTGAAGGTTTATCTTGTTCAATCCACATCTCATATGCCGTAAGAATAAGCTCATCCATCTTTAGCTTGGCTAAAATTTTTATCTCTTAAATTGATAAAATTTTTGCATCATATCTCAATGGTAGTGATCTCAAAACCTTTTGAACCATAGTCAATTATTTTAAATTTTCTCCAAGACCTTGAATCTAATTGACTATTTGATCAACCCACAAGAGATAACTTGTAATATTTTATTCTTCTTCCATCTTCAAACTTTCAAACTATCTTCTAAAAGTTTGAATCTTAGCTTGTTGGACCTTTCCATCACCTTTGTAAATATCCTCAAGTTTTACCCAAGTTTTATGAGTAGATTTACATTGCATAACTTTAACAAATTCAGATTCACATAAACCACATAAAATAAAATTTAAAGATTTAGCATTATTTTCACTTGCCTTATTTTTTGTCATAGTAGTTATAAGTTTCTATGGCTCTTCATATTCCTCCATCATTGATTTCCATATGTCAAATCTAAGGGCCATCAAATAAGTCTTCATCCTTATGCTCCAAAAAACATAATTCATCCCATCAAATAAAGGTGCTTTATTTGTAGAAAATCCTTCATGTGATCCAGCCATCGTGGTTTCCTGATCTTCCTTCAAGCTGTAAAACTTTTTCAAAAGGAACTTGCTTTGATACCAATTGTTAAGCATGAAATATACTGAGAGTGGGGGGTGAATAAGCATATTATATATCTTTTACTTAATTTGATTTCTTTTCTTTAACCACTCAATCATACATTCAAGATATACACTAAAATTGAAATAATAATTTGCACCACACGAGAGAGAGAGAGAGAGAGAGAGAGAGAGAGAGAGAGAGAGAGAGAGAGAGAGAGAGAGAGAGAGAGAGAGAGAGAGAGAGAGAGAGAGAGAGAGAGAGAGAGAGAGCAGATTTTTACGTGGAAACTTAAAGTGGAAAAAACCATGAAGAACAATCTCAAGTATATGAATGAGCACCAACTTAAAGTACAATGTTTAAAAGCACCAACTTGTAGGAGCACCAACCCCTTTGCTAAGCACCAACATAGAAACTATTTGTAAGCACCAACCCATAAGAGCACCAACAACTTACAAAGATTTGTGAGCTCCAACCCATTGGAGCACCAACCCCTTTTTTGTATAAAACACAACTATCTCTCAATGTTGCTTACTCAACAAATGATAAAACTATACAATATCTCATACTTTTCTCTCTTCAAAAACAAATACAAACCATACACTCTCTTGCATATTACAAATGGCTTCTCAAGCCTTTATTTATAGCTTTACAAATGACCTTTAGCATCCAACCTTTGTGACCCTTCAATCTTCATGGAAAATGGTGACAAACTTACATGACCCTTCGTATCTTTGCATTTGAAAAGTCATATGGCGACCCTTCATAAGCAAAAGCATTCTTTCCTCTTTTGTCTTTATATTGGTGACTTTTTTGTATTTATAAAAGTGTCCCTTCATGGAAAAATGTGCCATACCTCTTTTGTCTTCACATGGTGACTCTTGAAATTCCTTAAGATGACTCTTTATGAGAAAATGCATTCCATTCCTCTATCATCTTTTACCCCGTGACTCTTTGACTTCTTCATGGGCCCTCTTTTGACTTATATACAACCAAAAATATATTAATTAATATTAAACAAATATTAACACACATTAGCCAAGATATGAATATTTAAAACATCATTAAATGCAATGGGGCCTTTATCACCAATAATGCTAGACCTTTGACATAAATGACAATATTTCCAACAATTTTAATTACAAAATTGAATTAATTCTCAACCACATATCTCAATCTTTAGATGGACGATTGAGGTTGATTCTGATCAAATCAAAAAATCTATAAATAAGAGGTCTCATAACATCATTTCTAAGCTTAATTAATGCAAAGTTATAATGTAGGATTGATTCCAAAAAGATTCAAGCAACTAGTGTTATAATGCCAAATTGATTCCAAGCCAAGCCAAGCCATAAGCCAAAGGTGCCAAGGAGAGATGGAGGTTATCAAGCTTCCATTTCCAAGGACTTCATGAGCATAAGCCGAGCAAGCCACCACAACAAACATTTTGGAGCATACAAGGAAAGTAAAAGAGTTTTCTTTTACATTTTAGTTGTGTGTTTCATTCATGATTGTTAACTAAGCTCTCCCTAGTGTTTAGGCCTAGAGATGTTATGCTATTAGTGTGTTTAATTCATTTTGTTTTTATTTTATGACTAACACAATACTAACCATCCTCTCTTGAGTCAAATTCCTAGGTCACATGTCTATTCTCTAACATATATTTATTATAAATAGTTGTACTATAATTAAGAAGTTTCTTCAAAGATATAAGTTATGTTGAGAGGAGTGTGATTTGATATTTTGGTAGATCAAAGTTTTGTAAAGTAAATGAGTGTAAATTGGCCATCGTAATTCACTTTAAATCTATGATTACAAACTCTATTTTGTATTTTATATAGAAAGTATTAAATAGTAAGAATCTAACATTTTTATGAAGATGATTCTAGAAAATAAGGCGGTGTGTTCCTTCATACGACATGGTAATTCTTTGTGCTAGGAGCAGATTTTAAATTTCATGGTGAGATTAACCAAGAGCGAAATGTGTGGAATAACAAGGCCATTCAAAAAATGAAAGTGTTTAAAGATTCAAGGTGATTTTTGTGGTGATGATGAGGAGGAAATGAAAAGGTATCTCAAGTGATGGACTCAAAGAACATTGAGAGATAAATATATAAAATTCAGTGACATGTCAGATCTATTAATAAAATTCGTAACTTCTACTGAATTATTTGAAATACCCAATATATAATTGAAACACGTGTCATCTCAATTAAAATAGGTATCCCTCTAAAATATTTTATGAACCACATATTATTATGGACAACATATGTTTGAGAGTATTTTATTAAATCAAATAGTTAGAAAAACTCGGCTGAAAATTATTTTTATGCAAGATCTACAATTATCATATTTCATAAAATTACAACATAAAATGTTTTTGTCATCTACATTTTATCATAATTAGAATATTCTTGATAATACATCATTAAGTTGAATAATTTGAAGCCATATTTTGAAAACCTTTTTTCCATAAATTCATTTAAATATTTTTCTCAAACTTAAAAATAGTTGACGTGCCTTTTTTTATGATTTAACATTGCCCATAAAATTCATTAAAGTATTTTTTTACACAATTTTTATATCTATTATAAGATTTGACATTCCTATTAATTTCATTGAGGATCATACTAATGGTGAATATTACTCATTTGATTAAAAACAATTTTTCTTCTTCTTGAAAATAGTTAATTGAGTGATGATATGTATTGGTTCATTATATATATATATATATATATATATATATATATATATATATATATATATATATATATATATTGGTTCATTATATATATATATATATATATATAATTAATAATATGATTGATTTATTTTTGGAATATTTTCCCATATGTTTTAGGACATGATCTAGCCACACTTACTCCATGTTTATAAGTCCTTGTTGCCAAAAAAATAAAGGACACACAAACAATTTCTTATAATGGTTTAAAGTACGGTGTGGAGGATGTGAATTTTTAAAATGTAAATTATTTTTTATATAGTTACATGTGTCAATAAATTTGTTAGATATCATATGACGTCTGTAGAAGGGTCATCCTCTATAAATGGATGGTCATATATAATTTTTAAATGTCATAAAAAAATTATTAATAAGAAGAGTCAAATTTCATCCTTGAGGCTAATAATAATTCAACTAGGACATTATAAAGAGAAACCACTTACATGATGTGCACATATTTCACTATAAAAACTTAGAAATATGTTGATATGAGATGGAGACCACTAAATGCAATTATTATGTTGTGATATCTATAATTTTAATATCAACATCTTCAAAAGTAGTGGCGCATATTTTCCATGTGTTGTCTTATAATATGAAATTGATTGTATATTTATATTCCCAATTTTGATATATTTATATTATGTTTTATATAGTGAATACAAATGATTCTATATTCATACTTACACTTTGTTCATTCATTTTTTAAGATTTTCTTTTAATTTTTTTTTCTTTGTATTTGTAGTGAATATAGATAAAGTGTTGGGGGATCAAACCAACAATAGATTACAATTGTGACAGCAATAAACACGGAATTAAATCAGATTGACAAGTAATTAGAATGATAATAGCAAGAACAAGAGATACAAGAAAACACCCTGAAAACTTGTATTAACAAACTCTTTACAAAAGGAATACAATTGAAGAAAGCTTCTTTCTTCCACACCTCTCCTAGATGTATAGATCTCTCAATAGATCTCTATTCCTCAAGAGCTATCTCTCTCAAGAACAATCAACTCCAACAAGCCTGGATTGATTCAATTCTGTACTGTTCTTCACACACCAATTCTTCTACAATACAATAAGCTAGGAAGATCTAATTCTTCATATAGAATTAGGAGACTTGAGCATGTACTTCTAACAAATAGTTAAACCACTTAAACAAGGGCTCTAAAAATAGTAATGCTAATAATAGAGACGCGAGCTTGAGTCTACAACTCAAACTTATCATGCAAACACTCGCTTCTGTCCACGGAAATAGCTTTCTGGACACGCAGGTAATCGACGTCGGTTCCTACTGCTTGTCTGTGACTGCCGTCGGCCGATTCTCTGCCGACATCGGTGTCTCTGCAACTGCCTGTGATTGACATCGGTCGCTCCTGACCAACGCTGGTGTCTGTGTAGACCTGAACCTGATAATGAATGCTCCTTGGTGAAGTTTTTAGCTCCACACCCTAACAATCTCCCACTTGGAGATAAACAGCTGCACCAGTACCTGTACAGCAACATCTTCTAGCTCCTCCATCTTCAACTCAATCATGAAGACCAACAGAATTTGAATGAAGACTCAACTTCTCCTTTGTAACCAGCTTGGTTAACATATCAATAGGATTCCTATCTGTATGGATCTTCTCCAGCTTCAACTCACCATCTTCCAATACCTGTCGTATGAAGTGATACCTTAGCTGTATGTGCTTTGTTCTTGAATGAAAGGCTGAATTCTTAGCCAAATGGATTGCACTCTGACTGTCACTATACAATCTACAACTCTCATGCTCCCTACCAAGCTCATCCATGAACCGTGTCATCCATATCATTTACTTGCTAGCTTCTGTGGCTGCAATATACTCTACTTCTGTAGTTGACAAGGCAACAACCTTCTGTAACTTAGATATCCAGCTAACCGCCGTTCCACCTACAGTGAAAACATAACCTGTAGTGCTCCTCCTGCCATCCAAATCACCTGCCATATCTGAATCTACATAGCCATGTAGAGAAGTATCTGAACCTCCATAGCACAAGTGCCTACTGCTGGATCCTCTCAGATATCTAAGGATCCACTAAACTGCTTTCCAATGTTTCTTACCTGGATTGGCCATATACTTACTTACCACTCCCACTGCTTGGGCAATATCCGGTCTAGTACACACCATTGCATACATCAAACTCCCTATGGCAGAATAATATGGAACCTTACTCATGTACTCTACCTCATCATATGAATTAGGACATTGTTCTTTACTCAACTTAAAATGTCCAGCCAAAGGTGTGCTTACCGGTTTAGCAACCTGCATATTGAACCATTTCAACACCTTGTCCACATAATCTTCTTGAGACAATATCAACCTGTGATTTTTCCTGTCTCTCTTAATGCTCATGCCAAGGATTTTCTTTGCTGCTCCCAAATCCTTCATAGCAAACGTTTGAGCTAATTTTACCTTAAGCTCTAAGATATCCTGCATGTGAGACCCTGCAACCAACATGTCATCTACATACAACAATAGAATAATATATCTACCATTATCAAATCTCTTGAAATACACACAATGGTCTGATTGACACCTACTGTAGCCATGCTCAGTCATAAACCTGTCAAATTTTAAGTACCATTGCCTAGGAGCTTGCTTGAGGCCATACAAGCTTT
The DNA here is from genome assembly GCA_037957365.1 of Torreya grandis. NCBI lineage: Eukaryota > Viridiplantae > Streptophyta > Pinopsida > Cupressales > Taxaceae > Torreya > Torreya grandis. The sequence goes on from JARHVA010002689.1 coordinate 1,548,252, forward strand.
TCTTCAACCTGCACACAAACTTCTCCTTACCCTTGACCTCGAATCCTTCTGGCTATTCCATATATATTTCCTCATCCAAATCTCCATGAAGAAACGCTGTCTTAACATCTAGCTGCTCAAGATGCAAATCTTCAAAAGCAACCAAAGACAAAACAACCCTTATTGAAGTCATTTTAACAACAGGAGAAAAAATCTCACCAAAGTCAATACCTGGCTTTTGAGCAAATCCTTTTACCACTAATCTGGCCTTGTATCTCATCTATCCATTCTCACCTTCCTTCAACCTGTAGGTCCATCTGTTCTTAAGTGTTCTCTTACTAGCTGGCAATTCAACCAAATCCCATGTTTGGTTTTCTCTTAAGGACTCCAACTCCTCAACCATGCCACGCTCCCACTCACTCTTGGACTCCACCTGTATTGCTTCTTCAAAAATCTCTAGTTCTCCACCATCAGTTAGCAATAAATAAAATAAAGAAGGAGAATATCTAATTGGAGGCTTACTCACCCTTTCTGACCTCTTGATGGGTGTCTGAGACTCGTCCACAACACGCTGTCCACCCAAATTCTCTGACAGTGACCAACCTCGGTCACCTCCAGACCTGTTACTGGCCGACGTCGGTTCTGCCTGACCGACCTCAGTACCTGTACGGCCGATGTCGGTCTCTGTATGGCCGACGCCGGTTTTTGTCTTACCAACGCCAGTTCCTAACCTACCGATGTCGGTCTCTGTGTTTTCCTGTAAGTGATTATTTTTTTTTCCTGCGAGCTCATCTTGGACTTTCACCTCATCCAATTCACCATTGCTCTGCTCAGATTGATTCAACTTCCTTAGCTAATCACAATACATCACTCTTTCATTGAAAACAACATCACAGCTCCTGATTACCTTGTTAGTTTCTAGATTCCACAATCTGTAACCAAAATCATCTAAGCCATAGCCAATAAACGTGCATCTCATAGACATAGCATCAAGCTTCTTTCTATTTTCCTTATCTATATGCACAAAGGCTTCACAACCAAAAACTTTGAGATATGAGAGATCAACCTTTTTACCTGTCCATGCCTCTTCTGGAATACCACCATCCAGAGCTGTAGAGGGTCCTCTATTAATTAGGTATACTGCAGTGTCAACAGCTTGTGCCCAAAACTGTAAGGGCAAATCGGCATGCAATCTCATACATCTTGCACACTCCATTATTGTCCTGTTCATCCTTTCAGCAATACCATTCTGCTGAGGTGTCCTTGAAACCGTCCTTTGCCTACGGATTCCATGCATGTAACAATAATCTCTGAACTTATGACTGCAGAACTCACCGCCATTGTCTGATCTCAGGCACTTTAATCTTTTACCTATTTCATTCTCAACCATAGCTTTCCAAACTTTAAAAGTATTAAATACATCAGATTTCTTTCTAATACAATAGATCCATACCTTCCTTGTGGCATCATCTATGAAAGATACATAGTACTGAGATCGTCCAATGGAAGCAACCTGAGCCGGTCCCCACATGTCTGTGTGAACAAGCTCCAACTTGTGCCTCTTCTTAGTAGACCCAATTTTGAGAAAACTAACCCTTTTCTATTTTTCAAATATACAGTGTTCACAAAACTCTAGATCTATGCCTTTTAAATCTGAAAGCATACCTTTAGACTTAAGAATTGACATCCCCTTCTCACTCATGTGGCCAAGCCTTGAGTGCCACAATTTAGCGTCCACATCTGAAGTAGATAATACAGAAGGAGATTTGTTAGTAACACAATTACACAAATAGAGAGTACCTTCTCTCTTACCTCTGGCCATAATAAGTGCACCCTTGGTCACCTTCCAAGATTCTACTGTGAGAGTTACTATACAACCCTCATCCCCTAACTTCCCTATAGAAATCAAATTTCTCTTCAAACTAGGAACATGCATCACATCTCTCAACACCCATGTGTTGCTATTCTGCATCTTCAGCTGCACTTTACCTTTGCCAATTATTTTACAGGGCTCATCATCCCCTAGATACACTATTCCAAAATCTCCATGGATATAGTCACTGAAATATTCCCTGTTAGGAGTAGCATGAAAAGATGCACTAGAATCTAATACCCAAAATTCTATATTATTATGCAGAGAGAAAATTAAAGCATCCTATGCAATACCTACAATCTTGGCTTCTTCCTTTCCTTCGTGCTGGTTGTCCTCCTTAGGCTTTGACCAACAATCTCTGCTTATGTGCCCCATCTTTCCACAATTCCAGCATTGTGGCCTTCTGCCGTTTTTGGATTTAGATCTGCCTTTCCCCTTTGATTTGGATCTTGCTCTGCCTTTCTTGCTCTTCTCTTTCTGCCTTCCCCTGCTCTCAAAACTTAAAGCATTCTCGGATGCCTCTTCTGTGCTTTTCCTGCGTATTTCTTCATTCAAGATAACACTAACAACATCCTCTACTTTCAAAATATTTGATGCAGATGAAGTATTACTTACTGCCATTACTAAGCCATGCCAACTTTCAGGCAAAGAACATAATATCAAAAGAGCTTTTATCTCATCATCAAACACTATATTCACTGAACATAATTGATTCACAATACCATTGAAATCATTCAGATGAGTAGAAACAGATCCACCTTCATTCATATGCAAATTAAATAACTGCTTCATAAGATATACCTTATTGGAAGCTGAGGGTTTTATATACAAATTTGCTAACGTAGTCATCAACTCTACCATAGACTTTGCCTGTGATAAATTGGATATCACAGTGGATGCTAGACTCAGTCTTATAGAACCCAGAGCCTTTCTGTCAAGAACTTCCCATTCTTCATCCTCCATGTCTTTGGGCTTCTTTACAATACCTCCTAACGGTAAGTAGAGATCTTTCTGATACAGATAGTCCTCTATCTGCATTCTCCAGTGTTGGTAATTTTTGCCATTGAACTTTTCCATTCTCAATTTACTTTCATCTGCCATTGCTTCTCCCACTCAAACAGAAATTCCTGCAGAAACTCCTGTGAGAGCTTGTAATCAATACACACTACACAGATCTGAACCACCTGTTAGTGAACCTGAACTTTGATACCAATTATCAAGCTCTGAACCTGTAACCAAGGCTCTGATACCACTTGTTGGGGGATCAAACCAATAATAGATTACAATTGTGACAGCAATAAACGTGGAATTAAATCAGATTGACAAGTAATTAGAATGATAATAGCAAGAACAAAAGATACAAGAAAACACCCTGAAAACTTGTATTAACAAACTCTTTACAAAAGGAATACAATTGAAGAAAGCTTCTTTCTTCCACACCTCTCCTAGATGTATAGATCTCTCAATAGATCTCTATTCCTCAAGAGCTATCTCTCTCAAGAACAATCAACTCCAACAAGCCTGGATTGATTCAATTCTGTACTGTTCTTCACACACCAATTCTTCTACAATACAATAAGCTAGGAAGATCTAATTCTTCATATAGAATTAGGAGACTTGAGCATGTACTTCCAACAAACAGTTAAACCACTAAAACAAGGGCTCTAAAAATAGTAATGCTAATAATAGAGACGCGAGCTTGAGTCTACAACTCAAACTTATCAGGCAAACACTTGCTTCTATCCACGAAAATAGCTTTTTGGACATGCAGGTAACCGACGTCGGTTCCTGCTGCTTGTCTGTGACTGCCGTCGGCCGATTCTCTGCCGACGTCGGCGTCTCTGCAACTGCCTGTGACCAACGTCGGTCGCCCCTGATCGACGCTGGTGTCTGTGTAGACCCGAACCTGATAATGAATGCTCCTTGGTGAAGTTTTTAGCTCCACACCCTAACATAAAGGTCATCTTGAGATGTCTTAAATACATAAGTAATATATCATTAACTAAATAATTTATTTAAATTATTCATGGAAGCTTTGAATTACATAAGACAAAATCATGATAGGTTGTAATTGGGTTACTTTTGCATATGTAAGAATTATGAGACACAAGTGATTTATAAGACATTACTTTCTCCAAAATCCTTGCAAAGGGTGAAAAAGGCTAGAACGTGAGAGGACTAAAATAGTGGATTATTTTCGCCTTTCCTCAACCTATTAAAAAAGATTATGGTGATTGATAAAATGTTATTAGGATAATGAATATCTATGAAGGTCACCTTAAAATGACTTAAGCACACAAAAATAAAATGTGTGTGTGTGTGTGTGTGTGTGTGTGTGTGTGTGTGTGTGTGTGTGTGTACACACACACACACACACATTTTATTTTTGTGTGCTTAAGTCATTTTAAGGTGACCTTCATAGATATTCATTATCCTATAAAATACATGATTAGGGTGTAATTAGATTAATCTTTCATTGGTAAGAAATATGAGAGAAGGGTGATTTATAAAGTATTAAATGATCTAAAACTTTTGTCAATGGGAAAAGATGTTAGAGGGTGAGAATCCCTCATTGAGTCCCTTTTTATTCGAGATTCTTATAAAAAATACACATATAAAATTTTTATTGAGTTAATTTTTCATTGATAAATATTATTAAATTAATGACTAATTATAAAAATAATTTTCAATTAACTTAAGAACACCAATAAAACCTTACAAAAATTAATAATTTAATTAAATTTCTTCTCATATTATTTAAGTACTTAATACAAATTAATGATTGAACTGTAATTTTGTTAATCAATATAAATGAAAGACCATTCCAATAAACTCAAGGCATATTTTGTTGCACGATCATGGCGTTAGATTAGAAGTGGTAAGAAAGAATCAGGTTTTATATTTTTAGTTTTTCAAAGAAAAATGTGGTGAATGTGATATTGCAACCAATTATATTTCCAACGTTGATAAGGACCAAGATGCCCCAATTTCGTATCTCCTACTAAGTCTTCACAATATCACCAAAAAATCTAGGTCGAGCGTAGATACTCTCAAAGCAGTCAAAACTGTGGCAATAACTGTGCATCGACTTAATTGGAATTTGTTTTTTTTGGAAAGCAAATAAATCCTTGTGTTTTTTCATGTTGTATCAACCCATTTTATAGCATATCTTTCTAACACTAGAGGAAATGGAATTGGGAACGCAAATGGATTTTTTTGAGTGGTTTGCTTAATTTTATATCTCCTAAAAAGGTGCATGATAGCAAAAAAATTGAGCGAAGACATTGACATGATGTTTCGAGAGACATAATTAATTCAGTGACAAATTTCTTTCAAACCTCACATAGTAGAGTCGATGAGATTAACTATCTGTTTACCCACTTCTTGCAAATTGAATGAAAGGTCCACTTCTCAATCATATAATCTAAAATGCATGTCTGATATATAAAATAATATGAGTATATGTGGTTATCGGATAGTGTGACAGATTAAACATGTAAAGTGGCTTCAACGAATTATTTAGTTATTATTAGTTCAATGTGACATGGAAGAGTCTCTACAAAATTTTTATAGACACTCAAATTTGATATAAGTTCATATTTAATGTTATTTATAGTAAATTTATATATAGAGTATTGATAATGAATGTAGTATTGATTGGTACATTTTACTTGGTTTTATTTATTTATTTTGGTTTGTGTATTTGTATATTTGTTATTCATCTTGTCATTTTGTTATGAGGATCTTCAATTTTGGTCATTTATCGATCTAAACAAGTCTATGGTTTTCAGATAGGATTGACCTGTAACACTCTCCATGAAGCATGAACTTGTTTAAACATAATTTACTTAACTTTTTTTTAGTCATGTTTCATTTAATTGTTATTTTTGTCCATTCGGTCTTATCTTGGGTCAACTTCTACGTGTCAATAGGTCCCTACATTCAAAATCAAAAACTCTATAAATATAAAGTTACTCTAAGACATTAAAAACAACTCTTCTCACTCTCAAAATATATTCATTTTTTTTTTTAATATTCTATCTATAAATTTAGTGAAGATAGATTCAAGATTTTCAAATGTTGAATCACATTTTTATGCTTGTGACAAGGGTAAAATAAGAGAGAATATCTAGACTTGCATTCACTATTTCACACATACGCACAATTGAGAGAATTATATTTGAGTTTGAGACCTCTTTAAAGTATTTGAAATGTATTACAATACTTGGTCATTCAATAAGGATAGACCAAGGCCAGTGTTGTTTAATCCCTTTCACTCAACACCTCCCCTTCTCTCTTGTCTTGTCCCGTCCTTGCCCCCTCCCCCATTTGATATCAAATTAGTTTTATGTAGGTAACTAAGGTTTTTTAATTGTTGTTATTTTACATGAAATTTTAGATCTAAAAGTGTGAAAAAATATCTAATTAAGATAAGCATAGGTAGTGCAACAATCATCTTTTTATCATAATCAACTGAGACAAGTTCATAGACAATGATCTCAAGCAGCCTATGTTAGTGTCCACTTACAACAGTCTTTTCCAAAAATATTATGAGATTTTGTTACTGATTTGTAATTTTTATAATTCCTCCTTTTTGTATTTTTCTATTAGTTAATGATCATAGTCAACTAGTACAAGTCTACAATCAATGGAAACAAATGACCTATAATGTTGTCTACTTACAATGGATCTATTTAGAAGTAGTTTTAGATCTTCCTCTCATCTTCAACATGCACAATCACCTCTTTTGTAGGTTTATATTGTCATACCTCTAAACCAATCAACAAATATCCCATTTTGATCTAAGTTATTTTATTCCTAGTGTTTTACAAATAACAATGTTATATATTTAGCAATTGTCAAAATCAAAATTATTGATGAGAACTTTGGTGTTTTCACAGTCCATAAGAGTGAACAACTAATTTCTAGGATTGTAACTGTCTGCATGGTTTTTGATCAACATGTTTCACCATATATGATTCATCATAAGAAAATATTCATGATCATTTACTAATGATGAATCATAGATGGTGATTCAAAATACAATGATAAAAAATCACACACACAATTGTGATCCCATAAATCAATTGTTTAGAATTATTGATTATTATACAACTCTTACATTATGTTATAATATAGTTTTATATCTATTATCATCACATTCATTATTTTGTAAAAAAATATGGTAAAACATATTGGTGAATCCATACATATTTCAAGATTTAATTTTATAATTTTTGTTCCATGGTTTCAAATTATTTTCTCATTTCTATACACAAAATTTCTATTTTTTGAGTTGTCCTTCAAATTCTATTAGAAATAAATTATAAGATATTGGAAAATAACATTGAATCAAGTAAATGACTGCTAAAAATAAATTAAATCATCTCAAAAGTAAGCTACACCAAGAGAATGTAAGATATAAAGTGATAAGTGAGGAAACCAAATCAATGAAAAAAATTTCATGTGCATTAAGAAGGAAAGCTTACATCAACATTTTCCAAGATAAAAATATTAATGATAGAGGAGAATAAATTAGGGAATAAGAAATAAATTTGACTTTCAAGAGAGAAGAGAGATATCTCGAGTTATTTCTAGTGTAGAATGACAGAGGAGAGAACTCTTTAAATAAAACTAGTGAGCCAAAATGAATTAACATTTTTAGTGTGTGCCTAGTATCACTAATTCACATGAGGCGAGGAGAAAGTGTGTGAAAAGTGTGGAAAGAGTTATATGTGACATAGAAATCCAAGATTCTTTTTAAAAGGGATAAAATAGGCATGCCACCTCATAAATTTTGAATATGTGAATTATAGATTCACATAATAAGAAAATACACAATTTAGGTATATTTAATATACTAAAAATAAATATTAATATCCAACACTCTCTTTAATATTTATTTTTAGGTTAAAATAAGAGAAAACATTAAAAATAAATAAGAGAGTTGAAATGACATAATACTCACCTTTAATGACAAATTTGTTTGAGAGGAAACATAATAGTTTATAATGATTTGAGAGAAGAAATAAGAAGAAAATAGATGTCTCTGGGAAATTTGTAAAGTTAAAGGTGTCATTGTAAAAAATATTCAAGAATCATCTTTGGACAAGAAGGTCAATCTAGACCAAGAAAAGGGAGATGACAAAAATGATCCACTATATCTACAAAACACACATGCTAACACCATTCTTTATTTTAAGTAAATAAGATGCTATAAAATATGATCTACATATAATTAAAATAATAAAATATATCTAATACAAGATATAATGAAAAAAAGATAACTTCCATAATAAAGTGTTGATTCATGTATGAAAAATAAGTTAGTCAAAAATAAATGAGCTACAACAAAGGCATATTTATTTAATAACTTACAAGAAAAAGTAATCACAAAAGAAAGGAACAACATGAATTTAATTTTTTAAAACTTTTTAAAAGTGAGACAAAAATGATGTTTCATATTTCATAAAATATATCCTATGTGTGTGAATTGAGAAATTATCTTGAGAAGATACCATAACTTTAGGGATCTAAACTTACCATTACATTAAAGATCTAAATTTGTTTAAACCTTACAATGAAATATTTTAGATGTTTTTAAAAAATGAAAAATGTCATGATTTATTTTACTACAAGATATACAAGGATGTAATTTTTAAATTTTAATAATATCATATCTGTGTTTACCATAATACTCTCAATGTTTGACATTTTAAACCAAGGTATGATCACAAATATTAAAATAAAAAATATTATTATGCAATGTCCTTCGATGAGGGAGAAAATACGAATTCATATTATCATTTAAAACATTAAAACAAAACCCACAAAAATTTGTATTAGTTTTAAATAAAATGGCCTCAATAATCCCATCAAAGAAATATATCTCAAGTTGTTCTATTATAGAATGAGAAAGAATGGAGCTCTTTAGATAGTGCTAGTGAGCCAAAAAGAATTACAATAAAACTCTATCATAGCAATGTACATCCTTATAAGAGTGTGTATAGTGTCACTAATCCCCATGAGGTGAGAGGAAAGTGTGTGAAAAGTGTGAAAATAGTTACATGTGACATGAAACTTCAAGATTACCTTCAAAAGGGACAAAAGAGTTGTGACACCTCATAAATCCACAATATATGAATTATATTAAGAAGACCTACACATCTAAATTGACTTAAGATTAATAAATTAACACAAATAAAGATTAATATCCAACACACCCTTTTAAACTTTATTTTGAGGTTAAAAATATTAACAAAACCTTAAATAAAGAAGAAAGTAGACATTACATAATACTCCCCCTTGAGAACAGATAACTGGATGGATTGCAGTGTTATAGATAGGGTTTGAGGTGTTGGAGAAGAGATCCATTCCCATGGGAAATGAAAATTCCCACACATACTACACATGATGTTCTTATGCCCCCCAATCGATGCAGATCTTTGTAGGTTGGGGAACGATGATAGAAAGAGGATGTTTTGGGCACATGTTCAAGCATGGTGATCGAGGCCGATGCTATGGTGATAATCATGGTGGGTGTAGAGGTTGCAGAGAAGAAGGATAAATATGGGTGCCTCTAAAAAAGATTGATTATTTGGTCAAAGAATATTTGAATAAAATAGAGATGGCAGTTAGGGCTATTTTTAAGGATGAATGTAAAATGTTTAACAAAATGATTGAATAGAAGAATATAAAAATTGACCAACTAGGGTATCAATTAAAGGTGTTCTCTCTTTTATTAATAAAAAATACTTTTGGTTGAAATGGATAGATGTTGTGATAGATTTAAAATAGAGGCTAGAGGCCTCTTTAGCTATTCTAGTTGATTTTCAATGTTTGGTGCATCAGGACAAGGAATTGAATTTTTTTTACCATTGTCTTGTTATAATTTGGGAAAAGAATCAGTAATCCTCATGGCTTCCAGATTGTTAGGAGGTAAAGATGGGTTAAAAAAAAATTCTAACCCTAAACATGCATCCTTTAAAGATGTGATCAAAAATGCTACTTTCAATCCAAATTTGATGAATTGTTCACCTTCTCTTCAAGCCTAAAATATGGATCAAGAGAAGGAGGTCCCTTCTATAGAGATTTTGAATGAGAAAGTGGATGATTATTTTCAATCTTTAGCTAAGGATGTAGTTATTTGTAGATTTCAGGTTCTATGGCCTTATTCACCCACATTATATTAATGGGTTTATGAGACATGGTCAAATTAATGTAAAATTTATCTATGTTATAAAGGTTTTTTTATTGTTCACTTTCACAATCAACAGGATTATCAAAAATATCTTTTGGAAGGCCCTTGGTTTTGGGGAAATGCTGATTTGTTTATCACTCATTTTTTTGATTTTGAACCTCTCACTCTCTCAATCAGTAACTAAGATGCTAGTATAGGTTCATCTCCCTAATATTCCTCTACTTTTTTGGCATGCTTATAAAGAAATATGTAATGATTTGGGGTATTTTTTCAAGAATGATCATGGAGAGATGATACATGTTTGTGAACTTATATCAAAATTTGTGTAGAGATTGATTTAAGTAAAGGGGTTAAAAAAAGTCATTTTAAAATATGGAAAAGTTTAGCATGCTCAAATTCTATATTATGAGAGAATACCATATTTAGATGTCATAAGTGAAAATTACGAGGTCATATTCATGCATCTTGTCTTTAGGGGCATTTGTAAGTGGTAAATAAAAAGGAAGAAAATTTAAAATAAAACAAATGGAGTGTGCTAGATCCATCGATAGTAGCTGAAGACTACTTTCTTGATTTAGAAAATCAATAAAATGCATATTTGGGAGATAATAAGAGAGGTGAAAAATCCACTTTTCTAAATAAGTAGCACTTAAGGAAGGGGTAACAAAAATTGTTTAGAATTCTTGATTAAAAAAGTCAGTAGAAGTGAAGAGAGGACATGAGTCTGAAAACTCAGACTCAAACAAGATTTGTCCATAAATATGAATTCAAAATATCATAATCTAGACAAACAATTAGTTATGGTGAATCCCTAGCAAAGTATGTGGTAGGAAGTACAGAAGAAAAAAGATAAAAAAGGTAAGACAACTAACCTCTTAGACTAATTTCCCACAAACTAATGGCATTGTTTAGCCACCAATTTTAGGGTGGTAGATATGTTTGTTATTTGGCTACTTTTAGCCTTGTGGCTGTTTGGTGTAATCGGTTTTTCTTAGCTATGTAATTTTAGTTTAGGTTGTTGTGTAATCTATTCTATTAATATAAGGTAATGATCCCATCAAAACTATTAATTATCTAAAAAAATACTCCCCCTTGATAAATTCATTTGAGAGGAATTACAGTATTATAAGGGTTCATGGATAGAGTACATAATATCATTGTTTTCTTTTTTTTAGATTTATTAATATTTTTTTCTCTTTCTTTGATTGTGTAGATACTAAAATATAGTTTTATATGAAAAACTAATATTATATACTTGAAAAATATCACTCATATCTCAACCATTTAGTTCATGACCTTCTCATTATCAAAATGATCATGTTCATCATCTCATTGTGACTAAATTTTTATACTATAGTCTGACTCTAATATTTTAATTACCTAGATCACTTATAGCCAAAAATTTGCTTAAAACATGATTTACATTTTACTATGGAAATTGTATATATTCCAAAACATTCTATCTTCTCAGATACTACCGTCTAGACTTGGACACTAGCATCAGTACTAGTGTTTGAAAAAATAATAAATATTTTAACATGTATAGGTTGATTTATTTGTCTTAATTAACCCTTCTATGAGACAATTTCAAAAGGTGTGGTATAAATACAAATCAAACACCATTAATTATGATCAAGTAAAAATAAAGCACATATCTATCTTTATCAAGAAAAAATACCTCTTAAGCTTGAAAAAATTCCCTATTATTCCATATTTCTAAACTAGTCATAGGAGAAGTATTCCTAAAAGTTTTAAGAATTCATAGAGTAAGACATGAATAGTATAAATCAGGTTACAAGATATATCACTACATGTACTCGTATATAGCATATTTCACAACTATTCACACACAATCCCACATAAGGGGGATAGACACATCGATGTGAGGCCCTTTTTAGGGTATATAACTATGTAGGCATAAATAATTGATAGAGGGGTATTTTAGGTCTACAAAATTCACTTGAACCCACTAACCCTTATTTTTAAAAATGACATGCCCTAATTAGAGGACCTGAGGTTTTGAGCTACATAATGATATCTAGAATATGTATGCGCGATCTAAAAAAAGAATTATCAAGGTGATAGTGAACCCTAATAAGAATAGGTGGTAATTTGTGAAAACTAATTATAATTAATTATGTATATAAGTTTCCATATATTTATAGTAGTGTCTAGGCTGATAGAGAGATAAATTCTAAAATCTAATGAATTAGGGAGAAACATCAGACTGCATTATACTATACCTACACTACTAAGATCTTCCTACACATCAATCAATAAATAATGATTATTTATTCTTCATGTCTCAAATTTTACAATATTTTTTGGCATTGTACTTTCTATATTTGGCATATTTTCATAATTCAACACTGTATTAAAATAATATGAATCTAAATTATTTAATTGGGTTGATTTTAGATTAGCTTGTCCATTTATTTGATTAGACTATTCTCCCCCTAACTCTTTCCAAAAAGGGTTAAACAATTGGTGAACTTGACCTCTGAGTCTTCCTACAAAACATTCTAACTTGCCCTATGATTTTCTAATTTCTAATCTCAAAATTGTTAAAAATATTAGAATCAAATTTGATTTAATTACAAAGGAATTAATCATGTTTAATATGGATATGTATAGTAGTTATTTCATTATACAATACATAATGTTATTTATTGATTATTATCTCTCATACATTATTGAATTAGTCAAATATATTTAAAAATGGGGTCAACAACATGGTAAAACCAAAACAAGTGTATTTATGCATACTCCTTATTGTCATAATATTTATTGTGAGCTATTAACTAACACTACTAAGCATCAAATGGAGTGAATGAAATAAATTCCAAATACATATAATATTAAAAATCACCCTGATGATGCTATTGATAAGGTTTCTCTCTTGGATTTGTTACAATAGTCTTCATGATACAAATATATCTATTTAGAAGCATTACACATGACTATCTTGCCAAGCAATGTGGAACCACCATATGTGGCTTTTGTGATTAACATTGTCAAATGGACACATCATAATATTTAATTTTAAGAGGAGTTAATTCCCCAACATATTATTGATTATTGTTTGCCCTTATATATTCAATTATGTCTTTTAAATAAAATAGTTAAAAGGATACTTGTGGACAATGGTTATAGACTCAACATTTACAACAAATATTTCCTTTATTTACTAGTAATCAAGGACAAATATTTGGAATCATCTAGTATGAGTATTAAGGTATTTGAAAATATCTCATGAAAGTCTTAAGATAGATAACATTGCATATTACCATGGTACCCACCCCTTAACTACTTTATGTAAAGTTTTGCCAAATGATTAAAATTAAAACATCATTTTAAGGTGACCTTAGATATATGAGATGTTTATGGTTCCATCCAATTTTCATACATGCCTAAAATTTAGCCATCATGGGTTCATTTACACATATCCAATGTATCCAGATCCATTAAAAAATTGTGCAATGATTTAAAAAATAAATACTTACACATCAAACTCATCCTATTCTGATTTTGTCTCCTGATATTTACTCAAATGTGGATACACAGGACAAGGAGTAAACAAAAAAGGAGAAAGGTATAACCCAAACTCTTTGCATATAAAATAATACAAATCAATAATGTTTAGATTTTTTAGAAAAATATACAGCTAAAAAGTAGAGCACTTATAACAACCCATGTTTTATAAAATCTAGATTCAAATTCATGCACATGCTTAATACTTATTGTTCTCTACAACTGGTAAACCCCCAATATGATTTGAAAATATGATTATTTAAAAATTTGGACATTGGATGAGTTATTAAATGATGATTCACTACTAGAGTACTTGGGGGCATATGAATATCTCCTTATATCATAATAATTGGTTTCTCTTACTATCTTTGCTCATGCCTATTGGGTGAATATTTTGTCAAGCAGCATACTGATAAACAAAATAGGTCTGATCAACCATAGTAGGAAGATTGGTCAGCCAAATGTGTAGGTTTACCACATCAAAAGGGGACTAATCTCTCCTCTCCTCAAGTAGAGGTTCCATATATATATATATATAAACAAAAAATAATACTCAAGGGTAGGATAAACCATCCATCTCTCTTTTTTCGGAGATGATGTGTGCAGATCAAAGGAGAAATCCAGATGAAATGATAGAAAACACTCCTTTTCTTTCAGAAGTGTTATTTTGATAGACAAAAGGAATCTTTCTGGTGATGACAAGTAGCTTGAAACAGAGTATAATAACACAACAGGATGAAATGAGACACAAAGTTTTCACCTCAACTACCAAAGAGTCGAATACGAAGAACAATGAGGGCATAAAGTCGTCCCAAGGTTATTTATACAAAAATAGAAAATAAACACATATTGAGGACAACTATGAAAACACAAAGTCTAAAAGTAACTGGCTTCAGGACACCTTCTTTGTCACCTCTACTAGCTCTACTTGTTAAATTACATAAACCAGAATACATTTAGGAAATAAACATAAGAACAATCTCCTAGAATAATACAAGTTATAATAGCACAAAGTCTGAAAGTAACCTGATTTCTGATTCTAACAAAGAAATATGATGAACAATCTGAGCTCAAAGTCTTAGTAATGCCTTTCAATTTGGGAAGAGTTTTGTTTCTGATAACAGAGAGAGATCTCCTTAAAATAATAAGAGAGAGTCCAATATATATCCCTCCAAGAAAGACTTGGGAGTAGTAACACATCATGCTGCATTAAATTCTGTCAAGAAGATATGTTGGAATTGGGCACATTTGCCCATTTAATTTTCTCAATGTAGAGAAATGGGTCACACCATTGAATGTTTGTGTTCTCCAATGTCCATCTGGCGGTTCGCTTTTGGAAACATATTTCATGTGTGGATATTTCTAGTTTTCTTCATCATTCCTCCTTTCTTGGCTATTGAATTGGGTCCTTGGTTCAATCAGATCTTGCTCTTTGGTCACTTTCCTTTGATCTTAACAATTGACATGTGGCATGTTTCATTACAAAATAGGCGAGGACAAGTGGCAACATCCATGGGACTCTGAGAGATGTTTATTGGAAGAAGCTTTGAAACCTGTAAGAAACTCAAGATGCAAATACAAACACTTATCGCATTCCATGGAGTTACAATGAGACATGTGGCAGCTTCTGCTTGTCTTTTGAGAATCCCGTGGAGGATGATAGAGAGAGATCTCCTTAAAACAAAACATTATTTTAAGGTGACCTTAGATAAACAAATTATTAAAATTAAAACATCATTTTAAGCTGACCTTAGATATATGAGATGTTTATGGTTCCATCCAATTTTCACACATGCCTAAAATTTAGCCATCATGGGTTCATGTACACATGCCCAATGTATCCAGATCCATTAAAACATTATGCAATGATTTAAAAAATAAATACTTACACATCAAACTCATCCTATTCTGATTTTGTCTCCTGATATTTACTTAAATGTGGATACAAAGGACAAGGAATACACAAAAAGGAGCAAGGTATAACCCAACCTCTTTGTATATAAAATAATACAAATCAATAATGTTTGGATTTTTTAGAAAAATATATAGCTAAAAAATAGAGCACTTATAACAACCCATGTTTTATAAAATCTAGATTCAAATTCATGCACATGCTTAATACTTATTGTTCTCTACAACTGGTAAACCCCCAATATGATTTGAAAAAAATGTTTCTTTAACAATTTGGACATTGGATGAGTTATTAAATGATGATTCACTACTAGAGTACTTGGGGGCATATGAAGATCTCCTTGCTTATATCATAATAATTGGTTTCCTCTTACTATCTTTGCTCATGCCTATTGGGTAAATATTTTGTCAATCAGCGTATTGATAAAAAAATAGGTCTGATCAACCATAGCAAGAAGATTGGTTAGCCAAATGTGTAGGTTTACCACATCAAAAGGGGACTAATCTCTCCTCTCATCAAGGGGAGGTTCCCTGTATATATATATATATATATATATATATATATATATATATATATATATATATATATATATATATATATATATATATATATATATATATATATATATATATATATATATATATATATATAATACTCAAGGGTAGGATAAACCATCCATCTCTCTTTTTTTAGAGATGATGTGTGCAGATCAAAGGAGAAATCCAGATGAAATGATAGAAAATACTCCTCTTCTTTCAGAAGTGTTGTTTCAACAGACAAAAGGAATCTTTTTGGTGATGACAAGTAACTTTAAATAGAGTATAATAACACATCAGGATGAAATGAGACACAAAGTTTTCACCTCAACTGCCAAAGAGTGGAATACGAAGAATAATGAGGGCACAAAGTCATCCTAAGGTTCTTTACACAAAAATAGAAAATAAACACATACTGAGGACAATTATGAAAACACAAAGTCTGAAAGTAACTGGCTTCAGGACACCTTCTTTGTCACCTCTACTAGCTTTGCTTGTTAAATTGCATAAACCAGAATACATTTAGGAAACAAACATAAGAACAATCTCCTAGAATAATTCAAGTTATAACAGCACAAAGTTTGAAAGTAACTTGCTTTCTGATTCTAACAAGGAAATATGATGAACAATCTGAGCTCAAAGTCTTAGTAATGCCTTTCAATTTGGGAAGAGTTTTGTTTCTGATAACAAAGAGAGATATCCTTAAAACAATAAGAGAGAGGCCAATATATAGCCCTACAAGAAAGACATGGGAGTAGTAACACATCATGTTGCATTAAATTTGTCGAGATGATATGCTAGAATCGGGTACATTTTCCCATTTTCTTTTCTCAATGTAGATAAATGGGTTATGCTATTGAATGTTTGTGTTCTCCAATGTCCATCTGGTGGTTTGCTTCTAGAAACATATTTCATGCATGGATATTTCTAATCTTCTTCATCATTCCTCCTTTCTTGGCTATTGAATAGGGTCCTTAGTTTAATTAGATCTTGCTCTTTGGTCACTTTCCTCTGATCTTAACAATTGACATGTGGCATGTTTAATTATAAAATAGGCGAGGACATGTGGCAGCATCCATGGGACTCTGAGAGATGTTTATTGAAAGAAGCTTTGAAACTTGTAAGAAACTAAATATGTGGATATAGACACTTGTCGCATTCCACAAAGTTACAATGGGACATGTGGTAGCTTCCGCTTGTCTTTTGAGAATCCCATGGAGGATGACACTTGACATGCTTTGCTTACTTCAGTAGCTTACTAGGGGCTCACCGCAATCCTTACTTAATAAAGAGACCAAAAGAAGAAATTATAGATGTTGACACATGGCGGCTTTCACTGAGCTTTAGTTTCTCTTTTGAAAGTCTTTAGGTCTTATATTAGTTTCTTGTGGAAGATGACACATGGCGATCTCCATTAAGTTTTGAAACTATGTCTCAATAGATGACACATGGTAGCTTTTGTTGCATTTTGATAAGGGACACGTGGCACTTTCCACTGTGACTTTCTGAGGGACACATGGTGGCTCAGTAGGTTTTCTATTTTGGGGGACTTCTCCTTTAGATAAAAAGTTTGAAGGAATTCTTTCAAATAATTTGTTCGAAGGAATTATTTCTTTACAACTTTGCCACAGGAACTTTTTTGAAGGAATTCTTTGTGTATGTTTAGCCTTTGAATTAGTCTGTTTGTTCCCCACCTACCCTCTGCAAGGGCTATTTGAGATTCAAAGTGACCTTTCAGATTTTTGAAATGATCCACTTTGTTTTCCAAGCGCCCTCCGAAAAGGTTGTTTGTCTTTTGGTTTTGCCTTAGTTAATTTTCTACGGATCTCAACAAGTGACATGTGGCAGTATCCATTGTGAAATAGGTGAGAACACATGGTAGTATCTACTTAACTTGTAGAGGCTTTGGATGCCTTTTGAGTGTCTCACGAAAGATGACATGTGGTGGATTCCACTAAGCTTTTAGAAACAAAGTAAAATGGGGCTTGACAGATGACACTTGGTAGCATTTGCTAGGCTTTGTTGGTCTTCTATTTCAGGCTTTCTTTGCCTTAGTCACTTTTGCCATGAAATTTCCTCTTCAAGGGCACTTGTCTCTTCAAATTTTGGGACACTCCTTTAAACCTGCCACTTGAACCAACCGATTGAACCAACTTTGGTTCAATGGTTTATTCTTTCATTTCTATTGACTGCTTGAAACAAGCTCTTGGAAATAAACTGTGTTGAACCAGCTACCGTTGAACCTCTTGAACCTTTGAGCCCATTGAACCTTTGAGCCTGAGTGGTTCAATGGTTCAATGGTTAAATGGTTCATTCACTACATAGAAGCTTGCTGATAAATTCTTTTGGTTGATCCAAGGCATTGAACCAATCCTGAGAATGACTAAGTGTTGGAAACTTGTTCTTTTGATTGAACTTGCCTGAATAATTCCCAATTTTGAGGTTTACAATAATTTTTTGAAATGGGAAGAGATAATTTTGTCTTTTAGGACCAAAATAGCTTATTTTTTGTCCCAAAAGTGAGTGACATTTTTGGGTACAACAACTAGCTCCAGTTGGGGAACTTTCATCAATTGTAAAAAAAATTGAAGGGAGTAGAATCTAGAATCTCCAGTGTCTTCATGTGTACCATTGGGCTATGGAGTCATGTTACCAAAAAATGAAAGGCATCAAAAATGAAAACAAAAAAAATAAAATGGAACTAAAAACTATACATATATACATATGTATAGATGAAATGATTTGGTACTTCAAGAATTGAAGTGTTTCAGATGCTACCCACTGAGAAGCAGAGAAAAGAGTGTGCCATATTGATACTTCAGAAAGAAGCTATTTTCACCATTGTGATGATTAATAATAAATGGGCCTCTCCAAGGGGATTCAAACTTTCCATGCACCCCTTTTGGTTCTCTCCTTTTGTTCCATAGCAAGACTTGATCCCCAATCTAGAAATCATGGTTTTTTGCCTTCTGATCAAAGAGTTTCTTTACCAGACATTGATGGGCAGTAATTCGGTCCACCACCATAGTTCTCTGCTCATGTAACTCAATCAGGCACATGATCCTCTTATCAAGGGGGCTTTCATATGTCTAATCTTCAATTGCCTTAGCCAATTTCAAGGCTGGCAATTCTAAGGTGATTGGTATCTCAGCATTGATACCATAAAGAAGTTGGAAAGGAGACATACCAATTGCCCTCTTTGGTGTGATTCTATCTACCCATAGAGCATCAACCAATGCTTTATGCCATGTCCTTTGGTTGTCATCTTCTAGCTTCTTGATGATGGTCACCAGGTTCTTATTACTTGATTCAATTTTTCCATTCCCTTGTGGAAAGTAATCAGAAGAGTGGGAGAGTGTAATCCCATAATAAAAATAGAATTGTGTAATCTCCTAGGAAGTAAACAAGCTACATTGTCAGTAATAATCTTGGTTGGGACTCCAAACCTAGAAATGATATTCTCCATTAGAAAATTACACACTACTTCTAAAGTGGCATGCCTGGTTGGGATAGCTTCTACCCACTTGGTGAAATAGTCAGTTGCTATAAGGACATAATCATGTCTAGCACTTGAAGATGGGTTTATAGCTCCAATAAAATCAATTCTCCATTGCTGGAATGGTTCCTCTATGACCACTAGCTTGAGAGGTAGGGCAGCCAACTTGGGTCTTCCAACAAATTTCTAGCATAGTTCACATTTTCTCACCCACTTATATTCATCTTGGAAAAGAGTTAGCTAGTAATACCTAGCTCACAGAATCTTGTGGGCAGTCACAGGAGTAAAAAAATGTCCTCCACAGGCTAGATTGTGGAATGATTTCAAAATTTGGATTTGTTTCTCTTTGTCTACACAGTGAAGGAATACTCCATCTAGGCTTCTCTTGTACAGGCCGTTGTCCCAAATGACAAAATTGGTAGCTTTTAACTTGATAGTCCTCCTTTATTTGTAAGATAAATGAGTAGGACATTCACCATAAGTAAGGAAATGAGCAATACCTAAATACCACTCATTACTAGTGGAGACAAAGAGGACTATCGGTATGTCTTCCACCTCAACTTCTTCATGCTCTATTTCTTCTGGTTTGTTATCAGCAATTAATTAACATAGGCTTTTCCCCCTTACCAGCTTTGTTGGCTTGATGTCTAGATCAAACTCCTAGATCATTGTAATCCAATTACCTCTTTTAGTCCTAAACTCCTACTGAGTTAATATGGACTTGACTGTAGTGTTAGGAACCAAGGTAGTAGTGTGTGAATTTAGGATATAGAAGTGAAAATGCTTGACTACCTTCACCACTGCATAAGCATGCTTCTCTATGTTTGAGTACGTTAGCTCATGAGCTTTGAGAGGGAAAATCATGAAAGAAATGGGAGATTCCATACCTTCTTTATTCTATTGAACTAGAATTGCTGAAAGTGTGTGTTCAGAAGCATAACTGTATATAGTGAACTCTTTGTTGTAGTCTGGGGAAACCAGAGTTGGGGTGTGGGCAATGGTAGTCTTGATATCTTCAAATGCTGACTTGCCTTCTTTAGTCCAGCTGAAGGTGGTCTTCCCTTTCATCATGTTTACAATGTGTTGAGTCTTCTCAGCAAACTCAGGGATGAACCTTCGTAAGAAATTCACCTTTCTAAAGAAAGAGTGAAAAACATTTTTACTTGTAGGTAAGGTAAGCTCTTGAATAGACTTGACTCTGTCTGAGTCAATATTTATGCCTTCTTTGGACACAATGTTCCCAAGAAGTTTCCCCTCTATTACTCCAAAAATAGACTTCTTGGGGTTCAAGGAAATACCATTCTGGTGGCAGTGCTCCAGCACTTATTGTAAGTGGTGTATATGATCAAAAGGATGCTTTGAAAAGATGGTCAAGTCATCAAGGTATACTATAATGAACTTACCCATCTCATCCTTGAAAGCAAGGTCCATTGCTCTCTAAAAGGTGGTGCCTATATTTATCAAACCAAAATGCATCCTTCTATATGTGAACGTACCCCAAGGTGTGGTGAATGTAGTCTTGTGTTGGTCTGCTTCACCAACTTCAACTTTATTGTATCCTAAGAAGCCATCTAACATTGATAACATCTCTGAACCTATCACTATTTGAAGCACTTGATCCATGATTGACAAAGGATAGTTATCCTTCAAAGATGACTGATTTGGATTCTTGAAATCCACACAAATATGAAGTTTTCCATTCTTCTTCCTTACAGGCACTATGTTTGCAATCCATGTGGAATGATGGATTGGAAAAATAATTCTAACATTTAACAATTTTTGTATCTCAAATAGAATAGTACCTGATATCTTCAGATTGTACTGTCTAGATTTTTGCTTATAAGGCATTGAGTCAGCCTTGAGAGGAATGTCATGGTGGATTTCATCAGGCCTGAGAGATTTTAGGTCATCATAAGAATATGCAAAGATGTCCATGTATTGGTGGAGTAAAGTGGTGAACTTGAACTTATCTTCCTGAGTGCAATACTTACTAATTTTAACCATCTTAGGATTTTCTTCAGTAGTCAAATTTATTTGATCAAATCCCTGAGAGGAGATTGAATCTGTTTGCTACTATTTGATGAATATGTCATTCTTGTTAAATAGTTTCTCAAGGGAAACTAGGCCTTTGGGAATTTTACTCCCTTTGAGTTGTAAGAATTATTCATTTGCATTTGAAATTGATTCAGGGGTTAGTTCATGCTTTTGAGGTTCACTACCTTCAAAATGTAGTTGTTCAAAGTTGTCTTTTCATTCCAAGAAGGAATTGATTTGGTGATCATCATTGAATACTTGCTAATGATCAGCATTGTTAGGAACACTTGGTCTAAAGACTAGCTTAATGGTATACCTGTCTTTTATGAAGTCTGAGTGAGGAACTAAGAGAGTTGCTAAAACAACAAGTGCGTCAGCTCTGTTATTGGATTTCCTGGGTATGGCAGAGATGTTGAAAGCATCAAAGCTTTCAATTTGGCTCCAAACTAAGTTGTGGTAGTGGCACAATCTTTCATTCTTGGTTTGGTATAGGTTTCTCACCTGACAAACCACTAGTTTATCATCCCCTTTAGTATGAAGGAGTTTGATGCCTTTGTCTCGAGCAACCTTCAATCCAAGTAATAGAGACTCATATTTAGCTGTATTATTAGTGTTGATGAACTATAACTTATATGAATAGGGTAAAATATCTCCTTGAGGAGATATCAACATAATCCTAGCTCCTAAACTAGTAGAGGAGCATCTTCCATTGAATTTTAGAGTCCATACCTCATCAAAAACTATTTTTTTTTATATTTTCCTTCATTAAAGAGGGAAGATCCTTCTCTATCTATATTGCAATCTACGAATTCTTATGCTATTCCAACTGAAATAATTTTTTGATTGACACTTTTAAGAACTTTATCATATGCTTCATGAACTTTGTCTGTAGAAAGAAAATAGTTACCCATACTTGAAGATTCAAATAAAATTTGAGCTTCAGGGGATGATGTTTGAGTGACAATATATTTTGATTTCTTTTAAGGAAGTAGCCTCTGCATGATGCCTTTAATAGGGATCCTTGCTTTAGATAGGTCCATGCTCAATTCTCCACCAACATCCTTGCAAAAAAATTTCCCTAGCGGAATACTGAATGAGGCTGGAACGTTGGCCACCAGAACTATCATCTTGATTCTTTTGTCTAGAAAGGCTACAAATTTAAATTAGGCATCTTTAATTTTCCCTAGCAATTACACTTGTTTGTTCTCCATGGAGAAACACCTCCCAAATGTCTTAGTTAGTGTGAGATCAAGAGATTCTACCACTTTGATAGGCATGACATTGTTAAATGCACCTAAGTCTATGATGTAATTGCTTAGTTTGTGACCATTTATCAACAAGGAAACATAGAAAGGCTCTATTTTTCTAGGGGCAACAGGAGGAGTAATGACAAGATTATTTAGAATGGGCATATTCTTTAGGAAATCAGGAGTTACCTTCATAGCATCTTGTCCTATAGGGGTAGCCTTATTCTTTACGCAATCAACTAACCTATCCAACTGCTCAAGATTAGATTGTAAATATTCAAACTCAGTCATTTGAATTTTGGTTTTCTTGACATGATCAATTATGTCAAATGACTGAATTGGACTAGGAACAGAGGAAGGTAATTCAACCTTCTATTTTTTAGAGGGGGAAGGATAGATTTCCAAAATTAAAGTTAAAGGTGAAGGTGAACCTGATGTACTTACCTTTTTGGTGATCATCGGGTCCTTTGGCTAGAAAGGTAGAGAGGTTCCAAATTTAGCAATTGAAATTGTTGGTTGAGGTTGCTCTTATATTTTATTTTTATCAGCTTGTTGGGATGATTTTTTCTTGGACCATGTGAACACAGCGTATGATCCATCAAAAGCTTCTCCTTTACTTCTGGGTTCATATTGGTAGTTCAGGAAACCAATGTTGGAGTCACCAACCGATTCTTCTTGGTTTTCTATAAGGAGATCAACGTCATTTTCTTGAATCAATTCAGGCTAGAAAGAGAAATCTAATTCTGCTTCAAGATATCCCACTGCTGAATTGGTTGGGGGTGCTTCAATGGCAAGTTTCCCCTATGGGGGAGGAAGATGGTTTAGCTACGCTTAATTTCTGATAGCATTGCCCTAGTATGATTGATTTGGAAATGTTCTTCTTGGTATATCTCTATATGAAGAAATAGAAGACATTCCTTACACTATTTTCTTTTTGAAAGCAAGCAACTCATTTGCCAACTTCTGCACTATTGGATCAGTGGTGCTTGTAGATGGATATTCAAAAAATGATGAGGGTCTATTTCTATTTGCATCTCTTCTTATCTTCCCTGCCAAGATGAGATCCTTTTCTACCTCAGTAGCCAAATCTTGAGCTACAACAAGGTCTATTTGACCAGCACGTCTCAACAAAAAACTTAATTCAGGTAGCTGAGAATTAATGAAGAAACATTTGAGATTCTCAACTGTAGGCCGAGTAATTACAGGGATCCTATTCCTCAGTTTGTCAAACTTGGATATGAAGTCACTCATTGGTTCACGATGCTCTTTCTTCATCTATGTGAGTTGAGCTAAAAGGGCATGTGCATCTTCTATAGGCTTGAATATGGCTTCAAACTTAGCTTTAAGGGTGTTCTAGTCAGTTACTGACTGAGCTTACAGATGGTAGAACCAATCTATGACAGCACCTTGTAGTGTTTCTATAAATATTTTGATTACCACATCTTCAAATTCCACTCCAATTACACCACAAGCTATGCTGAAGGTTGCAATGTGTTCATCAGGATAAAATTTCCCATCAACATAGAATTTGGGGAAATTCTTCCTTGAACTGCGTGGGAGTTTATGTAGAGGTGGAGTAAGATTGAGAGGACCAAAAGAATTACACCAGGGGACTTGAACTGCCATTGTATGACTATGAAAAGGAGGAATAACAAATCTTAGAGGGGTAATTATTGACAAAGATTTATTAACAGTAGAAGTGGATACTTCACTTAGTAACGGAGACCTGACTTTAGTAAGAGGAAAACTCTTAGTTTGTTAGAGGTGAGATGGTGAAGGAAACAGATCAAAATTACTTTGATGTACCAACCTGAATACAAGGTCAAAAATAACTTTATCCCTTTGGCTTCGTGTATACCTTGAATCTGTCAGATTGTGAATAAAAATGAAAAGAATTGGCCTTACTTTAGCTTGAAGCTTGAGGCTTTAAAATATGCATTCTTTTCTAGTGGATCTGGTTTATAGACTAGATTATATAATAGAAATGATAATGGGTAAGAAGTGGAATGGACTTTCCAAAGTCTATAATGGATAAGGATAGGGACTATTTCAATTTGAAACTTGAGGCTTCAGAATGCACATAATTCCCTAATGGAGTTGCCAAAAACTGTTGGGTGAATATTTTGTCAATCAACGTACTGATAAACAAAATAGGTCTAATCAACCACAATAGGAAGATTGGTTGGCCAAATGTGTAGGTTTACCACATCAAAAGGGGACTAATCTCTCCTCTCATCAAGGAGAGGTTCCCTGTAGATATGCTATATATATATATATATATATATATATATATATATATATATATATATATATATATATATATATATATATATATATATATATATATATATATATATATATATAGAAAATAATACTCAAGGGTAGGATAAACCTTCTATCTCTCTTTTTTCAGAGATGATGTGTGCAGATCAAAGGAGAAATCTAGATGAAATGACATAAAACACTCCTCTTCTTTCAGAAGTGTTATTTTAACATATAAAAGGAATCTTTTTGGTGATGACAAGTAACTTAAAACAGAGTATAATAACACAGTAGGATGAAATGAGACACAAAGTTTTCACCTCAACTACCAAAGAGTGGAATACGAAGAACAATGAGGGCACAAAGTCATCCTAGGGTTCTTTACATAGAAATAGAAAATAAACACATACTGAAGACAATTATGACAACACAAAGTTTGAAAGTAACTGGCTTCAGGACACCTTCTTTGTCACCTCTACTAGCTCTGCTTGTTAAATTGCATAAACCAAAATACATTTAGGAAACAGACATAAGAACAATCTCCTAGAATAATACAAGTTATAATAGCACAAAGTCTGAAAGTAACTTGCTTTTTGATTTTAACAAAGAAATATGATGAACAATCTGAGCTCAAAGTCTCAGTAATGCCTTTTAATTTGGGCAGAGTTTTGTTTCTGATAATAGAGAGAGATCTCCTTAAAAAAATAAGAGAGAGGCCAATATATAGCCCTCCAAGAAAGACTTGGGAGTAGTAACACATCATGTTGCATTAAATTCTGTCAAGAAGATATGCTAGAATTGGGCGCATTTACCCATTTGCTTTTCTCAATGCAGAGAAATGGGTCACACCATTGAATGTTTGTGTTCTCCAATGTCCATCTAGCGGTTTGCTTTTATAAACATATTTCATGCATGGATATTTCTAGTCTTCTTCATTGTTCCTCCTTTCTTTGCTATTGAATAGGGTCCTTAGTTCAATCAGATTTACTCTTTGGTCACTTTCCTCTAATCTTAACAATTGACACATGGCATGTTCCATTGTAAAATAGGTGAGGACATGTGGTAGCATCTGTGGGACTCTGAGAGATGTTTATTGAAAGAAGCTTTGAAACCTATAAGAAACTCAAGATGTGGATATATACACTTATCATGTTTCACAAAGTTACAACGGGACATGTGGTAGCTTTCACTTGTCTTTTGAGAATCCCATGGAAGATGACACTTGGGATGCTCCACTTACTTCAATAGCTTATTGGGGGCTCACCACAATCCTTACTTAATAAAGAGACCAAAAGAAGAATCTATGGATGTCGACACATGGCAGCTTCCACTAAGCTTTAGTTTCTCTTTCAAAAGTCTTTGGGTCTTATATCAGTTTCCTATAGAAGATGACACGTGGTGATCTCTACTAAGTTTTGAAACTGTGTCTCAACAGATGACACGTGGTGGCTTCTACTGCATTTTGATAAGGGACACATGACACTTTCTACTATGACTTTTTGAGGGACATGTGGTGGTTTGATGGGTTTTCTATTTCGGGGGACTTTTCCTTTAGACAAAAAGTTTGAAGGAATTCTTTCAAACAATTTGTCTGAAGGAATTGTTTCTTTACAACTTTGCTGTAGGAACTTTTTTGAATGAATTCTTTGTCTTTTTAGCTTTTGAATTGGTCTGTTTGCTCCCCACCTACCCTCTGCAAGGGCTGTTTGAGATTCAAAGTGACCTTTCAAATTTTTGAAATGATCCACTTTGGTTTCCAAGTGCCCTCTGAAAAGGCTATTTGTCTTTTGGTTTTGCCTTAGTCAAATTTCTACGATCTCAACAAGTGACATGTGGCAACATCTACTGTGAAATAGGTAAGAACATGTGGTAGTATATACTTAACTTGCAGAGGCTTTGGATGCCTTTTGAGTGTCCCACAGAAGATGACACATGGTGGCTTCTACTAAGCTTTTAGAAACAAAGTAAAATGGGGCTCGATAGACGATACTTGGCAGCATCCACTAGGCTCTATTGGGATTCTATTTTAGGCTTTCTTTACCTTAGTTACTTTTGCCACAAAATTTCCTCTGCAAGGGCACTTGTCTCTTTGACTTTTGGCACACTCCTTTGAGCCTGCCACTTGAACCAACCGATTGAACCAACTTTGGTTCAACAGTTCAATGGTTCATTCTTTCATTTCTATTGACTGCTTAAACCAAGATCTTGGAAATAAACTATGTTGAACCAACTACCGTTGAACCCTTGAACCTTTGAGCCTAAGTGGTTCAATGGTTCAATGGTTCATTCACTACATAGAAGCTTGTCGATAAATTCTTTTGGTTGAACCAAGGCATTGAACCAATCTTGAGAATGACTAAAGTGTTGGAAACTTGTTCTTTTGATTAAACTTGCCTGAATAATTCCCAAATTTGAGGTTCATAATAATTTTTTGAAATGGGAAGAGATAATTTTGTCTTGCAAGACCAAAATAGCTTATATGTTGTCCCAAAAATGAGTGACATTTTTTAGGTACAACAATGCCTATATTAGCTAGATAAATAATACCAATATATAACATGATAAACACAACACAATTCCTACTTAAGCATATATCATAGATATATCCAATTTTATTAATGAATAAATAATAAAATATAATTATGGAACTTGTCAAGATCATCACCAATTTTACTAGCTAGACTAATGCAATATGAGGATGGAAAAACATATCGATATGTTATACATTATTATCCACAATTATTCACTTGGGATTATTATGACATGCCCAACATCAATCCATCTATGGTAATGCATAATATATTATTATATCCAAATGTAACATTTGTCAAGCAAAATATTTGAAAGATGCATATAATGGTAGCCATGATTGAAAAATATGAGATTAAAAGAATCTTATATGCATGCTTCATTATATAAATTGAACATTATTAATGGGATCCAAATAAATATTGTCTAAAGACAATTTTCCATTACCTACCATTGACATGATTTTTAATTTTACAATTGGGTATGAGAAATTTTTATTCATCTAAGCCTTTAGCTAATATAATCTAATAAAAATTAACCCAACAGATCAAGAAAAGACAACATTCTCTACACCATGGGGAATATTTTGTTAAAATGTCATGCCCTTCAGCTTAAATAATGTAAGATCTACATATCAAAGCGTAACAACACATATTTTCCATAATTTCATTCATAAGATAGTCATATATTATTTTGATGATTTATTAGAAAAACTAAGCATCACCAAGATCAATTATAGATCTAAGACATATATTTGAACATTTGAGAAAGTTTAAAATGCAATTAAATTCTAAAAGTTGTGTTTTTGGGATGTCTTTTGAAAAGCTTTTGGGTTACATTATTTTTAAATGTTGTATCTATAAATACTAAAATTGAATACTTATAACATTTCAGTCTTATACATTTGAAAAATGGGTAGATCTATAAAGTTTGGGAACAATAAAGGTGACACAATGAAAAAAAAAATCTATTAAGGGTGTACGCCTTTGTAAAAAAACCAATATTGATCCCATAAGGGTCGGTCTCGACCCTAAAGGGCATATGCCCTTTGACCTGTGTTTTTTTTGTTTTGTTGTTTTTTACGTATTTTTTTTTCAAGAATATATTTAGTAAATCAAATATATAAAAGACTCCTAAATTCCTTAGAAACAAAGTGGGCTACTCCATGGCTGGTTTTAGGGTAGGTTCAAACCTCCCCAAGCTTGTAACCAAGGAAAATTTGGAGGTAAAATGTAAAATTAAAATATTGAAATTTTGAAAAGGTGTATGCCCTTTGAAAAGGGTGTACACCCTTTTAAAGACATATATTTTTTTTGTGTTGTACAGTTTAAGTTATTTGTTTTTGCATTTAAAGACATGTATGCATTTTTATTTTTGTGTGCAGTTTGAGCTAAATGTTTTGTTGTATTTTTTTTTTTTTTGTGTATGAAAAGATATATTTAGTTAAATACATGTAATAATTAAATATATTTCACTAAATATAATAAATTAGGGCCACTCTACATCTTCTAAAATTGATTACAGAGTGGTAGGAGTTACTATTTAGAAGTTAGTTTTTCAAAATCCATTTTAGTCAATACTTAGTTTTCATAATTTCAGGATCGAAAGATAAAATGAGAAATGAGGTTTCAAATCATGTTACATATGTAATATATCTAACCATTGAGGATTAAATTCCTAATTTACCTACTTGAGTATTCCCCACTTACATTATCTAATTGAGTATGCCCTACCTAATTGAATAAATGAACCATATATTGATATCAATGAGTATGGCCTACCTAAATACACAAGCCATATCTTGATCTTTACTATTCCTTACTAGTGTCAAAGTAAGTTCTCCACTTACTCAACCTAGTCTAATTCAATATCTTCTAGAAACTTACTTGAAATTAGGTCTCTTTCTAACCATAAACTATCTCTTGGTCTATCACAAAAGGTCTTTTGAGTATTGGTATTGAAATACTAGTGAACCTATACTTTAGTGTTATCTATTGACTTCTTAGCTTTTGTATTCATATCTAAAGACACTTTCAATGACTTAAAATAAGCTACTTAGTCCCAAGATAATAATACCTTCAAGAAGAACCCTTCTTTGACTCTTAAAGCACTGAATTATACATCCTCACTTATTTGAACAAAAATATGAGGGTTTAACCAATTATTTGACTCAAGATTCATATTACATGAAGAAAATCAACTTAAAACTTAGATGGAAAAACTCTACCCTTTATAGGCTTATTAGGCCAAATTTTTTATTTTTAAGGACTTGATATAAAAAGGTATACAACAACCTTGTTTTATGGGCTCATTCACTTCAAAAACTCAATGCAAATATCAAGACAATGATACAAAACTCATAAGTGTCTTTACACAAGCTGAAAATACCAATTAGATCACCAAAGTACCCAACGTTGACTAAGACCTAGTAACTATTATAATATTGTGTATAGGTGTGTTTGGTCTTGAAAAGGTGTTCTTAATCTAAGCTCATCAAAGGATTCTTATAGATATTTCTTAAGATGTTTTGAGACTATATCTGAGGATGAGAAACCAATTTAATTTATTAGTCTCTTAAGAATTGGACTTCAATGAAAATTTTGTTCTTTAGGTCCAGATGGCCTAATCTACTTACTTGGAAGAATATTGACTTGGATTAACTAGCAAATTATTTGAATCACTTTAACTATTTATTATATAGTGTTTAAACAATAACACTAGACCTTGATAAGAGGTTTAAACTCAATCAACAAAGTAAAACACGTAAAGATTCTCTTGACTGAGCTTTCATGTGACTATCTATAGGTAGATCTAAAAATAGTCCTATGTATTTGTGAGCACAAGGTGAGTTTGAAAATTTTACCTATTGAAATACATTATAAACCTTCTCTAACAACTTCCCTATGTGTTTGAGGAAATTCCACCTATTTAGATGCAATTTATGGTTATTTTTATATATCAAAAACCCTATTCTAATGCTTGGCTATGCACACAAAGCATGATAGATTCAAATTAATTATTCATATAACTTAAATACTATTTTAAAGAAATAACACTTGAAACAAAGTCTTGAATACCTACCTCAACTTCTCCAATATTCTAAACAAACTCATGAAATTCTTTATATGTGATACAATAGACTGCAAGTGACTATAGATACATATAAAATAAGCTTTAGAAGGTTTCAATGACATGAACCTTGGATAAACTATAAATTCTCTTTGAATGAAGTCGTATTTCATTCACACATGCAATAACTTTTTGAATACAACAAATTAATAAAAAACACACATTTTATTCACAAGATTTCTTTTTGATTACATAGACCCTTGTTCTATCTTGGCAGACTATCAACTTTGCTTCAAATCATGAAGTTTTTCACTTTTTAAGATTGTTCTAACCTTTAATTCTTATTTTTTTATAGGTTTGAAGTTGATCAAGTTGTTGGAAATGTACTATACTTGGAGTTTGATATAATTTCCTTGAAATATTCTTAACAACCTTATTTTCAACTTAGAAGATGAACTTTAATTAATGGGTCTATCAATATGCATAAATGAATATCCTATAGCTTGCTACCTATATAACATATATATAGTAATGATATAGTCATTCATAAATTACATCTACCATATACATATTATTAGATATAGGTATGAGGTCACTCATACATGACATATTCTTGTGGTCATGATACAATCACTCATATTGGACATGAATGCAATTAATCATCCTAGTACACTCCATTTCTACCTAAACCATTATCCACAAAACCTAAACACTAAACCTTAAGCCCTAAAAATTTAAACCTAAACCCTAAACCCTAAGACATAAACCCTAAAACATGAACATTAAATAATATACCTAAACCCTAAACCCTAAGACTTAAGCCCTTAACCCTAATACATGATCCCTAATCCATAAACTCTAAATTGTATACCCTAAACATAAAAAATTAAAACATTAAACCTTAAATTATAGAACCTAAACATATATAACCTTAAAAAATTAAACCCTATAGTTTATACCATAGACCCTAAACCCTAAAACTTGAATGTAAGACCTTAACCCTAAACCCCAAACCATAAAACTAAAATCTTAAATCTTAAACACTAAACCATAAATCCTTAACCTTATACCCTCAATTTTAAACACTAAACCCTCAAAAAATCAAAATCAATAATGTTAAACCCTAAACATTGAAATCCAAACCCTAAACCCTAAATAAAAAACCAAAAACCTTAACTGCTAAAATCTCAACCCTAAGCTCTAATTTGGGAACCCTAAGCAATAAACCCTAAAACTTTAGATTTGAAACCTAAAACACAAACTCATAACCTTAAAAATTCAAACTCAAAACCATAAAACCTAAATCCTAAAATCACAAACCCTAAATCATAAAACCTAAATGCTAGATCCCAAATAACCAACCCCAAACATTAAAATATAAACCCTGAACTCTAAATCCTTCACCTAAACCATAAAAAATAAAATCTAAACCATGAGTACTAAACATAAACACTAAACCCTAAACCTTGAATCTTAAACCTTAAAACCTAAATCCAAATCTTAAACTCTAAGCCCCAATCCATTAAACATTAAATAGTAGAACTTGACACCAAACCCAAAACCCTAAATAATAAACCCTAAATTAAAAACCTAGGCCCTACACCCTAAACCCTAAGATTTAAAAAATAAACCCTAAAACCCTAACCTTAAACCCAAATCCCCAAAAATTAATCCCTAAACCTTTAACCCCTAATCCAAAATTCTAAAACACTAGCCCTAAACTATAAATCCTAAATCCTAAATTCAAAATATAAACCTAAACCCTAAACCCTTACACTTAATCCCTAAACTCTTAACTCAAGCCTAAAACCATAAACCATGAGTCATAAACCCTAAACATTAACTCTTAAACCAAAAAAATAAACCTAAACCCAAAACCCAAAACCTTAAACACTAAATCTAAATCCCTAAACCCTTAGCCCTAAACCTAAAACCACAAACCCCAACCATAAACTCTAAACCATAAACACTAAACCCCAAATCATAAACCCTAAGCCCTAATCCCCAAATAATAAATCATAAAACCAAAATACTAAACACTAATTTATAAACCCTAAAACCTCAATGAAACCCCCAAGACCAAAACTTGGAACCTTAAACCCTAAACCTTAAACCCTATGCGTGAATCCAAAAAACCAAAACCCAAATCCCAAACCCCAAACCCTAAAATATAAACCTTTGGTTGCTTGAGCCACAAACCATAAATTCCTAACTTTTAAGCATAAAATAGAAATTATAAGCCCTAAATCCTAATCCCTAATCCATGACACTACAACTTGAACCCTAAATTCTAATCCCTATACCATAAACCCTAAACTATGAATCTTGAACCATCAACCATAAATCTTAATTTATAAATTTCCATATCCTAAATATCTAACCATAAACCATAATTTTGAGTTATCACCTATATAGGTGGAATTGAGTAAGCCATATCTTGAAAGGATAGGGCTCATTCTCACCTATATCAAGAAAGGAGTGACTAGGGATATTTATGTAAAAGGCTTGAAGGTTGATTCAAGATGAATTCCTAAATACTTTGTGGCTTTTTTAATAAATGGGTATATCAATATGAATAAATTAAATTCATATAGCTTTCAACCTATATCATACATATCATAATGATATAATCATCCATACATTACATATAACCCACGCCTAGTACTACATGTAGGTATGTTATCAATCAAACATGACATATCCATGTAGTTGTGATATAGTCACTCATACTAGAACATAAATGTAGACAATCACAATAGTACACTCCATCCACATAAATCATTAGCTCTAAACCCCAAAACCCTAACCCTAAACACTATACCTTAAACCTTGAACATTGAACCCTAAACCCTAAACCCCAATCCTAATCTATAAATCATAAACCATGAACACTAAATCATATACCTAAACCCTAAATGCCATAAACATTTAATGTTTAGCCCTAATAAATTATCCCTAAAACTAAAAAAATAATACCTAAACCCTAGAACCTAAACATAAAACCTTATAACTTTAAACCCTTGACTTTATACCATAGACCCTAGGCCCTAAAACCTATTATTTAATAACTTAACCCTAAAGACCAAAAATCCTATATATACCATCAATATTTCACACTAAACAGTAAACAAAAAATTTTAAAATCATGAACCTTAAACCCTAGACACTAATCCCTAAACCCTAAACCCAAAACATAAAACCTTGAACCCTAAACTTGCAATGAAACTTGATATCATAATGCAACATGGGTTCACAATGTAACTTAGGCATGGAATGAAACTTGGGCCCATAATGCAACCTATTTTAACTTACTAACATCATATTAATTTAGCATTAAAGAGGACTATAGTTTGCATCAT
This sequence comes from Torreya grandis, assembly GCA_037957365.1. Classification (NCBI taxonomy): domain Eukaryota; kingdom Viridiplantae; phylum Streptophyta; class Pinopsida; order Cupressales; family Taxaceae; genus Torreya; species Torreya grandis. The sequence continues at coordinate 1,582,279 of JARHVA010002689.1, forward strand.
ATTAAATATTTTTTAAAGCCACATGCACATCCATGCATCCAAAGAGCATACCAACATCATTTTTTTCATTGATGAAGAAACATAGTTTCATTTTTTATAACTCCTTTTACAAATGAGAGTATATGAAGCAAGTGGAAAGAGACAATTTTTGATCTATCATAAGTTATTATCATCCCTTGTCATTCAAAATGAATTTACACCATGCAAGTGCAAAGAGGATATTATTTTATTTCCACCATCTAAATCATTCAAAAATCTCCCTAGAGTAATCCATCATGGCCCTACCTAATCTATCAAACATTAATGAGAATAACCAACCTAATACACTCCAATCAAAACAAAAAGAATCAAAACACCATCAACATTCATCTATTAAATACATTGTTTAGACTAAAACAAATTTCTACTAACTACAAGATTGGAAAACATTCTATTAGATGAGGGAGTGATTAGGGATGATGAAGTATTATGAGGGAATGATTAGGGATGATGAGGGACAATTAAAGTTGATGATGTATTGACAAAGGATGATAATAAATGATGATGGTTTATGAGGGAGTTATTAGAGATGATGAGTGATGCTGAAGGATGATGAGAGAGTGATTAAGTATGATGAGGGTTGATTAGGGAGTGTTTATGGATGATCAAGGACAATGAGGGATGATTAGGGATGATAAGGGAGTGACTAGGGATGATGATGGCTGATGAGGGAATGATTAGTAATAATGAGGGATTATGATAGCCAATGAGGGAGTGATTAGGGATAATGAGGGACAATGAGAACCAATGAAGGAGTGACTAGATACGATAAGCGAATACAATGGTTGATGAGGGAGTGATTAGGGATGATGAAGGTCAATGAGGGAGTGTCTTATGTGAATTTTGAATGATATAATATGACTTTAATATATGTGACTGCAGAACAATGCATGATATTGTAATTAAAGAATGCATGGATTGACCATCTATCTAAATTTTGTTTCAAAGTGAATGGCATAGTTTTAGAATGAATTTTGGATGGTTTTTTAATTCATTATATTATCATGACTATAGGTAGATATCATGTATGAGTGATTGCATACATATATGTTGTAATAGGTATGTGGTAGATGTCATGTATAAGTGACTATATCATGAATATATATTTTGCTAAGGCTAACATTCCCCCTTTTATTTGAAATGGGGTATCGATGTAAAAATATCATGAACCAGAGCTTTAGAGTCCTTCTTGGAGCTTTAGAGTCCTCGTCTATGATGCCCATTTAAATATTTAGAATGTGCATCGCTTTGATTTCCCAAAATAGTAATAGACCTCTTTTAAATTTATATAACTAAGGAATGTTTTTTATTTTTATAAATCATGGTAGTAACATTATAGGTTGATTTTTAATTAAATCTCTGAGAGTCTAGTTTCCTTATTTCAGTAACAAACCCATTATCCTCTATGGTAAATCAAGATATCTATATCTGAAAGGTAATATTTAATGTATCACATTATTTTTATCTTTATTACTTGGTCCTTTTTATGAATTTCACAAAGATAAATTGAATGGGAAGGTGACACATCACCTTGAGTCAGAGTAGCCAGCCCCCAGACCTATCAAATATGTTAGAGCCTAGGAGATCCCAACCAAATGGAAAGGTGCCACATCACCTTTAGTCAGAGTGTCCAATCCCTTGCACTTTCAAACATTTTAGAACTTAAGAGAGTCCAATTTAATGGTAAGGCACCACATCACCTTTAGTTAGAGTGTCTGATCCCATATACCTATTAGATATGTCATATCTTAGATGAATAAGAAGGATCCATGTCCCTTTGAGTCAAAGTGACTAGTCCCCCAAATTTGTTAGAGAAGTTAGAACCCAAGAGAGCCTGACCAAATAGGAAGGCACCACATCAACTTGATTTAGATCGATCAGTCCCCTAGACCTATCAAAGATGTTGGATCATGGTAGAGCCTAGATAAATGAGAAGGCACCATGTCACCTTGAGTTAGAGTAACTAGTCCCCTGGACCTATTACAGATGTCAGAGCCTAGGATATCTTGTATGAATGGGAAGATTCCACATCACCTTGACTTAGAGTGGTTAGTTCCCTAGACCTATTACCACATCACCTTGAATAAAAGTAGTCATTCCCCTAGATCTATCAAAGATGTCAAAGTCTGGGAGAGCCTGATTGAATGGGAATGTGCCATTTCACCTAGTACATAGATAAAATAGTGGCCACCTAAGAGCTAGGGAAGCTCAGAATGAAGTAAAAATAATATTTGAAATTTAATTAAGGTGTGCCACATGTTCTTAAGTGACACATAACCCAACCTAAGGGAACTACATGGAGTAAGGAACCATGCCTAAGTGCCAATCGTTAATGGGAGGACCAATGAGAAGATGAGATATGTAAAAGGTAGGTTTAGATGACAAACCTTGAAGAGATGTGATCATGTGCATACACCACATTGATAATTAATAAAATAAGAAGTTAAAACCAATTAGATAGTTTTAAAACATCACATCTCCATTACTATATCTGACTGGCAGCAAAGGATCATGGGTTCTAAATTTAATTTTGGATTTAAAAGTGAATGGAGAAAATATAGCCACCATATCAAATTTAAATTCATAATAATTGAGTTGTTAAATGTCATTATTTCAAAGGGATGTATTAATGATCTTATAAAACTTAAGGGAATCCTATTATTAGTTTCCATCATTACCTTAAAATAAATCCCTGACTCCTCACTTTCAAAGTTCTATAAAACCCCAGTATCTAGTGGTTCATATGCTCAAATCTTCATAATTCCCCCTCTATACTACTATAATGGCTGCAACATCTTCAAACCCAAAGACTATGCCTGATTACTAGGACTCCTCCTTATCTACTAGTTTAACCATGTATATGCATTATAATGACATATTTAAGGCAATTAAGTAGGCCCTTAAGGATTTTAATAATGTAAATGATCAACTAGATAAATATGAGGATGCCCTTATGTCTTTTAATAAGTGTAGACTCCATAGAGCTACTTTAAACTAAAATCATTTCACTGCACTAACCTATTAGGCAACATCCTCCATAAGGCCATCTATGTGTAGGACACTATTAATGACTAGCTATGCTTACCTAAATCTTGATAACAAATGAATAACATATTTTAGACTACCTTTTTGCATGCTAATCCCTCTAAAACTTCTCTTTCTCCTATAATGTATTAGTAGTGTTAGTCAGGATGAGCAGATGCCATATATGTGATGTCCTTCATGACTAGGTTGAGAACCTTGACTCCAAGTGGGTCAACAAATAAAAAATCAACACCTACATTGTTCATACCCTTTAGGAGGAGGTTTGAGTAGGCATGATCCTACTAAACTAACTATTCAAGGACACATATTTCCAACATGTTAATGATCTATGGGTGCCCCTTTTTCATATATCCTAATGTGCTCAGACATATCAAACATCAAAGGCTTGATTAAATTTAAGTTGATTCATGACATTGTATATGCCTAAACTAAAGGTGACTTCTACATGATGAGATAATTGCTATATCCAATCTATATGATGTCCTCATTCAAACCTTTATCATTTCCTACATGGGTTCCTAGTGACCCAACCATCCACATGGTCTTTTATAATCTATATGGCCACTAGTTAAACCAACATGTCTAGGACATCCATGAGCATGTCTAGCCAATGGTGTATCATGAAGTTAACAAAGCTTTAATTCCATAGCTCTTAAAATCAATCTAGGACTCCATCACAAAAATTGGGGACTAGTAGTTCTATAAATATGACATAGTGATCTAGGTCATAGGCTTTCTCTAAGATCCCCTTTGCTTGCCATATTTTTTCCTTGATCATTTAGTAGAATAGGAGATCACTTATCAACTAGTGAATGAAATCTTTGAGTTTTATGTTCAACATCAGTAGAAGGTATCCAAGGCATAACCCACTTAAATTTAAACCCCATAACCCCTAACATTTGAAGTGGATGATAGCTTGAGATCAAGACAAAAATGAGGTACCCAGTAGGCACCCATCTAGGTTTCCCTATTCAGTCTTCCTTCTCCTCCTATTTCCCTTTCACCCCTCACTCCCATCACATTTTAACTCTCAGTGATGATACCCATTAGTTTGGCTCTTCCACTTCTATTTCCCATCTCTCCCCCTATACTTGGCCTCAGTCCTTTTGATCATCCTCACTTCCTCATTCCCTTCCACTCTTCCCATCTCACATCTTGGAGTCCTCATGATACTACCCTTGGGTATGCCTTTAACATCAAGTGCGATAACGACCTTCAAGATCCTACTGCTTCTAGTAGGGACCATCCTAATCCCCACTTTAGTTAGCATAATACTACCCTCTGTAGCTCTACTAAAACACTTGGAGCTGACCTAAAAAAGAGGTTAAAGAAGAAGAAGACAACCCATACTTTGCTTAATACTAAAGGCCTTTTTCTCTAACTCACCTCCTTTGTAGGTCTCAATAACTCCTCTAACCCTAGTACCATTAGCTCAATAATGATCTCTTTAGTCTCCTCAATCCCTTACCCAAGGACCCATAAGACTCACATTTAACCAACCCATCTCTTCCCTATTGTTCCATGACTTGTTACTCAAGGCAATTATGCCCCAGGTGAACCTCACTCAAGAATAGTGGTAGGATCAAATGTTCCCCTATGCCTCTCCTTTAATTATCCCTCCTTTCACTCATGCCCCCTATTCCACCACTCCTTTTTTATTTCATTCCTTCCACTTCCTTCATCTCCACTCCACCTCACCCACTGCCCTTGACCACCATTTAATCCACAACTCTTACACCCCACACATCCTAAGGAATGGTATTTGGGTCACAAAGACCATAGATGGATTCCTAGAGTGACCTAGACATGCATTAGAGTTTTAAGAGAGCCTCCAAGTGCATGATAAGGATGCTCACTCAAATATTTATCCAGGAGGGGAACTTAATGATATGGTAGACCCATAAAAATTTATTTTTGCCCACAAAGGTGAGGACTACCATTAGAGAGGAGAAGATGGATGAGGACTCACTATCTATCCTTTATGCTACTCATGATATTAAGATGGATGAGGACTCACTATCTATCCTTTAGAAGAGGGTGATAATAATTTATTGAAATACTTTAGAGAGGTTAATATTTCACCTAGATGGCACCTTACTAGACCAAGGGGAATTTGAGGCCCACCTAGTTAGTTAGACTAAGTTATGAGGAAAAAGGTGGACAAGTCAAATTAAAAATGAGCCTAGGTAGTGTTGGACCTATCAAATTAGTCCTAAACAAACATCAACCAAGTCTAAAAAGTCTAAGAATCAATGGAAGTGGCTTTCCAAATCTTCTAGAGACTAGAAGCTCATGCCAAGTTGATCTTCAAGGAGCCCCCAATAAACTTGGCCAATATAGAGAATGCATTTGACCCCGTAGTAACTACATTGGAAGCTAGGAGTGCCTAATCAAAGTAGTTATGAGACAAACCCTCTTAGCCACCTCCTCATATCAATTAATAGTCCCCCACGGATCTATTGTAAGTTTGTAGGGATTATTTTGTTCAAATTTTGAAATATAGTTGTAACTATAATGAGTGGCCATCATGGCCCATGATGGGATCCTCATGATTTTTGGAGGTGATACCCAATCCTTATATATTTAAGGAAGAGTTGTATTGTACTATAGGGGTTGACCAAAATTTTCTCAAAAATGTTGTCAAATTATTGCCAAGATCTCACCTATGTTTCCTTCACCATTCTAGATTGTAAAATAAACCCAAATTGATTATTTGAACAATATTTTTACTCTTTTAATGAATATAATATATATTTTTTGTAAAAGGGTGTCTTTAATGTTTTAATTTTCTTTCATATTCATATTTCAATGATCATTAGTGCTAGGTTAATTGGATTAACACTTTATTACTTTATGTATGTCATGGTTATGATGTGCTTAGATATTATAATCTCTCTATGAGTTATTTCATTTTCCTTTTGGTAGTACTTATAGTTTTTGTGCGTAGATAAAAATGATCATATAGTGTCTATATGTTTTAGACAATAAACCCATAGTACTCATCTTTAGTAGGAATTAAAATTGAAGGCATAATTCTAGTTCCCTTAGACTCTCTTGATTGCTTGTTCTTCGAGGTATAACTCTAGTGAAACTTGGTCCACCATGATAAAGTCACTTAGTTCAATGACCAATGCATTGAATTCATTTTAAATATGGAGGCTTCCCTCCTATGCTTTAACCCTCTCTCTCTTTTATGTTTTTTTAATTGTAATTGAAATACCCATTCCCCTTGTGTTTATAAATAATAATCCCAACACTCAAATATTCATAATTATCCTTAACCTATGTGAATTATAGTGTATTGAAAGTTTGGTCATGATAGTTCATCTCTTTGAGACTATTCATACCAACTCCATTTATGAAGTCCAACACCCAAAATCATGCCCTAGGTTAATCCTAGATTAGTCTTAAAATGGTGGATGAAAGTCTGTAGTTGTCCCCACCTTCCCATTTTCAAGGAATGCCCAATCTCATGGGCATCTCACGATAAGGAGAATATTAGAGTGAAAAATAGGTATGTTATAAGTTACATGCTACAGGGCAATTATTTATGCATATTGATAGACACATTGATTTAAAATACCATAAATTGTTTAGGAATACACCTTCAATCTTAGGTATTAAATCAGGTAGGGCACTCTCAAGTAGGTAAAGTAGGTAGGGCATACCCAATTAGGCAAAATAGGGGGCATAATCAATGGTATAGATCTATTACATATGCAACATGATCTAAAACGTCATTTCTCATTCTATCTTTCAAACCTAAAAATTTAAAAACTAATTATTGACGAATTTGGATTTTAAAAAACTAACTTTTGAATGGTAACTCCTACAACTCTAGAATTGATTTCATAAGATGTAGAATGGGCCTAATTTGTTATATTTATGAAAATAAATTTTGAGTATAAGAATATAAAATGCAATATAAATTAAATATAAACTTATACTTGCACAAACAAATAAACAAATAACAAAACAAAAAAATAGATCAGACTGCACATAAAAATAAAAACACAACAAAAAACACATACATGTCTTTAAATGTAAACATCTTAAACTGCACAAAAAAAACATGTGTTTAAAAGGGCATATTCCCTTTAAAAAGGGTGTATGCACTTTTAACATTTCAATATTTTAATTTTATGTTTTCCCTCAAAATTTACCTTGGGTATAGGCTTGGGGAGGTCTGAACCTAGCCTGAAACTAGCCATGGAGCAACCCACTTAGTTTCTAAGATATTTAGGAGACATTTTCATCTTTATTGACACATCTAATAAAATAGATTTATTATTTTTAAAAATATATATGGACCATTAGAGGGGAATTTTGGCAATTTGAGTGTCATGGTTGATTTATGTCATGGATTGTCATTGTTGACAAAAGAAACATGTGTAAAATGTGTTGTTGATAATGATAAAGGCATAGTGATGTTGGAAACTTGAGGAGTCATTAAGTCTATCAAGAAGATTAGAAAAGGAGAAGTTTATTGATCAAGTATAAATCTATGTGCATATATTAATGACAAAGGCATAGAGTTAAACTCAAGAAGATCCTGCACATATCCTAGAAGAGCAAAGTATGAATCAAACAAGTTTAGGAATAAATCAAGTTTATGAATCACTATTACTTTTACTCATTTATGAGTAACAAGTAAGTATCTCTCAAAAACCCAATTGGGTCTTGAATTATATGTTGATCAGGTTTGTCAATTCAAAGTACTTATATTTATAGAATTTTATAAGTAAACCAATCACAAAAAAATGACTGGGTCTGAATAGAGGAAAGTAGGTTTTTAATGTAACTTAACTTGTTTACATTTTATAAGTTAAGTTAGAAGAACCCAACTTGGTCTTGCAGAGGTAATCAGGTTTCCAAGATGACTTAGCTTTGTTCATTTTTATAAGTTAAGGTGTGGTAAGAACCCAAATGGGTTAGGATGAAGTAACTCAGGTTTAATTGATGTCATTACTTCATTCAAACTTATAAGCCAAGAAGTGTTACAAAATTGAATTGGTCTAGATGAGAGGATCAGGGTTGTAAAGTGACTTAACTCATTTAATTTTTATAAGTTAAGTAGGTTAAAGAACCTAAATTGGTCTAGATGAGTGGATCAAGTTTTTGGAATGACTTTACTTCTTTCAAGCTTATAAGTCATATAGTCTAGAGAACCCAAAATGGTCTTAGAGAATTATTTCAAAAAAGTGTTAAGTTTTCATCAGGAAAATTATCCCCAAAAAAATGTCGAAGGGATGGTTTCAAAATGTTTGAAGGGTATTTGATCACTTGCAAAATTCCCAAAGGGTACATTTCAAAAATTCCAAAGGGAAAGTGGACCAATCAAGAAAACCAAATGGATGGTTTCAAAAAGTTTGAAGGGTATGTGGTCACTTGTAAAGTTATCGAAGGGTATATTTAAAATTTTTTGAAGGGCAAGTGGACCACTCAAGAAAGCCGAAGGACCATTTTAGGAAATTTGAAGGATAATTGGACTGTTTAAGAATTTTGAAAGGATCTTTTTAAAAATGTCGAAGGATATGAAGACCTTTGCAGAAAGGTCAAATGGTATATAGTTCATTCAAATACTTTTGATGGGATTTGAGTGAATTCAAATAACTTCTCGAAGGACATTTTTCCAAACTTATCAAAGGATATGGTCAGAAGAAATATAGAGTAAAGTTTTGAGATAATGTACAGATGATAAGTGTCACATTCACACTTGTTGATTGGGTTAAAATTCATGTATTTAAATAAGATCAATGTATCATGATCAATAAAATAGTGAATATCTAATACAGTGAAGTGTTTTTAAACTTAAAAGTTATTCAACTGATAATAGCTAGTGTCAATATAAAAATTGAGCAAGTCTTGAAGAGATCGATGGAGTAAAGGCATTCAACGATGTCATAGAGAGTGAGATGTTAACAAAGCTACTAGAGGATAATGTCAAATTAAGTTAAGTCAATCAATTTTAAGAACTTGATGAAGTTATTTAAATTATATATTCTCAAAAACCTGACAAGAGATGGAGTGTTTAATTTTAAGATTTGCATATTCAAGAACCTAATAGAGTGAGTCAGTTATAAAAGTCTAAAGTATAAATTGAAGGAAAATAACAAATTCTTATAAAAATGGTTATTCCTATGAGTCTTTTATATATATTTGGAGGTTTCTTTCAAAGTAAGATGATGAAAAATTCCAAAGTGATAAAGAACAGGGAAGATAAACACTCATTTTTTTGGAATGAGAGGAGTTTGAGCCATAGGTGCAACAATATGAAACTTATATGAGCATGGAGGACTAGTATATAATTGGATAATATCTAAGTGTTAAATAGATAAATTTATATAGAGAGAAATGGTGAAGGAAGAGTGAAGCATACACAAAAGTGTGTTGAAGGAGAAATGAGTAGTTACAAATTGGACCTACAATAAAGAATAGAGACTTGATTTATTTTATGAATTTGATTCATTAATTTTAATTATAAATGTTTGATAGGTTGGTGCCATCAGATTAAATTGGGTTGGTACTAAGAATAGGGAGTATGTGCTTCTTGAGAATTGGTTCTCTTAAAATAAGTAATTAGTGTCTCCATGGGATGGGTGTCCTAAAATTTAATCAATGAGATTATTTCAATGAGACAAATTTTGTGAGGTTGGATTAGGATAGTAAATTGGAGCAACTTTCTCACCATGGTTTTTCCCTTTAGGTTTCCAAATATAAATTTGGTGTTGTGTGTTGTGCTTTTATGATTGCATTATTTCTATTTCATGTTTTTATGTTTTCATATGTTTAAAATTCTTTTTGAAAGTTGTAAGTAATTAGTTTACGAGATCCACTAATTCACCCCCCTCTTAGTAGATAGGCATGTTCAATAATTGGTAACATAGTAATAGGTTCCTAGTGAGAAGCTTAATCAACTTAGGTGAATCTTGGAGTTTGAACACAAAATGATCAATCTTGAAGGGACTTCATCAAATAAGGCACTATTGTTTGATGGGACTGAATATTCTTTCTAGCATATAAGAATGGAGGAATATTTGACTTCTTTGAGTTTTGATGTTCTTATGCCCATTGAAAATGGATACACACCCCCTATTACTCCTCTGACTAATTAGGAAAAGAAAAAGACTTGTGAAAACAATGCTAAAGCAAAGAATTTTATTCTTTGTGGACTATCAAATAGCAAGTTTGTCAAAGTGATACATGTCCAAAGTATAAAATACATATGGGAAAAAATGAAGAGCATATATGAAGGAGATGATAGAGTAAAGCAAGCAAAGCTCCAAACTCATAAGGGATAGTTTGAAAGTCTCAAGATGAATGAGGATGAGAAGATTACAGGGTACCTTCTTAGAGTAGATGAGATTGTAAATGCCATCAGAGGACTTAGAGAAACAATGTAAGAATTGGTCATTTTCAAGAAGGTATTAAGATCTCTAACAACAAAATATGATTCTAAATTTTTTGCTATCGAAGAAGTAAGATATTTGAACAAACTCATAGTAGATGAGTTACATGAAACTTTCATTCGTTATGAGATGAGGATGGGAGATGCTGAGTCATCCAAGAGAGAAGTTGATTTCAAAGTTTCTAAGCAAGTAGAATAAGATGAAGCTTTGAATTTAGAATTTGAGGAGGTTGATGATGATGTAGAAGCCAATTTCATAAAAAAATTGAAGAAAGGATCAAGCAAATACAAAGGTAAGTTACCTTTCAAGTTTTAATTGTGGTAAGATAGGTCATTTGCTTCTTGTGTCCACATAAAAAGAAATAAAATTTTGATTCAGCTTAGAAGAATCAAAAATAAAACTTCTATCATAAAAATAAGACAAATTTCTTTAAGAATAAAAAGGGGTTGCACTCAAAAGAGGAGAGTGACTCGGTAGATGACAATAGTATCTTCTCAAGTGATGAGCATGATAGTGCCTTTGTAGTAAATGGAAATTATTCTCTATTTATGGCAATAGAATCAAACTCAAAAGATTCAAATCAAGGTGATAAGGATGATTGGGATGAAGAAGAGGAAGGATAAGTAGAATTGGAAGGAGAACTCATCTGTAGTGTACATGAGATTGATAAACTTAGGAAAGAAAATTATAAAAAAAGGTTTAGTCAAAATGAGATTGAGTAATTGAGCAAAATAAATGATGAATTTGATCAATTAATAGTGAACTTGAAGACTCAGGTAGAAGAGGCAAAGAGGATAGAGGATGTAGTTAAATATGATTTTCAAGCAAAGTCCTTAGAATGTTGGAAGATGGAGGAAGAAATCATGGACCTAAGAGAAAATCTTGAAAAGGCAAAAGAACAAATTGATAAAGGTCTGAAACTAAAAGGAGGATCTACCATACTAGATGAAATGATCAGTTCACAAAAGCTCTCTAAGGAAAGATTGGGTCTTGGATATGAGAAAGGCAAGAGTCCTACATTGAGTATAACTGGGAATCAATATGAAAATTTCAAGGCAATAGTAGAATCAAGAATCAAAAAGGAAGAAAATTACATTCTTGAGGAGAATAAGAAAATCAATAGTTTGGTTCCTACAAAGACCAAGGTTATTCTACAAAAAGCAATATAATAACAAGGAATGTAAAGAAGGTAGAATTCATGAGACTACCTGTATATCATAAAACAAGAATGATAACTAGGTATTCTTCATCATTCTATGATTATTGTTATAGCTGTAATCAATTTAGGCATAAATCTACTAAATATAAGGTTGTTCCTAAGAAAAATATAAGCTTTTTAAGTAAGAATTCATTTTCTCCTATATTATATCTATATGTCATATTCTATAACTATAATAGCTTTGGGCATATAGAAAAGCATTGTAGAACAAAGATTGTCAAATCAAAGTCTAATAATGCAAAAAGGGTCAAAATTCCCAAAGTGAACAAAGGTTCACAAATTGATAACAAAATAGAGAAAATCACAATCAAGAATCCCAAGGAGATATGGAAGAAGAATAATCAATCAATGATTATTCAAATTTCTTTACATACTACAGATACAAATCTATCGGTTATAGATAGTGGCTGCTCAAAACATATGACTGGTGATAAGAGTAAGTTCATCAATCTAAGTTGATGAAAAGAAGGGGCTATCAGTTTGGGAGATAATATTATAGTTAAAATTAGAGGTAAAATAACCATAGACATTGATGGTAAGCTCCCTACTCATGATGTGCTTTATGTCACAGGACTGAAGCATAATTTACTGAGTGTCAGTCAGATGTGTGACAATGGGTATAAAGTCATCTTTGATGTTGAAGACTATGAGTTACATAGGTCTAATAAAATATTTAATCAAGAAAAAAAGCCTAAAAGTAACACATATAATCTAATTGAGGCAAATGATGCAGGTTATCTCATGGGAAATATTAATGAGAGCTGGTTATGGCATATAAGTATGGGTCATGTTAACTTTGACAATCTAGTCAAAGTAAGTTCTAACTAGTGTGTTATTAAGACACATGCCCAAAATAATCGAGCCTATAGACATAATTTTTAGAGAATGTCAGCTCGGTAAATAGACTAGGGTCTCATTTCAAACCAAAGAATATGTCATTACAAAGCCTCTTCAGATAGTTCATATTGATCTTTGTGGATGAACCAAGATAAGATTATCAAAAGGAGTGTATTACTTTATGTTGTTCATAGATGACTACACAAGAATGACATGGGCAAATTTCTCAAAATAGAAGTCTGAAGCATTTGAAAGATTTAATATCTTTAGGGTTATGGTTGAAAATGAAATTGGTAAATAGATCAAGTGTCTCAGATTTGGCAAAGGATGAGAATTAACTTTAAATGAATTTGTTTAGTATTGTGAGAAGCATGGAATTAAAATACACTACTCAGCTGAAAGAAATCCACAACAAAATGGAGTGGTTGAAAGGAAGAATAGGATAGTTAAGGATATGGCTAGAACAATGCTAAAAGAAGCTGACTTGTTAGATGGTTATTGGAGAGAGCCAGTCTAAATAGTCATATACATCTTGACCTGAGTTGAATTAAGAATAAATATCAACAAGACTCCATATGAACTATGGTATGGAAATCCTACATCCATCAAGTCGTTGGCAGCAAATGCTATATTTGAAGGAAGGAGAAAAAGTTAGGAAGCTTTGAATAAAGGTGTGATGAGGGAATATTTCTTAGTTATTCCACTGAAAATAAAGCTTATGTTTGCTAAAACAAAAGACTTCATAAGCTAATAGAGAAAATTTATGTTAAATTTGAAGAGAATCTCAACGAAGTGATTGAACGTATAAAGGAGATCAGTATTGAAGAGTTGAAAGATGAAGATGAGAATGACATGTCCAAATCTGAAGATGAAGAAGAAGAGATGAAGAGAACTAAAAAGATGCACCCCAGATTTGTTTAAAAGGGTCATCCTAAGGAGAAAATCATTAGATACTTGAAAGAAGGAGTCCAAATGCATAGAAGGGAAGTAATGAGAAAAAAATACTTAAGTTTTACCTTATTATCTAAAATTGAGCCCAAAAACTATGCTAAGGCTAGTAAAGATGAGAATTGGCAAAAGACCATGGATGAGGAACTAAGTCAAATAGAAAAGAATAAAACTTGGAAACTAGTTCTAAGACCCATAGACAAGAATGTCATAGGCACAAAATGGGTCTTTAAAAATAAGCTGAATGAAGATGGAGCTATTGTGAGAAACAAAGCTAGACTTATTTACAAAGGATATGGTCAGGTATAAGGAATAGACTTTGAGGATACATTTGCTTTAGTGGAAATATTTGAAGCAATCAGACTATTTTTGGCTTTTTCAAAATTTAAGAAGTTCAAAGTCTATCGGATGGATGTTAAGTTTGCTTTTCTAAATGGAACACTAGAGGAAGAAGTTTACATAGAACAATCTGAAGGTTTTCAAATGAATGATAATGAAGACTATGTGTGCCAACTAAAGAAGGCATTATATGACCTAAAATAGGCACCTAAAGCATGGTATTAAGGGCTGGATCAATATTTGCAACATCAAGGATTTATCAAAGGCTATGCTGATAATAATTTTTATGTTAAATATGAAAATGGACATATGTTGATCATAGTTATTTATGTAGATTACATCATTTTTAGTGGCAAAAACAACATGTGAAAAGATTTTGAAAATCAAATGCAAAAAGAGTTTGAAATGTCCATGGTAGGAGAACTTACATTCTTTCTTGGTATACAAGTTGCACAATCCAATGAAGCAATATTTATATCCTAGACCAAGTATGCAAAGGAGATGCTGAAGAATTTTAGAATGGACAACAACCAAGAAATTAGTACTCCTATGATAACAAGATGTAAGTTGAGCAAGAGTGATGATTTTCTTGAAGTAAATCATATTATGTATAGATCAATTATTGGTAGTTTACTTTATCTTAATAATAATAGAATAGACATCATGAAAGCTACATTCATGGTTTATAGATTCCATGCTGCTCTAAAAGAAACTCATGTAAATGTAGTAAAAAGAATCTTCAGATATATCAAAGGTATAGTAGACTATGGTTGTGGTATCTTTCCAGTAATGATTTAACTTTGACAACATATATAGTTGCTGATTAGATAGGCAACACAGATGATAGAAGAAGTAAAAGTGTCGGTGTATTCTTTCTTGGTAATAGACTTGTTTCATGTCTAAGTAAAAAACAAGAGTCAGTTACTTTGTCTACAATAAAAGAAGAATATGTTGCAGCTATGGCATGTTGCACACAAGTGTTGTGGATGAAACAGAGACTAAGAGACATGAAGGTAGAGTTCAAAGGACCAATTAACATTTAGAGTGACAATTAAAGTGAAATAAATATCTCAAAAAATCTAGTGATGTATTCTAAGACCAAGCATATATAAATTAAGAATCACTTTTGAAAAGAGAAGGTTGTTGATTAAGAAGTTACATTAGAATATGTTCATAGAATAGATTAGATTACATATATTTTCACTAAGCCTCTGTCTAAAGATTAATTTGAATATCTAAGACAACAACTAGGAGTAGTGGCTCCTACACCACATTAATAATTTTTGGTGATCAGACATATCTATAGGAGGAGTTCTTCAAGAAACATCTCTAATTCTTGGAAGAAAAAGAGTTTAGGCAACTAAGTCATGGCCTAAGGGGGAGCTTTTATTTTAATTTTAATCTAACAAGTTTTAGGATTAGAAATAGTGAAATACCTAAACAAGTGTATTTTAGGGAAAGCTAGCTGACATAATATGGCAAGGACCCTTTGTCATTAATGTCAAAGGGAGAGAAAGCAAAATGATGAATGAATGAAGAAGGATAGTCATTCTGGGGATGTTTTTGCCATCAATGACAAAGGGGGAGTTTGTTGGAAATTTGAGTGTCATGGTTGATTTATGTCATGGATTTTCATTGATGACAAAAAGAATCATGTAAAAAATGTGTTGTTGATAATGACAAAAGCATAGTGATGTTGGCAACTTGAGAAGTCAATAAGTCTATCAAGAATCTTAGAGAAGGAGAGGTTTATTGCTCAAGTATAAAGTTGTGTGCATATATTAATGACAAAGGCATAGATTTAAACTCGAAAAAATCTTGCACATATCCTAGAAGAGAAAAGTATGGATTAGATAAGTTTAGTAATAAATCAGGTTTGTGAATCACTATTACTTTTACTCATTTGTGAGTAACAAGTACGTAGCTATCAAAAACTTGAGTAGATCTTAACTTATGTGTTGATCAGGTTTGTCAATTCAAAGTACTTATACTTATAAAATTTTATAAATAAACTAATAATGAAAATATAACTAGGTTTGAATGGAGAAAAGTAAGTTTTTAGAGTGACTTAACTTGTTTAAATTTTATAAGTTGAGCAGTTAGAAAAACCCAACTTGGTCTAATAGAGGTAATTGGGTTTCTAGGATGACTTAGCTTTGTTCATTTTTATAAGTTAAGTTGTGGTAAGAACCTAAATGGGTTAGGATTAAGTAACTCAAGTTTACTTGATGTCATTACTTCTTTCAAACTTATAAGTCAAGAAGTGTTATAAAATTGAATTGGTCTAGACGAGTGGATCAGGGTTACAAAGTGACTTAACTTATTTCATTTTTATAAGTTAAGTAGGTGGAAGAACCCAAATTGGTCTAGATGAGTGAATCGGGGTTTTGGAATGACTTTAATTCTTTCAAGCTTATAAGTCATGTAGCTTGGAGAACCTAGAATGGTCATGGAGAATTCTTTCAAAAAAAGTGTTAAGTCCTCATCAGGAAAAATGTCTTGAATAAAATACCGAAGGGATGGTTTCAAAAAGTCCAAAGGGTATGTGGTCACTTACAATGTTCTTGAAGGGTAAATTTAAAAAAGTTTGAAGGGAAAGTGGACCAATCAAGAAAGCTAAAGGGGTGGTTTCAAAAATTCTGAAGGGTATGTGGTCACTTGCAAAGTTCCTGATAGGTACATTTCAAAAATTCTAAAGGGAAAGTGGATTGTTCAAGAAAGCTAAAGGTTCATTTTAGGAAATCTAAAGGATAATTAGACTATTCAATAATTTTGAAAGGATCTTTTCAAAAATACCAGAGGATATGAGGACCTTTGTAGAAAGGTCAAAGGGTATATGGTCCATTCAAAGACTTTCGAGGGGATGTTTAGTAAATGTTGAAGGGTATGTTACAAAAAACCAAAGGGTAAGTAGTCCATTGTAAAAGTTTTTTAAGGACACTTTTTGAGTGAATTCAAAGAACTTCTCAAATGAAATTTTTCCAAACTTGCCAAAGGATATGGTCAGAAGAAATATAGAGTAAAGCTCCAAGCTAATGCATAGATGACAAGTGTCACATTCATGCTTGTTTAGTGGGTTAAAAGTTGTGCCTTTTAATAAGATCAATGGCTCATGATCAATAGTACAGTGAAGATCTAATGGAGTGAAGTGTTTCTAAGCTTGAAAGGTGCTCAACTGATAATAGCTAGTGTCAAGATAAACATCGAGCAAGCCTAGAAGATATCGATAAAGTGAAGGCATTCAAGGATGTTGTAAAGAGTGAGATGTTAACAAAGATAGCAGAGGATAACATCAAAGTAAGTTAAGTCAATCACTTTCAAAAACCTAATGTATTTAGTTAAATTGTGTATTCTCAAAATATTTACAAGAGATGGAGTGTTTAATATTAATATTTGCATGTTTAAGAACCCAATAGATTGAGTTAGTTACAAAATTTTGAAGTGTCAATTGAAGGAACATAACTGGTTCTTATAAAAATAGTTATTCCTTTGAGTCTCTTATATATATTTAGAGGTTGTTTTCAAAGTAAGATGATGCAAAATTCCAAAGTGAGGAAGAACAAGGAAGACAAATAGTCATTTTTTTAGAATGAGAGGAGTTTGAGCCATAGGTGCAAAAATATGAAACTCATCTGAACATGGAGGAGTAGTATCTAATTGGATAATATCTGAGTGTCAAATAGATAAATTTAGATAGAGAGAAAGGGTGCAAGAAGAGTGGAGGATACACAAAAGTGTGTTAAAGGAGAAATGAGTAGTTGAATATTATACCTACAATAAATAATAAAGAGTTGGATTCTTTTATGAATCTGATTCATTAATTTGAATATTAAATGTCTAATAGATTGGTGCCATCAGATTAAATTAGGTTGGTGCTTAGAATAGGGAGTAGGTGCTTCCTAAGAATTGGTGATCTTAAAATAAGGGATTGGTGTCTCCATGGGATGGGTGTCCTGAAATGTAATTAGTGAGATTATGTAGTGAGATAAATTTTGTGAGTCTAGATTAGAACAGTAGATTCTAGGAGCTTCTCACCGTGGTTTTTCCCTCTAGGTTTCCATGCATAAATATGATTTTGTGTGTTATGATTTTATGATTGCATTATTTCTATTTCATGTGTTTATGTTTTCACATGTTTAATTTTTTTTTAAAAGTTGTAAGTAATCAGTTTTTGAGATCTAGTAATTCAACCCCTCTCAATAGATAGACGTGTTCAATAGGGAAAACATAGTTTTATAATATATATTTTTTAATATTAGAATATGATTTAAAATTATTAATTAATTCATACATAACATACCTTATTATGTAATATATACATATAATCACAAATTCCATTATAAATTTTTGAATATTAATCACAAACTTATATCTCAACAGTCTACACATTATCAACTATGCTTTAAACAAATAATTTTCATGAAGTTAAGGTCAAAAAGATATGTTTGTACACTTTTAATTTCAATTTTATAGTTTTCTTAACTTTTAAAATTATTTAAAATTTATTTATATAATTAAAAAATTAATAAAAAATATTTTTAGCAAATTTTGACATTTCACCAATCCATATATGAAGCTTCATACAAAAATCCATTCTTTTTCTCAAAAACATTGTGTTCATACATATGCAATCTCCTTATCTTTTCACAAAAAATTAGAAAAATATTGTCATAAATGCATCTATTTAACACACTTTTATCATCTGGGTATTAAAAAAATTATATATTTAGAAACTACATTCAAAATTCAACAATTTATGTTCTTATGTCAATATCAATTTTTTTTCAAAGTATCTCTAACATTCTATCCAAGTCTAACTATTGTTATTTTAATTAAAAAAATCACTTTATATGCCCCCTTTATCCGCTATTATCTTTCATCTACCCAAATATTAATCAAGGCTCTACCCTTTAGTTTTATACCTCCATGCTATCAAGAGGCTCACATTCATCATCTCATTGTGCCTAAGTGCTTATCCGTTAGTTTGATCCATATCATTCTAATGACCTAGGTCTATTGTAATACACATGAATCTTAAAACCTAACAAACATCCTTTACTATTAGTCTTAAATCTATACATATTTTCCGGCCTTATGGACACTACCAGCCACAAAGGGACACTATAGTTGAATTTAGTGTCCATATCCTTATCTAGTTTCTAGTTTTAAAAATTCATCAAAATTACAAATGATTCAAAACCTATGGGTTGGTGTATTTGTATTATTGAACCTTATCATTAGATATTTTCAAAATGTATGGTATAAATACAAGTCTAATCCTTCTCATTCCTCATCTATAAAATTCTAATAAAACACCTAATTAATGTAAACTAATCAACTACATGACCAAGTTATTATTTCTTATTTATCCCTATTTTTATATCAAGCATATAAGCAGTCATATTATAGGTCTTAAGCATTTAAAGAGCATCCCATGAATGATATTTGTCAAATTACAAGTTACATCATTACATGCATCATCATATAGTGTATTACACCCGTCTGCACACACTTTCTCACACATATGAGATATCTACATAAGTTTTAGTCCCTCTTTAGAGTATTGGGCATGTAGGTAATGCCAATTAATAGAATATATTTTGGGAAACTTGACACCATGATCCCACTAACCCATTTGTCAACAATCTTATTCGAAGGGTGAAGAAGTGTGAATAGCTAGGGTTTAATAAATTATCAAAGAAATAATACCTATATCTCATATATTAATACATTAGAAAAAAGTGAAAAACATATAAAATTAAGTTGTTCATATTTAGATCTAATAATTATTTCATACTAGACACTTACATCACAGTTAAACACTAACATCAACAATAGTGTCTAAATCTGATGACAATGTCTATGGATATAGAGGTATAATTTATAAAATTTTAATTATTAATACATAATATTTATCATTTGTATTTTACATCTATTTTTAGTCTAGATATGTTTATGCAGAGTAAACTATCTAAGTACTATTGTTTCTTATTTATTTCAACATCCTTCAATAGTTGTACTTTACTATTTTTATTAATCTCAGCTGTATAAATTCATAATATTATTTATCTGAGTTTTCTATTAATTGGCATACTATAGATCAATTTATCACCATTTTATTTGAAACAATAATATATTATTAACTCTATAACCACATTATAAAAAAAATTAAGGTTAAACATTTAGTGAACCCGAATTGAAGGTATCAAAACACTAGTTTGATCTAGGGTTTCCTAAATTTTATTTTTTTGAATTTTGATTTCTAATTTCAAATTTTTAAAATTACAAAATCAAAGTTCATTTTTCAAAATTTATGTTTAATATGGATACATCCATCAGTTACTTCATTATCCAATATATAATTATAGTCATGTTTTGTTATGTTAAATGAACTAGAGATATAATCAAAAGGAATAACATAATTAGTCAACATAAAATGAGTGTTTTAAAACAAGATCAAACTTTAATATCTATTTACAAATCTTTTTGTAATAATATGGAGACATTTTCCAAATTCTAACATGTATACTTCCAACCCTTTTGTTCCTCCTAGATCATATTCAGGTGACAACTACCATATAGACCGCATTATTTGCCAATGACTTATATTGGATTTTAGCATACCAGTTATCACTAAATGAAAAGTTAAAGGTGCCCAACCTATCCTACAACCTATTAATATAAAAAATATTCCTCTTAATATTAAACTTGTGATTAAAAGTAAAGTATATTATCTTGCCAATGTATTGAGCAATATTTCAATCCTTGAGATTTTAAAATAGTCTACTATCTATGAGGGTATGTTTTATGAAACATTACATGAAACACAATTACTAAGTGATATAAAACCAACCTAATTTCCAAACATTACGTAATATCTCAAAAAAATGTATATCTCATTACCTTTGATCCAAAATATTTACCATCGCAAAAATTATTAACCAATATTTACCTTTATTTATATAAGTGAGCATGCATAATAAAGGAATAAGAAGTGTGTTATTTGATAACAATATAGCCTAAATATTTTTGGCACAAATGTATTAACTACCATGGGTATTAGCACCAATCTTCTTCATAAATCAGATGAGCATATTAAATGATTTGATAGTTCATGTAGCCCTCCAATCATCAAAATCACATTAGATATGACATTATGACCAAAAATGGTTCCAGATGAATTTCAAATAGTGTCTTAATCATTGAATTATAATTTAATCAAATTCATACATGATGGGACCTTATAAATAATGTTCCAATTAAATTTTTGTCAATTTTTACATTTTGTCAAAAAAGGAGTTCCTAAACTCATGCCTTAAAACATTATATTCCAATTGAAATAATACCAACAAATGAAATGGGAGAATCAAGAAAAATAACTTAGTTATTTGAAAATGTTTATAAGTCACTAACTATTGAGGTACACATGAATACATAATTTAAATAAGAACCATTACCAAAAGATCTAATGTACCAAAATAATAAGAACATCCAATAATTGATTTTACTTTATTAGTTAACACTGAGAAAAAAGATGGTAAAGTTTTAGATTACTATGATAGCGATGATGAAATTCCTCATTTAATGACAAATGAAAAATTTCAAAAATTAAAAGTTGATAAAATTGAACATATTTTTCATAACCTATTTCCTATCTTAATAAATAAGCCTTTAAAAAAGATCTATCAGTGTGGGATGTACCAAACAATGTCAAATTAAAACCATAGGAAATAGCCATTTGAACTCAAAATCTTGATCAAGATACAAATTAAATATAGGGATGCCAAGTGTCAAATTCTCACTCGAGTAGATTGAAGATCAATGACATGCAGGCATTTAACCAAGTTTATAATTCAAATGAAATTCTATGATGCACATTCAATCATATAATCAGAGATCAATGGTGAGCTCAAAATCAATAATTTAGAAGATATTGAGGATGAATGCGATGGTACCAAGTGTCTCAATCATGGTAAATAAATAGAAGATCAATAGAGCATGTCTAACCATGTGTAAGTAGATCGACGGTGTGGATCATGTCAAGAGGTAAATGATCCTAGATAACACATGAGGTTTTCATGTGGTGTAAGCATATTTACCAGATGAAGACTAAAAATAGGATCCATAGAAGGAACGCATAATTACCAGGTGTCATAATCTATAAAACCTAGGTCAAAGATCAACATGGGTTTGCTAAGTGACTTGATCTTAAATGAAATTGAAGATCAATGGCCAATGATGAAGGTCAAATCCAGGGAACTCCCAAGGTGATCAATGAATCAAATTCAATTGAGTTCTAGGAGGCACAAGATGAAGGAACATGTTTGAAGTAGTGATAGTCATTATTTTAAGATGAAATAAGTAGCTTGATGAAATACCACATAGGTAGACACCTTAGATCAAAGGATTATTCCACCCAAGCAAGTAAATAT
The DNA here is from genome assembly GCA_037957365.1 of Torreya grandis. Taxonomy (NCBI): domain Eukaryota; kingdom Viridiplantae; phylum Streptophyta; class Pinopsida; order Cupressales; family Taxaceae; genus Torreya; species Torreya grandis. The sequence goes on from JARHVA010002689.1 coordinate 1,604,547, forward strand.
ATAAATTCAAGAACAAAATATGATCCAGGTTACTAAAAACAAACCCTAAAAATTTATATACCACCATTAAAGCTTAGCTAGATCTCTCAAACTCCATCAAATGTAAGTTTACATCTTATTCATGATTAATAGACTAAGTATCCTATAGATTTTCATTAAAATTAGGGCTAAATGAAAACCAATAAGGGAATTGGTTTTCATCTAGAATGGACCTATATTCAGGATTTGAAGTAGGGGTAAAGTTATGACTATGAAAGGAGTGCCAAAAAGGATGCCATTGAATGAATTTAAGTGACTATCTAATAGCATAAAGAATATATCAAGATGAACCATGGTGATGTAAATCTCATTAAGAAGATGGAGAGTTTGGAGGTTGAGAAGAAAAAGAGGATCATTCAATGAAGTTTCATGGTCTTTGGGGACTTTTCCCTTTCAAGCGGATCATGACTCATCACCTTGAATGAGTTATTGTCTTCTAGTGTTTTTCTAAGCCAATGAGAGAGCTTTCACACTATTTGAAGCTAATGAAAGTTAATTTGTGGAGGAAAGATTAGTGTTAATCAAGCAAAAAGTGGTTGGGCCCCATTTGTTGATTTTTATTTTCTTGCTTCCCTCTCTCTTCCCATTTTATTATATATATCCCATTTATTCCCCCAAAAAAGAGACTCTTATGCTTTTATCATGTCCAAGCTATGCCAATATTTTTACTACAACAACTATTTGATGTAATAAAAGACCGAATTCCTCCATTAAAAAATTGAATTGAAGTGTGTTCTATGAATTAATTTATGTGGGTTAGTGAATATATGCTTTGATTTGCCTCTATCTAAGTTTTCTCACCTTCATAAAACATTTTGTAGCTTTCACAGGTTATTCTAAATTCCATAGATAGTTTATTGACTAGTTTGAAAGTGGACAACTTCCCTCCCATATTAGATTCATAGCTAGTTAGGGACTTTTTGTGAAATAATTATGTGAAGGATGATCAAAGAGTGAGTGAAGTGATATTATAATGCTTGAAAGTGTCTTATTGCCTTGTGAAATTATAAGTTTTCAAAACATTGGTGCATCACCTTCATTTAGAAGATTTCATGAATTATTTTCAATTTCTCTCCCTTTTCCAAACAAGATATTAGTCTAAGTAATATACCAAGTAGAATACAACCTTCTCCAAAGGTTCAAACTCACTAAAAGATACCCACAGCTTGAGGTTGTTCCTATTTTGTGGCTTAGTTGGAGAAAGCCTAAAGAACCCTCTCCATGGGTGTAGATTAAGACCACAATAGTTTCTGACACAATATGTGGGACACATTCTCCTTGGCTTTACTAAAGTTTAGAGTTGAGAAGTATATATAGCATAGGAAGACATCCATCATCATCATAAGCTAAAGATTATTCAGGTTGTAGAGTTCATATTATGATCCATGCAATATTCTCATGCCAAAGGTTACCACAATGTCAACTAGTAAAGGTATTCCTCTTGAATTCATTGAGTTGCATTTCATATAAAAGAACAAGGTTTAATAAGAAAAAACCATATCTTCAGAATAAATATTCATCTCCTAGTCATCTTATTATACTAAGCAGATGGCCATTAGAAACCAACTATTTGTTCCATTAAATATAGGTAGTCTAATAAATTTAGCCCAATTTAATGACATTCTTGTGTTTGCTCTAAAGAGTATCTCATTCTTCTGAGGATAAGATAAAATAGCTCCTATTGAACACATCTAAGATGTTACCAACCTTTGTTTAGTTTATAATATTATTTAAGAGAATATAAATATTAGATTATTTGTTGATTCCTTCAAAGGAAAATATCTACTATGGTATAGAAACCTTCCACTAAATTTCATTGCTACTTGGGATGAATTAGTTGTGTCCTTAGTAAAACAATTCGAGGATAAGTCTGATAATATATCTTTAGTTGAACAACTCACCACCATAAAGAGAGAACATCATGAGTTCATGTTTAATTTTAACCTCAGATTTTAAAAGACATGGACCATCCCTAGCATATGACTTCTTGTAGTATTTAAAGACCCTCAATTTTGATATTACTATGATGATATAGTCAATGGGTGGTATTACCTTGTCAGATGCTTATGAGGTTGCAATAAGAGTAGAGAATAGTTTGATACAAGCTATTAAGCTCTTTCTAAGGCCTTGAATATCTATATTCCTAGAATTGAATTCCATACCAGTTCCTCAAATTCCATATTTAGCTCACAAGTTATAGCCCCTTCTAGTCAAGCTAGTGAGCTTGGAGAGTTGAAAGGTTTGTTACAATATTTTGGAAATGAAATAGTATAACTCAATAGACAATAGTACTAGGTTATTAGGAATTATCAATAAAAAATTAGACCACCTATCAGCCCTTTAGAGATCAAAGGCATCCTTATCAAGGGTTTAGATAAATTAGACCACCCTACCAACCACAAGGATCCATAACTAAAGCTAAACCATATGCCACTCTTGACCTTAATTTACCTTCCATTTCAAAATTTATTGTTCCCAAAATACCTCAAAATAACTTGATATAGGATTTAGGTTGTCAATATTTTAATCCCAATGATGCTCAGAGTCAAGCCTTGGTGTCATAAAACATTACTATGCCATAAATGACATAAGAAGAGTTTAATCTTCAAGGAGGTAAATATCAATAGACAAGTTTTGCATCATAAGGAGAGACTCAACAAGTTTAAGGGAAACTTGATGCCATTAACGTGAATTGGAAAATGGATGTTCATGTTGCATTCAATTAGGGTGGTGAGACTAGAAATATAAGTGGTCAAATTATAGCTCTAATTTGATCTAAAAAAAGGGTCATTGACGAGGCTCAAGATGTGAGTAATGCTTAAATTACTCCTAATGTTGTTTCCAAGAGTACCAAAGATAAAATTGATTCACCTACAACATAGAAAAATTATAATACAAAGGTTGGAAAGATTCATCAAGTATCTCTAGTTCAAGAATAACTAGTGTTTCAAAAAGTACAACCAAAGGTTAGTGGGGATCAATTTAGTATAATTTATCTAATAAATAATTATAAAATTATAATTATCATGTGGGATTTCCGCTCTATTCCTAGATAAAAATATATACTCATTCAAGAGCTTTTATCTCTTAAATTATCTCCAAAAGTTGTTGAGAAAGAAAGTGTTATCCTAACTAATTCAGACTAGCCAACTAAGAAACAAGTATAGTAGGTACATAAGATGGTAAAGGTGGACAAAACTGAAGTAAAATAAAATAAAACTCCTCCTTTCTACTCTCTTTGATATTTGGTGACATTTTTGTTCATAACTGTATGGTGGATAGTGGAACCAACATCATTATTATGCCTAAGCAAATTGCGGATAAACTTTGTCTTATTTATGAACCAAATATTAAAGGAGTATTGCAACTATATGGATCACCAATAAAGATAGTAGGAATTATTAAAGATATATGTTGGATATTTTATCCAATGTTATTTAATGTTTTAATTAGTTTTGTTTTTATATAAGTTGGTTACATGGAAAAATTGTTTTTCTCTCAGTAACCACTCGTGAAGATTTTTAAAGATTCACCTCATTTTGTAAAATGCATCTCAAAGGAATACAATAAATTGTTTTTGTTAAATATTTTAATCACCATGTAATTTATTGAAGTTTGTACCATTCCCCCCTAGGATATCAGTGGTATCAGAGCCATGGATTGTGAAGGAGGATTGATGAAGTTAAGACAACGATTTAGAAAAGAAGAAATTTGCAGTGCCCAAAAATTTTAAGAAAAGGATTTGAATAAAATTAGAACAATTGAGTTCCATTTTGGAAGAAATAAATCTAAGTATTTTATCATTCAATTTGGATTGATCTATCAAAATTGAATTTTTAGAGCAAAGATTTGTTGTAGTGTTTTGACCAGACATACATGTGAAGAAGAAGAATATTTATATGACTGATAATGTTTTAAATAAACCTGTATGATAGGTGATATGTCTTATTTTTGTTTTGCTTGAGTTATGTTTCTATTTCCTGATCATTACACTTGTATGATGCCCTAAAAAAAGATATAAAATTAGCATAAATTTGAAAACTCATTTGTTGGTAAATTGAAATGGTTGAGGTGTAGTATTATGGCATTCTCAATAATTCTATAGTGCACCATCAGAATGGTGTAATAGTAGGATTTTAATTTAGGGTTTATTTATTGCTCAGTGGGTCCCTCACCTCCCTCCTCAAAAGTATTAAATAAAATATTCTCATGCAAATAAATAACATTGGATAAAGTTTTTTATATGCAATTTATTTTTTATTTTTGGAAAGCTCAAAAAAAATATAGTTCAAATAGGTTATCATCAAAATTACAAGTCAAATTTATTACATTGGAGTTGTTAATCAATGTTTTGACAAGTCACTTTTACAACAAGAGGTTGAGAGTTTAGTTTCCTCCAAAGGATATTTTGGTCAAAATTTCTTTTTTGACATTGATTTTTATTTGAATATACTTTTGAAAAAGGAATATTATAGGTTCTAAAAACTTTGTAAAAGAAAATAAGAGACATAAGAATGTAAGTTGCATAACTCTTGTGACATTGGTTATACCTTTTATAGTCAATCACTAGACGGTGGTCATGTGCCCAGTTGATTTCTATATTTTAGGACATTTTAGACACAATGAATTGGTTAATTTTATGTTTTGAAACTTCCTCATATGATGTTTTCATTAAATCATATTGAAAATTATGTATAAAGGTGAATTATCAGTTGAAACTGACACCTTCCAAATGATGATTTCCACACTACCATGTCATGTTTGTGATCTCAATGAACACACCATCTATTACCGATCCTAGGATCATTTTGATTAACACCATATAAGTGATATATAGAGTTTGGATGATCCATAGAGGTTAGAGGATAATTTCCCTCCTTTAGTTTGTTATTCCTTTAGAGTATGGGTTCACTGCTAGGATAACAATTTTTGGTTTGTGTACTTTGATTTCAATTTTGATTTTATTTTAGTGTGTTGATATGATTCCTAAGGAGCAGATATAAAGTTTGAATTTATTTTTATGTTGCACAAATTATCACCTCTTGCCTAATAGGGTGAAGATATTACATAGTGGCCTTTGATCAATCATCAATGGTTATACAAGTTAGCATTATATTTTATAGCATTTTTATTGTTGAATAAAGGCATGCATGTGATGTTGGAAATTGTTGGGTATCTGAGAGATGTGCCATATAGAGTATTAGAGGATCACTTGGATAGGTTCCTATGTGGGACCTTATGTGAGTTAATGTAGTTATACATGATTTGATCAGGTTCTACTATGGTATGTTATGATGATCAAAGGGGATGAGTAGGCCATTATCATGATCATCAACCATAGTTTGATCAGTACCATGATGCACAATGTGCTAGCTTGTAGATGTAGTAGAGAAACTCATTAATGCCTTCATAGTCATAGTTCTATTTCTTCATCATATATACCCCTTTGGATCAAGGGGGTTTGTTGGATATTTGATGCAAATTTATTTAATGTTTTAATTAGTTTTGTTTTTATATAAGTCAATTACATGGGAAAATTAGTTTTCTCCCTCTAGCCACCTATGAAGCTTTTAAAAGCTTCACCTCACTTTGTAAAATACATCTCGAATGAATACAATAAAATATTTTTGTTAAATATTTAACTCTCCATGTAATTTACTAAAGTTTTCACCATTCCCGTCTAGGATATCAATCTGAATTTGACACTACATGATTTTCCCAATTTTACCATTTGATAGGATGTAGATGTGGTGAACTTGCCTCCCTACTTTGACATGTGTCTTTCAAGGGACTTACCTCAAATATTGGAGGATACTTATCAACTGATTGGACATATTTGGTGTTAAGAACCAAGTATGGTACCAAGGTAATAATACATTATGAACCTATTTCACATTTCCATTTGGATCCATATATGCCAAGTGTTGTGAACACTAACTGTATCATCTTTGATAAGGTGCTAAAAACTAGTGGAGTGAAAATTGAATCACCTTTAGATAGAATTCCATATTTGTTCATCAATGAGTGGGCCTCTAAATTGAATGAGAATGATCCTTATAATTTTATTAAATAAATGAGACTTGGTTTTTATTACCTCCATGAGAATGATACACTAATTCCTGCCATGTTGAAGGGTGATGAGTCTATTGATGGCCTATGGACATTATATTTTGATGGATAAATTAATAAGCATGGTACTAGGGATGGAATGATCTTAATTTATACAGTAAATCAAATGTATTTATCTTTTATTAAATTTTAGTTTGGTTGTTCAAATAATGTTGTAAAGTATGAGGTACTAGTGCATGGTTTGTAGTGGGCTAAGAAGATGAAAGTCAACACTTTGTAAGTTTTTGGTGATATTGAACTTGTAGTTCACCAAGTAAGAGGTCTTAATAGATGAAAAAATTAATTTTTTAGATCATATAAGCATAGGGTGTGGGAATTAGTGGAGGATTTTTAAGCTTTTAACATGCAGGTAATACCAAGAGATGAAAACAAACATGCAGATAGGTTAGCTTCCATTAGGGCATAATTTAGTATCCCAGATAATATGAAAAGTGAAAACATTATTCACACATTAAGGTGGTTGTAAGGCCTTATATTATATATAATAATGATAATTGGCAAGTGTTTGAAGATGACAATCAGATTCTCAATTTCTTGAAAAAAGAGGCTAAGTTTTCCTCAAGAAATCAATCAAAATTCTTGCAACAGTATGGTGATCAGATTGTGAAACTAAGAAAAAATAAGTTACTCAATGTATTGGTCACACTTGAGAACATATTTAGTGGTCAACAAAGGAGGAACACTATTCCAATGTGGAGATTGCAGCTAGTAAGAACTTGAAGGTGTGTAAGGTGTGCAATCTATCACAAAAGGAATATTTCATTGAATTATTTAGAAGTTTTGTTGATGTGTTTACAAGTAAATATAGTGATATCAAAGGATTTTATCCAAGTCTAGCTCAACACACCATTGAGTTAAAGGCTAAAACTAAACCAGTGAGACATAGATAAAGGCCTATCAATATAAAAATTGAGCCTTTGATGAGAGATAAGCTTCATAAGCTCATAGAGTCAGATATTATCCAATCAATCACTCAACTTGGGTGCCAAACCTTGTTCCAAAATAGAAGAGGAATGGTGAGATTAGACTGTGTGTTGAATTTCATGATTTTAATAAGGCTTCCCTTAAATATCACTACCCATTGCATCTATGAAACAAATTTTAGAGTTGGTTATAGGTTCAGAGAGGTTTTCTTTGTTGGATGGATATAATGGTTATAATTAGATTTTGGTCAAGGAAGAGGACCAATTCAAAACAACCTTTACTACAAAGTGGGGGACATTTGCATACAAAAAGATGCCTTTTGGTTTATCTAATGCTGGAACAAACTTTTAGAGAGCCATGGATATGGCATTCTTAGTAGGTTTGTACTTGTTTATTTGGATGACATAATGATGTTATCAAAGAGTGCAAGTGAGCACATGGTTCACCTTAAGTAAGTTTTTGAAAGGTGTAGGCAATCTCAGATGTCTCTAAATCCCATAAAGTGTGTCTTCTTAGTTAATGAAGGTAAGCTCATTGGGCATGTGACTTCAAAGCATAGATGTGAAAGGGTAGATTCAATTTTTTCACTTTCCTTGCACAAACACAAGAAGGATTTTTAAAGTTTCTTAGGGAAAATCAATTTCATAAGATGATATATTTTAGATTTTGTCACTTTAGCTAGGCCGCTTATAGCCATGCTAAAGAAAAATTAAAGTTTCAACTAGCCCAAAGAAGGAGCAAAGAGTTTTTAAGAGATCAAGAAGGCCATAGCCAGTGATCCTACACTCAGAAACCAAGATTTCATAAAAGATTTCATTTCGTACACTTATGCTAACATAAACACCATTTTAGGCATTATTATGCAACATAATTATGAGGATTTAAAAAATGTAATAGCCTTATTTATTCAAGGCTTATAAGAGTACAAAATAAGGTATTATTTTGTTAAAAAACATGTAATTTTAGTAGTAAGGTCTCTCAATAAATTTAGATAATTGTTGTCTAATAATAAGATACACCTAATGGTTGACCATCCAAGTATCAAGGAGTTTATATTGAATAAAGACATAAATGAGACAATATCTAGTTGGATAACAAAGGTAATGAACTATGATGTGGAAATCAAGGTCACAAAGTTGATTAGAGGAAAAGGACTTTGTGAGCATCTATCCCAAGACTTGAAAGAGGCTAATGAGGTGGTTTTGGTGTCAAATGATGAAGAGGTTGTAGTTGATCATACCTCACCTTCTAGCTAGTTTCATGACTTGGTAGGATATATCCAAGAGGGTATTTATCCTTCCCATTTAAAAATTTCAAAAATAATACACTTTAAATTGCAATCAATTCCATTTCTTCTTGTTGATGGTGTTTTGTTCAAGAAAGATATCAATGGCATGTTATTAATATTTATAGATCCAAGCCAAACACAAGTATTACGTGAAGATTCCTATGATAAACATGGTGAATGCCAATATTATGTAAGGATTATGGCCCTTAAGATCATGAGAGGTGGGTATTATTGGCCTAATATATTTAGTGATTATCATGCATGGGTTAAGAAGTGTAAATAATGTTCTATGTTTGTAGAAGTGAAACTTGTAGCCTTACCTCTCCAACCAATTTCATTGGACCAAATTTTTTTCCAATGGGGATTGGACTTTATTGGTCTCATTAATCCTCCTTCAAGTTTAGGACATAAATAGATACTAACTAATACAGATTACTTCACTAGATGGATAAAAGTAGTAGGATTGAAAGAAGTGAATGAATCCAATGTTCTATATTTATATAAAGGTTTGATTAATATATTTGGAGTTCCTTTAACCATTTTTAAAAAAAATGTTATGGCCTTTATGGGGATTAAGATAAGTAAATGGGCTGTTCAACATGGTGTCTATCTCAACACTTTGTCAAATTACTATTCACTAGGCAATGGTCTTACTGAGTCCACAAATAAGAACCTGTTAAAGATTGTAAGAAGGAATATTGAAGATAATTAGAGGTCATGGCAGGCAAGTTTGGTGTCTTGACATGTTTCATATCTCAAAATATAATCCTTAAAAATGATCTAGCAGTGTGGGACATGGCAGGCAACATCAAATTAAATCCATAGTAAATAGCCATTTGAATTCAAAAACCTTCAACAAGATACAAATTAAATGCAAGGCTTCCAAGTCTAAAAGCCTCACTCAAGAAGATTGAAGATCAATAAGATGTAGGCATTCAACTAGGTCAATAAATTAAATACAAATCTACAACATGTATTCAATCATGAGATCAAAGATCAATGATGAGATCAAAGATCAAAGTTAATAAGTTAAAAGATATTGAGGATGAATGTAATGGTGCCAAGCATCTCAATCGTAGTGAATCAACCATAGATCAATAGAGCATGTCTAACCATGCAGAAGTAGATCGATGGTGCAGATAAAGTCAAGAGGTCAATGAGCCAAGATTGCATGCAAGGATACCACATGGTGTAAGTATATTTACCAGATGAAGACTAAAAATAGGATCTATAGAAGGCATGTATGATTATGATGTGTCATGATCTCTAAAGTCAAGATCAAAGATCAATGTGGGGTTGCCAAGAGGCACGATCTCGAATGCAATTGAAGATCAATGGCTATAAATGAAGGCCAAAGCTAGGAGACTACAAAAGAGATCGATAGAGAAAATTTGATTGAGTTCCAGGGGGCACAAGATGAAAACACATATATGAAGTAGTGTTGGTCATTATATTAAGATGAAATAAGTAGCTCAAAGAAATTACACATAAGAAGACACATTAGATCAAAGGATTTTGGCACCCAAGCATGCAAATTTATAAATTTGAGATCAAAATATGATATGGGTTACCAGAAGTAAACCATGTAGATTTGTATACCACTATTAAAGCTCAGTTAGACCTCTCAAAAGCTGTTAGACATAATTTTTATGTCTTGTTCATGATTAAGATACCAATTAGCATGTGGATTTTCATTAAAACTATGGCTATATGAAAACCAATAAGGGAATTAGTTTTCATCTAGAGTGGACCTATGTTTAGGATTTGGAGTAGGGGCAAAGTTATGACTATTAAAAGAGTGTTAGAAGGGATGCCAGTGAATGAAGACAAGTGACTGTCTAATAATGTAAAGAGCATATCAAGATAAAGCATGGTGATTTAAAGCTCATTAAGAATATGGAGAGTTTGGAGGTTGAGAAGCACAAGGGGAGCATTCAATGAGTTTTAGGGTCTTTATGGAGTTCTCCCTTTCAATTAGATCACGACTCATCACCTTTAATGAGTTCTTATCATTTATTATGTTTTTAAGATAATGAGAGGTATTATAAGCTATTTGGAACTAATGGAAGTTAATTTGTGGAGGTAAGATTAGTGTTAATCAATAAAAAATAGGTTTGGCCTCATTTATTGATTTTTGTTTATTTGTTTCCCTCTCTCTTCCCCTTTCCTTATATATCTCCCATTTCTTCCCTAAAAAAGAGACACATGCTTTTGGCATGCCCAACCTATGCCAAGATTTATATTGGAACAAATATTTGATGCAATAAAAGATTGAATTCATCCATTCACAAGCTAAATTAAAGTGTGTTCTATGAAGTCATTGATGTGGTTAAGTGAATGTATTATTTCCTTTGCCTCTATCTCAATTTTTTCACCTTCATAAAGCATTTTTTAGCTTTGACAAGTCATTCTAAGTGTCATATATAGTTTATTAATTAGTTTGAAACTACACAACTTACCTCCCATGCCAGATTAATAGCTAGTCAATGTATTTTTGTGAAATACTTATGTGAAGGCTGATCAAAGAGTGAGTCAAGTGATATTTTTAGGATTGAAACTATCTGAAAGTGTGTCTTGTGTAATTATAAGTCTTTAAAACATTGGTGCATCACCTTATTTTATATGTTTTCATGAATTAATGTCAATTTCTCTCCCTTTTCTAAGAAAGAGATTAGTTTAGGTGATCTACCAAAAATAAGTTGGCCTTCTGTAGAGGTTCAACCTCACTACAGGATACCCATAGCTTGAGGTTGTTCCCATTTTATGGATTGGTTAGAGAGAGCCTGAAGAATCCTCTCCATGGGTGTAGATTAAGACCACAATAGTTACTTGAGCATAAGATGATATCTTTACCTCCTAATAGACACATAATACACTTAACTCATTCCTAAATAAGGGTTACCATATTATAACTATTAGATCACTAGCCATAATAAAAATTAATATGAGGCATTACAGAACCAAATTTAGAAAAAAATGATGAAAGACATATAATGATCATACCTAAAAATACCCCCAATTTATGATATTTAAAATTAATAAAGTTAAATGAATCATACTTCTAAACACCTAAACCTCAAAGATATAACTATTACTATAAATATTGATGGGGTCTATTATCCACATCTCAATGTTGATATACACAATTGGGATACAATTTATAGTAACACATTGTTCCAACATTTGAGACATAATATCGATGAGTTACATTACTGTACACTACTATTAGACTCTCTAGGCCACATCATACTATGCATATAATGTGGACCCAATGTTTTTTATACTATCATATGGGTTGCGAATCCAAAACTAAACTTCACCTATCATCTTTTTTAGTATTGGTTATTTAAGATGAATGCAATAATGAGTACTAAAAATATGTGCCTTACTTTATAATTATAATAAAAATAAATTTGTGTCCCACATGATGGGTATGATGATACTATTGGAATCAACTTATTAAAAAACATTGAAACATTCACAATGGAAAATCATAAATAATGGCGGTAAGAAAAAAGAGCATGAGAACCACCAAATAGTCATTTATTTTATGAATGGAAGGAATCAAATCCTTTCATTTTAGTTAAATTTTAAAATCTCAAAAAAATATGAACAAATCAAATATTCAAATATATATAAAAAAAATATTCCAAAAATACAAAAAGATGAAAATGATTCAAAAATACAAAAATATTCAACATTGCCATAGTTTATTATCTCTTTCACATCTATGTTCTTTGATTTATTTTAGTATATAGCATATAATTTCATTCCTATATACATATATTTTTCATGCATCATTGAGGGTGATACAAGCATACCCAGACACATGATCTATTCATTTATAGATGTTGGACTTTTCTTATACTCATGTCATATAGTGCATAAGGGTTATCTCTTTATTTGATCATGAATGATACAAGTTACATATAATTATGATAATTTATACATTAACATGTTTAATATTATATTATAGTGCTTACACATCTATATCCATGTTAGGGAAAATTTTAATGATGAATATTCATTAATCTATGAATATTCCAATTTTTGGATTTCGGTTTTGGAGATTTTTTAGAGTTGCTAGATGGGATTTGATCACCAAAGTTTTAGGGATATAAATTATTTTTGGGGTCAGCTCACAAAACCTTTACAATAATATATAATATTACATTTCAATTCTCTACACATATATAGTACAACCACCCCCATATCAAACAATCCAATAAGAAGAACTAGAATTAGAGGACCATATAATTGAATGATAGTACCAAATGGAGGTATCAAATGATTATACCAAATGAAAATATATTCAAAATTATAATGGTTCCAAATTATAGTGCTAAATAGAAATAATTAATAATAATGTTGAATGGGAGTATCAGACAACATAGCTGAATAACAAAAAATTACTACACCAAATGGCATAACAGATATGTAGCATCTACTCTTTGATCATATGATAGAAATGAAGTGTTCCACCATTTAACATCATGGCATATGGTGGGAATGGTAAAAGGATAGGCTAATTATTAGTACAATCATGGATATTATTTCATTTTAAAGAGCCAACCAAAAATCCCACACAATCACAATACACTCAAAATATAAGTTTTTATTGTTTTTTAGTTTGTCATAAATTTAACTTTAACTATTAAATAATATTATTTTTTTTTTGCATGCATAAATACCCACTAATATCTCACCAAAATGAATCAACTAGAATAACATATCACCCCCTAAATATTTATTTGATGATGACATGCCACCACTTGAAGACACTCCTCTAGTTTTTTATGATAATGACACTCAAGTGGAAGAAGAGATTGTTGGTTCTTTCCAAACACAAAGTTCAACTAAAACCTCCATTCAAAAATCTTTATGAAGGAAGAGAAGTAGATGGATAATTGGAAGGTATTTTAAGGTGGACTGGGCAACAAAATTTCCCTTCATAGAACCTATCGAGCCTAAGAATGTTGATGATACTTTAAGAAAATATAGATGTATAATATGTATCTAGAAACTAGGAGAACACAAAATTCAACTAAAATTGGACACGATTGAGAAACATTGTGGACAAGTATATGTGATAGTGAATCACCCAGATGGATTGATAATAAGAACACACAGGTAGAAAAATATAGAATAATATATGCATGTAAGATATGCATATGAGTATGAAAATGATAAAAAATGTCAAAAACATATTATTGAGAAAGGGGAAATAATTGAAACAAATTTTGGGAAAGTCATGCAGTCCCATCTAAAGGCAAAATATATACAATTCTCTACTATATACCACATTCTAAAATAAGGTAGATATATTTTTTATTTTTTATAATATAAGAATTTGTTTCAACATAATGGATTTTTGGATATTCCACAATCACATTGGTCAGATAGTAGTGCTTGAGAAATGACAATTTTTTTATTATTGGTTGAGAAGGAAGATTTGAAACAAAAATTTCAAAATTCACTATTCATCTCATTGTCTATTAATGAGGTCATAATAATTGACAACATAGCCTAGGTTTGCATGCATGTTCATACTTTTGAGAACTATTCAAGGCAACCTCATCTACTAGTAGTTCATAAAATGGTAAAAAATTGCAATGCAAAATATATTCATAAATTAGTTGTATGAATTTGAAAGATAAAGATGGGATGGATGATTATGTGATAGCTATAAAGCTGGTATGTGTTAGGGATGGTGGTGCATTTGTTATATAGGGGCATAAAAATGGTTTGTGTGTTTAGGTAAAAATAATAGTTTCCCCATGTATGATTCTAATTCATTTCATGGCTCATAGGATGAGTCTTGCTTATGAAATGGTTAGCAAATTTGTTAATGTGGAAAAAGTGGAGGAGCTCATTCATGACCTACATGCTTATATGCCAAGTAGTCCAAAAATATTTTTAGAGTTCCAAAAATCTGTAATAAGAGTGATTGATTGTAACAAATTATTGAAAGATGTTGATACAAGATAGATTTATATGTATGAACTTGCATGCCAAATTTTTGAAGAATATCCATCATAAGTAGGTTTTATGTATAAATACCATAGAGAATTTGATAAGGTAAAATATTTGTTATACCATTTAATAGATTGGAAACACTACTAACATTATGTGGAATGATTCCAATGCTAAAGGAGATGAATTATTTAGTGAAACATGCTTAGGAGAGATCCATTTATATTATTGACTTCATACAACTAAGAAAATGAGTATGTCAATCTATAGATATACTATACACATTGAATGAAAACTTTCAAGGACCTATTTTTAGTAGGTGGCAATGCTTGATAGATTTAAGGAACCTTGAGATTTATTTGAAGTTGAATATTAATGATCATATTTGTGTCATTGTTAATGGCAATGAGATACTAAAGCACACTTTCTACAAAAGACTTGATCTTGTGGGAGTTGAATTTGAAAAACTATTTGTAACATGTATTTTATATGACATTGTTTTATCTGAAACCCAAATGAAACAAAATAGAGTTTCCATAAACTTATCTATGAAGATGAAATATCATTTTCAATGGGAAGATTTGTTGGAGTCCATGACAGCTGTGAATCCCATTTTTTGGAACAATAATAATAGTCAAAAGATTCTTAACAATTAATTTCATAAATACATGGATTGTCTTGTAAATATTTCGATCTATCTGAAGAGGTGAATAAAATAGAATAGAAGGTATTTTAGGGAAGAATTTATTGACATCCCAATCAACTCATTTTTGAATTATAATGTTTGAAAAATATCTTCTAAGAAAACCAACAAAAAATGGGGTAATTACACGATTATGGAAAACACTTTATTTTAGTAGTATACTACAAGACAATCTAAATAAATATTTCTGATTATATGAGCTTTGTCAAATAATGTTTTTGGGCTTAGTGGAAGATGAAGGAGTATTCAATATATTATCATTTATAAATTCAAAAATTTATAATAGATTGGATAAAAATTTAGAAACCTATTTGAGATTATATGTTTCATGTTATGCTATGGATATGTTTCTTGATTAACAATTTTGGGAATATTAGTGTATTATTCCTAATTTAGTTAAAGGGTATAATTAGTAAAATTAGTAAATAAGTATACAATAATTTAGATACTAATTTGTGTAAATTAATTGAAATTTGAAATTTTCTAAAAATATTAATAAAGAGAAGAAAATAAAACTTAGCTAGAAACTGATTGATCTGACTGAGACAGATGTTAGAATTCACTATGCAAGACTAAGACACTATCACAAACTAAGATATAAACTTCATTTTATGATTGGGTAGGAGTGTCAAAAATAGATAGTAGTGGAACTAGCATTATAGTCCACCTTTGCCACTATTTTATTAAGGATTCAAGTTTTCTAAGTTTTGTTTACTATGTCTGTGTGACCCTATCTATGAAGTTTTAGTAGCTGGAAGTTTGTATAAATCCTTGTAGAGTAGATTGTTTATTAAAACCCTATCTTCCTTTATTATTTAACCAATTTTGAGTAAGATGGGGGGGGGGGTAGTGTGTGTAAGATGCACTAGACATGCTTCACACCTCGTGTGTGGGCACATTGCCTACATACCAATACTTTGAAAAGGGATCAAGTCATATGTAGTTCTATCACTAGATGTGCTTTGTGAAATTATGTATATGAAGATGAAAAATGATAAAATAGATGTGTTTGAGGTTGTTAGGGACTGGTGTAAGGATTATAATGATATTCTAAGTATGTTGGCTGGTTGTATGTGGAGAATAGGAAAGATTATTTGAGTAGCCTTACTTGTATTCTTGATTTCTTAGTGATAATTGCCAACTATTTCTAAAAGATCTTTGAATTAGATTTTATAGGGATCTATTAGTCATGAGTTGAATTTACTCCCATTAGGCTGACAAGGATAAGGATGGGGAATAAGAAGGAATTAACTATTAGGGCTAGAAATGGACATGGAAAATAATGCTAAAAATGGATAGGAGTGGCACTGATGTTATAGTCTAAGAGTGGTACTACTATCTTAAGTAGATGAGACCTAAGGGGATTGATTTATCTTGGAAAGAGTAGTTTGGGTGAGCTAGGACCAATTATGGAAGGCTATGGATGACTGAAAATTAGTGAAAATAAGCCTAAGAGGGTCATGAAATAAAGCACAAGGGACCTAAGGGTTAGGTGTCATTAGCCATGCTCAAGTTAACAATTTTCACATTTTATATGACTACATTTACCCCCCATTTATTACAGTGATGTGACAAAGTGAAATACTAGGATAAAGGAAAAATGGAAAGCACACTTGAACTTAGTTGTAAGGGAGAAGCTCAGAAATCTATTATGATATTGGGTGTGCATATAGAGAGCATGCTATGAAGTGTAAATGTGCAAGGTAAAATAGAAAGTAGATCAGTTCTTACTAGATACACTATATCTAAAATAAGAACATATAGAAGCTGTGTAAGAGATAGAGGAAGAGAAAGGAAAGAATACACCTCACCAGTTATGTGGATCAATATAAAACTTATTGTGATGTTGGGTGATGTTGGATGTGTGCTAAACTAAGAATAATATCATAAATGGAGATGCATTATTAATTCCTCAAAAGTGGCTCAAGAATGCAAAGGTTGGTTGTTTAGCTCCATCATCACCCGCTAAGTAAAGCTAGGTGGTCAAATATGTGTTGATCAATGTTTTTACTATGTGTCTAATCCCTCTAAATAAGTGAATCAAGAATACAAAGGCTAGCTAGTCCTTTGGCTCCATCATTTCCTCGTGAAGTGAATCTATGAACTAATATCAGTATGAAGTATGAAGTATGTACTTTTATCTAAAAATGTTTACACAAATGGTCAAATGTATACTATAAACTAGGCCATTCTTGGCCACTCCAAAAGATGGAGATTAGGCTTGTATGAAAGCCACTCTAAACTATTATACTTGGCTTATATGAAAGCTAGATAAGAACTCAATAACTCAAGAAATCAGGGAATTAGGGTTGTATGAAAGCCAATACAAAATGATGCCAACTACCTGAAGATCAAATAAGGCACATAACTACTGAGAATGTCTTGGTAATGTTGAACTTGAAAAGAAAAGAAAATAAATGTACCACATACATTTCCCCCAATCACTAGTGTCTAAAACATGTATTATGATTTGGAAGTTGTACCAACTACCCTATCTAAAACTAGAAGTGAGAGTCATCATGATGCATGTGATTCCCCCTATATCTAGATTCTTTAAGAATATTTTTACTAAAATTGTTAATTCTAGTATGAACTGTAGCTAAAAAAACTATAACTGAACTTACCTTTCTACCTATTTCTAGAAAATTTGGTTTTTATGCTGTTTGGATAAGAGAATCAAAAGTGGACACTAGTGGCACCAGTGCTATTGTCCAAGTTTGGTGCTATTGTCTAAGGCCAAATTTGCTAACTATTCTATATTTTTGACTATCTACCTATTTTATTCTGACTATTTTGATGTCTAGCTACTATTTTGGGTGTGTTGAATGCTACTATTTCAATCTTAAGAGCTCTAATCTCTGGGACAAGACCTTTGTTTATTTCCCCCTCTTATAAGGCTAGGAATGAAGACACTTCAATGAATACCCTCAGAAGAAAGAGCCCTGCAAGTGTGTTATGCTATAAAGATATATGATATAACAATGCTAATTGACAATATATCTCAAAATATAACATGATTTGTATTGAAAGATTATTATATCAATAGGGGTATGCCTAGATTGATATAAAAATGTAATAACATGTGAAATTTATTGAAATAGAAATGAAAGTCTAGTTAGTTTTTAATTATTAGTTGTTAGTTAGAGGGCTGAAGCATGATGTCCATCATGGCATCCAAGAAAGCAAGATAAATGCATGATGTGAATCATGGCATTGTAAGCAATGAGAAGCAAACAAACAACAAATACACAGTGTAAAAAGAAAGAAGCATACAAGGGTGGCCAAGGGGCCAAGAAAACAAGGGTTATGGTTACATGTCTCTCAAACTAGAAATCAAGAATACAAGGCATGTTCAAATGATACATACACATATAATAAAAATAAGTAAAATTGGCATGGAAACCACAATCATATAAAGGAGTACATGAAAAAGACATTGGTAAATTTCGTAAGGCACACACATAAATAAAATCAAAGGATATTGGTAAATGTCTTAAGGCACATACATGAGACAAACATGAACTGAGAAATGTAAATAATCTAGCTACACTATGCATAAAAAAAAATCATGTAATAACTAGAAAATATAATTGCATCTAACTAATCAAAACAAGAGGGAAAGTATGCAAGACATGTTAGTACAAGATTAGGTATATGCTAAAAGATACACAAGTGTTATATATTAGTACATGTCAATAGAGTAATCTATGTAAGCAAGTAAGTAATATACATCAACATGATAACTAGATTATGTGGTGTAGAAATGACATACTTAGATGGTGTAGTCATGTAGAAGATTCCCTTGATGGGTATGTATATTGATGTGTGTCTCAATATAGAATTAAGATGCCCCCTCAATAGGTAGGCAAAGTAATCAAAGAGCTGGATGCCACTATACACACTCAAAAGAAGATTAAGTGAATCATGGTAATGTAGATAAATAGACAAATAATAAGCATAAAACAATAAAGGTAAGTCTAACATAGTAGTATAAATATAAATATAGATGATGAATACAATCAAAATATTTTTGGTGTTTTTGAATGTTATTTGTATGTTTTTATAGTTTGAGCTATTTTAATGTTTTTGGTATTTTTTGATATATTTGAGCTATGTATAATCAAGAAATAAAAACTATGTATAAGTACATAGGGAAATAATGATACTAACTAATGAGTCTCATGGGAGACTCCCTGTCATGGTATACTATATTAATGAAAATAATCATGCTTGATTGTGAATCATGATGGAAATGATGAGACTATGGCTCTAAAAGTTATCTATGCTATAAATTCTCTAAAATATTTGAAGAAGAAATTGATTGTGGAGTCCCCCTATAACTCTGAGAATTGGATTCAATTATATGGCTCTTAGGGGTCCATATGGTAGTTGGAGAAGTTATATAAACATGTGTTCTATGAGGAGATGTGTGAGATCTCAATGATACTACCCTAGGTGTGAAAACTATAGCTCAAAATTGTGAAGGTGTATGAACTCTCTACGATAGATATGGATGCCTCAATTGTGTCTAAATTAGAACTAGAGGAAGAACTATAATTGGTGGTAAAACTAAAGCTAGTGGAAAATTTAGAACTGGTGATTATAAAGTAGAAGATAGGTCTAAAATTGGGAGTGGTAACTCATATGGAACTCTAATAATTGTAAAAACTTGATTAGCATGAATGAATTTCATGCATCTTTGAAGTGTAGAAGGTATTGATCAAAGTTTTTGGATCCATAGTCGACCAAGAAACATATCAAAAACTCCTACGTTAGGAACTATAGTGAATGATGTGGCCATGTGTGTTGGGCTAACATATAAAGGAAGTATGATATCACCCAATGAACTATGTATATGCCCATTAAATCCACTAATAACTATGTTTGTTTGGGTAATATCTTTCTCTAAATATCACACATACTATAATAATGTCATAGTACACATGTTCACAGTAGATCCATTATATATGAGAACAATATGAATATGATGATTATGATGTAAGCTCTGATAAAGAGTGCTTGATAATCCATATCATTCTCAATGTTCTCCTACTCTGAGAAGGAGATGGAAGGTCTAGTTGGAACTCTAGAATTGTATACACAAATCATCTTGCACAAAGCATGTGTCTCAACTAAAGGTGCCCTATATGTATTTGGTGGGGAATGTGCATGATATACACATTAAACCCCTGATGTGTCCCTTGTTTCTTATTTAGAATGCTTTGGAAAAGATCTAAAAATATTTTCAAAGCTTTATCTTGTGCTTATTTTACCTGAGGAGGCTCAACTGTAGTGCCATGATTAATATAATTTCCATCTATTAAATCCTATATCTTGTGTCTCAAACTGATGCATCTATTTATTATATGGCCTGGTGCCCTGTGAAACTTGCAAAATACATGTTGATCATATCCCCATGGAAGAGGCTTTATTGGTTCAACTTCTCAAATAGGAGGAAGAGATATGATGGTACATTTTAATAGTTGCTATAAAACTCTGGCAAGAGAAAGTGGTAGATTGGTAAATGTACATTGAGGAGGTGATGATAAAACCACTCATTGAGGGGGATCTGAAGTTGTATTAACTATATGTTGATTCTAAATCTTCTTATCTCTAACCCTAACTTTATATGGGAATTTGTTGTTACTCTTGTTTGTTGTGTTTGAGATACTTGTGTACTTGAGTTTTCCCATTGAAATTAACTTGACTTCTCTTTCCTTTAATATGTGACATAGTTCAATGAAGGAAGATAATATTTTAAACATAATTGATTCATGCAAAGCTGGTATAAGACTCTATTTGAAGAGATCTTATAATTTTTGATTGGCCATGGGGCTAGTAATCTTAGCCAAGATAGTCTTATATCAAAGAACATATTCTTTGAGATGCTCATTTTACCTTTGTTTCTATTATGTAACTTGGGCATATGAAACTTTATCACCAATGTTAATTCTGAAATGAGCTAGGAACATGCTGTATAAAGGATTGAATGCATTGACTGACTGATTTAATAGACTATAGAACCATTGTAAAGCATAGTATTTTAGACTCCATGGAAATAGTTTGGTAAGTAGTCAGTCATTTGGTACATAGTCCAAGCATGCTTCATGAAAGGATATCAAATATGTCTCTAGATCACCCTTGACATCATATAGAGTAAGCTTGGGTTGAACAAAACCTTGTGGCAAAGGTGTAGAAGCAATGTGATGTGCCAATGGTGTATGTATTAGAGAAAAAGAATTCAAAGCCTGCGTAGGTCTAGAGGCACCTTGCTCAATATGTAGCACCTTGGATTGAAGATATTTTATCTCTTACACAAGGGCTACCACATTTGGAGATAAAGATGTACTAGCTATAACTAGTGGCATAGAGGCATGTTGGGATGTTATAGGGGGTTTTTGAGACATATTTTCCCCTATAGTGTCATTTATAACTAGTTGCTCTGAAGGAATAGAAGATTCAACTTTCTTAACCTTTTTAATTTCCATGATAGATTGAAAGATAAGAGAATGATCTCAGGGTTGGTCCTAGAGTTTTTCTCAAAAACTTTGTAGGATCAAATCTTTGTTGAGGATAACTTCATTTTCAAAAATTGGTAGAAGTGGATTAGTAGTCCAATATGGTGGAGCATGAGCATCATTATGTACATCATCATTATTATTTTCATACTATTCATTATTAGAGTTATCTTTATTGAAATTAGTGTAAACTGGATATGTAGAATCTATAAAAAGAACATGAGTTAGTTGTTTATCCATGGTATATGGCCAAGGTGTAGAAAGTTGGGTGAATTAAATAGGATTGCCATTAAGTATTTCACTTTGTCTCAAAGGAAGAGATGCAAGGAACTTAGGTGGCATAAGGAAAACAACTTAGATGATAGTAGAAAAGATTAAATGGATGTAATCTAAACAAGGAACTAGAATAGGCATAAAAAGGATATGAAGCTCACAAAAATGTAAGTTGATACCTTAATAAGCAAATAAGAACTAGTATATGCAACTAGGGTTTTGAAAAAAGAATATTTGAGAAATTTACTGTAAAAATTTGAAATTGAAAGTGAATTTTTGAGTCATATATGCAAGTAAAACATCAGAAATTTATTTATTTAATAGGACCTAGTAGATGCAAGTAGGGTTTTGAAAAATAAATGTTTATGAAAATTACTATTGAATTTTGAAAATTAAATGGATTTTTTGATTTAAATATGCTAGTAAAAATTTATAAAATGATTGGAAAATTACTAAGACCTAGTTTAGGCAACTGGGGTTTGAAAGAAAATTTATTTGAAAATTACTATGAAATTTTAAATTTTAATGCTAATTTATGGTTTTATTATGTAGGTGAAAAATCAAAAAAATAAATGAGAAATTAGTAGGAATTTTACCCAAGGGTTTCTAAGGTTTTTATGCATGTTTGAAGTAAGTCAGGTTCACCAAATAATTTAACAATTTTAGAAATATTGGTGTATTATTACTGATTTAATTAAAGGGTTTGAGTAGTAAAATTAGTAAATAAATAGACAATAATTAAGCTACTAATTTGTGTAAATTAATTCCAATTAAAATTTTTCTAAAAATAGTAATAAGGAGAAGAAAACAAAACTTAGCTAAAAACTAATTAATCTAACTGAGATAGAGGCTAGAATTCACTGTGTAAGACTAAGACATTATCACAAAATGAGATCTAACCTTAATTTTATGATTGGATAGGAGTGCTAGAATGGGATAGTAGTGGCACTAGTGCTATAGTCTACCTCTACCACTATTATATTAAGGATCTAAGCTTTTTGGGTTTTGTTTGCTATGTTTGTGTAACCCTATCTATGAAGTTTTGGTAGCTGGAAGTCTATTTATCTCCTTATAGAGTATATTATTTATTCAAACCCTATCTTCCATTGTGATTTGATTAATTTTAAGTAGGATGGGGGTTTATTATGTATGATTCACTAAACATGATTCACACATCATGTGTGGGCATGCTACCTACATACCAATACTCTGAAGAGTGATCTAGTCATATTTAGTTCTCGCACTTGATGTACTTTATGCAATTATATATATGAAGATGTAAAATGATAAAATAGATGTGCTTGAGTTGGATAAGAATTGGTGTAAGGATTTGAATGAGCTTTTAAGTATGTTGGCTAGCTATATATAGAGAATAGGAAGATTGCTTAAGTAGTCTTGCTTGTATTCTTGCTTGCTTAATGATAATCACCTACCCTTTCTAAATGATATTTAAATGGGACTTTATAGGGATATATTGGTCATGGGTTCAATGTAATCCCATTACATTGACAAAGATAAGGATGGGGAATTGGAAGTAATTGACTGTTAGGGTTAGAAATGGACTTGGACAATAGTGTCAAAACTAGACAAGAGTGGCACTGATGTTATACCCCAAGTGTGGTGCTACTATCTTGAGCAAATGAGACTTAGGGACATTGATTTTTCTTGGAAAGAGTAGTTTGGGTGAGTTGGGACTAAGTATAGAAGGATATAGATGTCTAGGAATTAATGAAAATAAGCCTAAAAGGGTCATGAAAGCAAACACAAGGGACCTAAGGGTTAGGTGTCATTAGCCATGCTCAAGTGACCAATTTTCACATTTTATATGACTGCATTTCCTTATAAAAAAGTAATAGATACATAGAGTTTGTTGATGTAATGGATTGCACCTAGGGTAGTAGGTTGAGCTCCTACCTTCCACACGTTAAAATGGAAACTCCCCTCTCACATGTGGGACTGGCAAAGCTAGAGGGGAGAGTCTCTAGATAAGGGTTAACTCCCTTTGATGCATTTGAGTTGTTCCAATAAGTGCTAATACAAGTATGTAGATATATAATGGGGGTGAAAAGGGAGAAGGATTATAGGAAAACAAACCTACTCTAAAAGCGGGGTGATGCACCAAATGATTCGACCTTCTCACACTCACACTTGAAATCAGATAAACACATATGTACACTTCAAAATGGTAGGAGGACTAGGCTACAGGAAAGCTTAACAGGGAGGCTTTAATGGAACATGCAAAAAATAGAGACTCACCAAAGGTGCTGTAGAAAGGCACACTTTATAGTGGCTTCTTCTATCTCTACATTTCCAAACACAGCTCTCCTTGTCACCTAAAAAAATGGCACCTTATAGGCACCAGGTATGTTGGTGTTGAACCTGTGAAAGCATCGAGAAGCAATGACTAAACACAAATTGACACTCAGACATACACAAAGATATCTAACTAGAATAGAAATAAAAATGCGTTTATTAATTTTTAGGTGAAAATTTTCCAGGGCTTCGCCTAACAAATGTGGAAGATGATTCTCAAAGGACAAGTCTCTAATATATAGAGGAATAAAGGAGGCCTTTTTGCACCCTTTTTACAAGTGACCCATGTGCCTTTCAAGCATTGGGATGAGGAAGCTGTCTGAATATAATGTTGTGTCAGCTCCTGTCAGGCTTTGAATTTATGAGCCACACCGTTTGCCTAATATTTAATGCATATTGAAGAAAAAACAAGTCATGTTAATCACTATTTGTGCCTCTTTGATGATTGCATGGTAGGTATTGTGTCAACCATTGAAATAACTTCTTGAATCGACACTTGTTTGTGCCACTTGGATCGCTCTGTCTGCTTCCATGCTTAGAGATTTTGCCTCCTCTTCCAATTTTATCTTCTTCTACTCATTGATCCCTTAAGGGCAATCTCCTAGCAAGTCGCTGCATTCTTTGGGCTCACTCCATAGTTGGTGCGCAAGCATTTTTAAAAAAATAATGGCTATTTCATAGCTTTAAATTTGACATCCTCAGGCCTGTCACCCTTGGACTCTCCTTTGGCTTCCTACTTTGCCCTTTTCTACGGACTCCCTTCTTAGCATATTCCTAAAGGGAAGGTGATCCTTTAGCCTTTGGAAAGTGCCCCTTTATTTTGGCTGAGTGTCCCTCGCAATGGCACCTGCTCTTTGGGGTCCTTCAGCTCTTTGGTGGGTTGCTCTTTCGGGTTTTTTGCTTTGGGCCTTTTTATGTGGGCAAAAAGTCCATGTGAATTAACTACTTTGATTTCCTTTAGTTATCCTTCTTGGAAGGGAAAATACCCTTCAGATTTTTGAGAATTGTCCATCATCCTCGGTGAGAGCCCCCCACAAGGGCGCATAGCCTTTGGGTGGGCTTCTTCCTTCGATCCCTATTACTGCAGCCTTTCAGTGAATTTCTTCAGACATTAGTAAAATTTTGATGATTTACCTCTTTGGCTCCTTCTAAAAATTTTCTTACCCTCCGCAAGGGCTCCTAAACCCAAGATTGCCCTCTGTGAGGGTACCTATCCTTCAGCCTTGGGACACACCCTTGAACCAAGCCGTTGAACCAACTTGTTGAACCAAAAAGTTTCAACAGTTCAATCAGTTCAATGGTTCAATGTTGTACACCAAGCTAATTGAACCAAGCTAATAATCTATCCATTTGAATCACTTGTTAAACCATTCACTTAAAGCAATCCATTGAACCATTTGCTTAAATTGGTTCAATGGTTCAATGCTACGTGCTGAGCCCATTGGACTAAGCCTTTGAACTTTTCTTGCTTGCCTCAGCCGTTGAACTTGCATGTTGAACTAGAGGCATTGAACCAAGTGATTGAAATGGTTCAATAGTTCAATGCTGCACACCAATAAACTTGCAGATGGACTAATAGACTGAAATAAGTGATGAAGTATTTGTTTGAAACTACTGATGAACTTGCCAAAGTGTTGAGCTAAGCCAAAGTGTTGAACTAAGCCGATGAACTTAAGCAATGAATTGGAGGTGTTAAACCAAGTCGATTAAACCAAGTGATGAACTCGATGATTGAACTAAGGCATTGAACCAACGTGTTGAACCAATTCAATGGTTCAAAAGTGCCATCTCTTCTTGTGATTTTCTTCAAATAAGAGCCCAAAGAAGCTTTGTAAAACCCAATACTCTCTGAAACTGATTTTTCATCTGCCAAGGATTACACCTGCTGAGTTTGTAGATAAATTTGGACCTATACAAAATCAAAAAATGAATTGACCTAGAACAATAGGGGAAGAAGGGGACCAAATTTTGGCCTATTGGGCAAAAAATGGTCAACAAATTGGTGACTCCCAGGGGAAGCATGCATGCTATGCTTAGAAGCCAATTGCCTTAAAAATCCATTAGGCATGGGGTCAGATTGTAACTTAAAGATCAACAATAGCTCTGATAAATATAGAACCAATCATGCAGATTCACCTCAAAAGGAAAAGAAAAACACACACAGTTAAGAAAACTATCAGCATGTGCAGAAAGCACTTAGCTAAAGTAGGAGAAAAAACAAGGGAAAATATATACATGATGGAGAAAGGGATCAGTGGTAATGCTTAAGGTGTATCCCATTAACTGGGATATAGAGTTCTTCACCATCCAACCTGGAGAGTTGGAATGCATTGTGTTATTTACATTGAGTGATTATGTATGGGCCACTCCATAGGGCATTGAACTCTACATGCTTTCTAGGCTTAGCTCGATCTTCATCCCATTTCAAGACAATGTCTCCTTTCAAGAAACCTTTTGATGAAGATTTATTGCCAAAGTGTCTCTTCACTTGTTGTTGGTAGTTAGTCATGGAAGCTATAGCCTAGTCCCTTGCCTGTTGGAGTTCCATCAGCTTTCATAATCTAACTTCCATCCTATTTCCTCCTTCTAATTGTAGCTGGTGAGCGAGATCCAAGGCTAGCAACTTGAGTGAAATGGGGAGCCTAGCTTCCCTTCCATAGATGAGCATGTATGGCGAGTTGCCAATTTCCCTCTTTGCGGTGACCTTATCCACCCACAGGGCTATTTACAGCTTGGCATGCCAAGTCCTCTGATTTTCCTCCATGGTCCACTTGATGATCTTGATCAGGTTCTTATTTCTAGACTTAGCTAGTCCATTCCCCTACAGGTAGTAATTAGATGAAGTGCTGAGATATATACCATATCTTAACACCCATTCGCTTATTTTGGTTCCCAAAAAAGCTAACACATTATCTAAGATTATGGTTGCTAGAACTCTAAACCTCGCCACTAGGTCCTCATAAAACTCCAAGACCACACTTTCATTTGCCTCTTTTAGAGCAACAACCTCTACCCATCTTGTGAAATAATCCATGGTAGTTAGGACCCACTTGTGCCCAACACTAGAGGGAGGATTAATCATCCCTATGAAGTCTAGGCCCCACTGCATGAATGGCTACTCCACCTGAATAGGCTATAAAGCCATGGCAGCCAAATATTGCTTCCCATCAAAAAGTGTTCACTTCTGGCACTTTCTTACCTAGGCATGGGTGTCCCCGAAAAGAGTAAGCTAGAAATAACCAGCTCTCATTATTCTTGTTGTAATAGCTATAAGAGCAAAATGACTGCCGACTGGTCCATTATGGAACTCAAACAACACCTTGTCAGCTTGACTCGAGTCCAAGCATCTCCAAAAGACCCCTAAGAAATCCTTCCTAAATAGTACTCCATCAATCAGGGCATAAGGGAGACACTAGAGTCTGAAATACCTCCTCTTGGTCCTATCAAGTGAGTGTGGGCACTCACCAAGGAGAAGGAAATGCCTCACATGTGATGTCCAATCCTTCATGACAGCTAGTTCTTCTACTGTAGC
Organism: Torreya grandis; assembly: GCA_037957365.1. Taxonomy (NCBI): domain Eukaryota; kingdom Viridiplantae; phylum Streptophyta; class Pinopsida; order Cupressales; family Taxaceae; genus Torreya; species Torreya grandis. The sequence goes on from JARHVA010002689.1 coordinate 1,632,239, forward strand.
TACATCAAGGATTAGCAGACTATTCTCCTTTTGCTACCTAAAGTTTACAACAAGGTGTTCACACAGGCCTCTCCCTCTTACCAGTTTAGTGATCCTGATATCTACATCATATTCCATCACCTTAGTGATCCACCTTGCTCTCTTCTCATTTAGATCTCAGTTGATCAAGAAATCCTTGATGCCGGGATGTGGAACCATGAGGTGGATTCTGCTATTGGATAGCATGTGTCTGAATTTCTTCAGACTCCATATGGCCACCAAGACTTGCTTTTCCACATATGTGTATCTAACTTCAAAACCTTCCAAGCCTTGGCTAAAAAATGCAATTGGTTGCTCAGTTTATCTTCACTTGCTTGGGTAGGCATGGCAGAGATTACCTCTTCATTGCCGAAGGTGTAGAGGTTGAAGTCTTTAGTGAAGTCAGGGTTGATCAAAGTCAGATCCTAGGCTATGGCCTACTTGATTTCTTTAAAACTATACTTTCTCTATACTGCCCATGTGAACTCCTCACCCTTCCTTAGCATAGAGGCCAATGGCTTGACCATCTCCACAAAATTTGGGATAAATCTCTATATGAAATTTATCTTACTGAAAAAACTTTGCAGGCCTTTCTTGCGCTTGGGTAAGGATAGCTCCAGGATGTAGTGAACTCTTTCTAGATCAATAGCTAGACCTTGCAAAGAAATAATGTGACCAAGGAGATTTTCCTCATGGACAATGAACATGCATTTCTTAGGATTGAGAGAGATACCAAACTCTCTACACCTCTCAAAGATTTGCCTAAGGTGTTTCATGTGCTAGCTCACTTCCTTGGAGAGAAATGTCACATCATCAAAGTATACCAACACAATCTTGTTTATTAGGTCTTGAAAGGCCATGTCCATAGCTCGTTAGAAAGTAGCACCAGCATTAGATAGTTCAAAAGGCATCTTCCTATAAGCAAACATTCCCCACTTGGTTGTGAAGGCTATTTTATGTTGGTCATAGTCTTGCACCAAAATTTGGTTGTACCCTAAATATCCATCCAAGAGGGAGAAACGCTCGCTACCTATCACCATCTAAAGGATCTGCTCCATGCTTGGGAGAGGATAATGGTTTTTCAAAGAGACTCTATTGAGATCTCTAAAATTGATGCATAGTCTAATCTCTCCATTTTTTTTTGAATAGGAACAAGATTTTCCAGCCAAGAAGAGTGTTTGATTGGAAATATTATTTTAGACTCAATCAATTTGGTGAGCTCCTTGCACATGAGAGGCTCAATCATTAGGTTAACAGGCCTCTGCTTCTGCTTGATTGGCTTGGCACCTTGTTCTAGTTCAATGGTATGTTGGGCTAAGCTTGGGTCAAAAACCTTCAAATCATTATACTCCTAAGCAAAGACATCAGCAAATTCTTGGCACAACAAGATGAAGGCTTGCCTTTCCTGGTCTGTGCACACTTTTCCAAGTGTAAGCAGTTTGTCTTTGAATATATACACCTTCTCATGGTGTTCTTCCTTTGTTGCAATGCACACCTTGTCACTTCTCAATTGGTCATCTCTATTGAAGATATTCTCTAGAGTGACCAGACATTTTGGGAGCTTAATGGTCTTCAGCTGAACAATTTGGCTGCCATATTGCTACTATATTTTTGCCTAGTTTTTTGTAGTGAATTCCACTTCTTCTTGCAGGAAAAGTGCAATTCGCTGATCACTATTGAAAACTTTCTAGTTGGTGATGTTGTTAGGAATTGAAGGCCAGATCACTACTTTTAAGTGATGTGAGCTATGGTCTTAGCCTATTTCTTGAGCAATATCGAACTAGGCACCAACTACTGCTAGCCTGTCTACTTGCTTTTTCCATTCTCTAGGAATGGAGGTGATATTAAAAGTCAATAAATCTTCCACTAAGTCCCATACCCAATGTTTGTAGGACTTCAGTAGAGAATCCTTCATCAAATTCTAGCCTCTTACTTGGTTGACAATTAGCTCACTGTCACCAAACACTTGTAGCTCTTTGATTCCTCTTTTCCTCACCCATTCCAAGCCATGGATGAGGGATTCATATTCTACAACATTGAATGTGCAGGAAAATTGGAATCAAAAGGCTGAAAAATACATCTCTTTTAAAGGAGAGACCAACACTACTCCACCACCAGATCCCAATGTACTCCTTGAACCATCAAAGAACAGCTGCCATAGACCTAAACTTTCCTGGCTGGCCTTCATCAGATTCAGTACAAAAGTACCCTCTTCATGCATGCAATAAATTCCAAGGCCCACCTCCTCTATGAATTTGTAGGGATCATGCTCGATGTTTTCACTTCCCCACTCATCCAAGAGCAAGTCTATAACTCCTTTAAGGGTAGAGGATGGAGATTGGTCTACTTGGAACTCCTCCTAGTCAATGATGGCATAGCTGACATTTGCTACCTTCAATGAATAAGGTTCAAGATGATCTCTATGGAGTGGCTCATATTCAATCTTGAATTAAGTCCCGTACTTTATTCTAAAAACTAGATAAGACCAATTCACTACCAAGTAGCCACCTATCTTGGATGTAAAATCCCTAGACAAGCAGAGGGTAAAGTAGGGATGGACATCTACCACTACCACATCATGAGGAACTGAGAAATTAAGGCAAGCATGTAGCATCAAGCTCAAACCTCTTACCACCCCAATTGTGTTTGCTAGAGTTCTATCTAGATGTAGGACTCCCTTGGTCATTTCTTCATATTTCAAGCCCAGCTTTTCAGCTATGCATTTGGGCATTATTGAGGTGCTTGCTCCACTATCAATGATGCAATTATGATCTAAGAAGTCTCTTATGACCAGGGACACATAAAAAAAAGGAGGAACCTTGTCTTCCTTCTAGGACTAACCTAATGTGGAAGGCTGTCCATTCATCATCAAAATGTTGTCAACCTTTGTTGGGATAGCTCGTTCATCTAGCTCATGCAATTCCTTTTGCAGCAAGTCTTTCTACCCTAATATTGACAGTGAATCCCATAAGGAGATGTTCATGTGTAGCTTCTTCATCTGATCAACCACGTTGACTTGAGGGTCGCCTTCCTTCAAAATTTCTTTAGAATTATGTACAGCCTGAGGTGCAGGCTGAGGAGTTGGAGGTACAACCAACAATTTGAAACTTGGGACCTTTTGATTTGAGTGTGATGGAGAAGGTGTTGCTACCATTTGGGTAGTAGCCTGGGATTTTCCCATTTCTCTCCTCTTGAATCTTGTGTTGGCTGCAACACAATTATCTTGATTGTCTGCAACACCCACACAATTTACTGAATAGAATTCTCCTTCCAGATGATTCATGAGGTAGAATCAGGCTAGGCCTAACTACTACTCATGCTAGGTTGCATTGGAGCCTCAAAGACTTGGGAATGGGTGGCTACCTAGTTTTATTTCACATTTGGGTAATAAACCATCATCTCATTTGTATAAATAGCTTGCTCCTGGCCATATCCCATGATTGCACAACTTGGTTGTTCCTGTACCAAATTGTTTTGAAAGGGCACCATGACCTTAGATGATGAAGGGGGGTCTAGGTTGTAGCCTTGGAAAGGTCTAGTCTGAGTAAGCTGACCCTATCCTTGATTTTAATTTTGGAAAGGGGGTCTTACAGCTTGACCATACTGCTGGTATCCTTGGTTTAGTCTGTTGCCTTGAGATTGCTGCCTTTTAAGAGCCACAAGTTCATTTGACATACTTTACAATAGACTCTTTACTTCATGAAGCTCATTGGATGGAGCAGTAACTGGTTTCTCTATGCTAGGTAGAGGAGCTAATGTGGGAGTAGCGGCCTGAATTAGAGGTAGCATTTATGGGAAAACTGGCATATGGGGTCTAGGGGCTATTTTCCTAGCCTGTACTAAGCATTTTTTAGTTGCTATGGCTATGTCATAGGCAACATGCAGCGCATGCCCTCCCATGGATTGTATCATAACAACAATATCACTGTTTAATGCTCTTAAATAATATAAGAAAGCATAGCTAGCAGTCGGTCTTACCAGAATGGGGATTCTATCCCATGTCTTCTGAAACTGTGTTGAAATCCAACATATATTTGTGTGGGGCTCTTTTCATGGTAGTCAACTACTCAACAAGCGAGAGGTGGTCACTCTTTTCTCCAAAATGGTCTATCAAGTGAGTACCCAATTGATTCCAAGAACTAATTGAATTTATAGCCAAAGTCCCATACCAATCAAAAGCTTTGCCCTTGAGAGACAATGCCAGTAATGTGATTGCGATATTTTCCTTGGTGACATTGTGAATATTGTAGAGATTAGCAATATTTTTTATGTGCTCAATGACTATAATGGGCCCCTGTCCATCAAAAGAAGGCACATGTTTGAGGGCTGCTCCCAGAATTGGGTCATAACAATGGAGATTCAAGGGGCTCTGACCATGAAAAGCTGCAAAGGGTAATGCCATAGCTGGGATGGGATGTAACTACGGCCTTGATGTGTATGTGTTCCTTACAATAGGTCTGGGAGGGTGGTTTTCTAAATAAGGATGGGTCTTCTTAAACCTCAATATTTTTTCTAAGTTCAAAGGCAATTCAAAAAATATGAAAGGGACGCCCTTAGAAGCAGACCATGTGGTGACTTTAGGCATAGGAAGTCAGACTAGTCTTTGATTAGGAAATGAAGTTCTTACCAGTGAAGTCACCAAATGCTAAAAATAGTTGATTTTTTGTAACAGGACCAGCATCAATCTTGAAACTTTACTGAGTGTAAAATTGATGTCCCACTGGGTGTGCCAAAAACTATTGACATAGTGGATTGCACCCAGGGTAGGAGGCTGAGCTCCTGCCTTCCACACGTCAAAATGGAAACTCCCCTCTCACTTGTGGGACTGGGAAAGCTAGAGGGGAGAGTCTCTAGATAAGAGCTAGCTCCCTTTGATGCATCTGAGTTGTTCCAATAAGTGCTAATACAAGTATGTAGATAGATAATGGGGGAGGTGAAAAGGGAGAAGGATTACAGGAAAACAAACCTACTCTAAAAGGCAGGGTGATGCACCAAATGATTTGACCTTCTCACACTCACACTTGAAATCAAACAAACACATACGTACACTTTAAATTGGTAGGAGGACCAGGCTGCAGGAAAGCTTAACAGGGAGGCTTTAATGGAACACAAAAAATAGAGACTCACCAAAGGTGTTGTAGAAAGGCACACTTTATAGTGGCTTCTTCTATCTCTACATTTTCAAACACAACTCTCCTTGTCACATGCAAAAATGGCACCTTATAAACACCAGGTATGTTGGTGTTGAACTTGTGAAAGCATCAAGAAGCAATGACTAAACACAAACTGACACTCAAACATACACAGAGATATCTAACCAGAATAGAGGTAAAAATGCATTTATTAATTTTTAGGTAAAAATTTTCCAAGGCTTCACCTTACAAATGTGGAAGATGATTTTTTAAATGACAAGTGTCCAATATATAGAGGAAGAAAGGAGGCCTTTTGGTGCCCTTTTACAAGTGACCCATGTGCCTTTTGAGCATTGGGATGAGGAAGCTATCTGAATATAATGATGTGTCAACTCTTGTCAGGCTTTGAATTTATGAGCCACACTGTTTGCCTGCTCTTCAATGCATATTGAAGAAAAAACAAGTCACGTTGATCATTGTTTATGCCTCTTTGATGATTGCATGGTAGGTACTATGTCAACCACTAAAATAACTTCTTGAATTGACACTTTCCTACACCACTTGGATCACTCTGTCTGCTTCTACACTTGGTAATTTTGCCTCCTCTTCCAATTTTGTCTTCTTTTACTCCTTCAGCCCTTAGGGGAAATCTCATGGTAGGTTGCTACATTCTTTGGGCTCATTCCATAATTGGTGTCCAAGCATTTTTTAAAAAATAATGGCTATTTTTTAGCTTTAAATTTGACATCCTCAGGCTTGTCACCCTTGGACTCTCCTTCGGCTTCCTGGTTTACCCTTTTCTATGGACTCCCTTCTTAGTATCTTCTCGAAGGGAAGGTGAACCTTCGGGCTTTGGAAAGTGCCCTTTTATTTTGGTTGAGAGTCCCCCGCAAGGACACTTGCTCTTCGGGGTCCTTCAGCTCTTTGGCAGGTCGCTCTTTTGAGTTTTTTGCTTCGAGCCTTTTTCCATAGGCAAAAAGTCTATGGGAATTGGCTGCTTTGATTTCCTTTATTTATCCTTCTCAGAAGGGAAAAGACCCTTCAACTTTTTGAGAACTATCCATCATCCTCAGTGAGAGCCCCCCATAAGGTCACATACTCTTCAGGTAGGCTTCTTCCTTCGGGCCCTGTTATTGTGGCCTTTCAGTGAATTCCTTCAAAATTTAGTGAAATTCTGAAAATTTACCTCTTTGGCTCCTTTTGAAAAGTTTCTTTCCCTCTGCAAGGGATCCTAAACCCAAGACTACCCTCGATAAGGGTACCTATCCTTTAGCCTTGGGACACACCCTTGAACCAAGCCATTGAACCAACCCGTTAAACCAAAAAGGTTTAACGGTTCAATCGATTCAACGGTTCAATGATGCACACTGAGCCGATTGAACCAAGCTGATAATCTATCTGTTTGAACCACTTGTTGAACCATTTGCTTAAACCAATCCATTGAACCATTCACTTGAACTAGTTAAATAGTTCAATGTTGCACACTGAACCCATTAAACTAAGCCTTTGAACTTTTCTCACTCACCTCAGCCATTGAACCTGCATGTTAAACTAGAGGCATTGAACCAAGTGATTAAAAGGGTTCAACAGTTCAATGTTGCACACTGATAAACTTGCCGATGGACTGATAGACTGAAATAAGTGATGAACCATTTGTTTGAACCTGCTGATGAACCTGCTGAAGTGTTGAGCTAAGCCAAAGTGTTAAACTAAGCTGATGAACCAAGGAATTTTAACTTTGTTGATGAACTTAAGTGATGAACTGGAGGTGTTGAACCAAGCTGATTAAACCAAGTGATGAACTCACTGATTGAACCAAGGCATTGAACCAGTTCAACGGTTCAAAAGTGCCAACTCTTCTTGTGATTTTCTTCAGACAAGAGCCTGAAGAAGCTTTGTAAAACCCAATACTCTTTGAAACTAATTTTTCATCTACCAAGGATTACACCTGCTGAGTCCATAGATAAACCTAGACCTGTGTAAAATTAAAAAATGAATTGACCTAGAATAGCAGGGGAAGAAGGGGACCGATTTTTGGCCTGTTGGGCAAAAAATGGTCAACAAAGTTCTCTAGCTTAAATAAGAGGCATTAGTAATATAGTGACAAATAAAGAGGATATAAATAATGACACTGAATATGGCACTAACATGGTAGATGCAAATATCAATGGTGATGATCAGGTTTGTGTAGGAATTATTTAAACTACCATACTACTAGTTTGTAGTTTTTGAATTCTAATTTGATATAAATTTTGATTTTTTTGATATTTACTCATATTAAATGTATTCGTGTTTTACTTTATCTAATTGTTTATAAGTACTTTTCACATGTTTATCATAAGATGCAATAATTATTATATGTTTTTTGAAATTTATTTCCTTGTTTCTTACTAACTGTTGAATGTAAAATATTAATATATTGTGATTGTGTTAAGAGGAGAACTATAGATTAATATCACATAAAATAGAGGAATTACTTCATTTATTTCAACTCCTTAATATGGTTATCTATGTATTTGATACATAGTTTTTATGGATCTATTTGTTTTCTACATATGTGATGTATTTATTGTGCCTTCATAGTACCTCATTTATTCCTTTATACAATGATTAATTTGTTTCTTTCCATGTATTTGACATGTATTTTCTCATAATTGATGTGTCTAAAATGTGTTTGATGTTCTTATTACATGTCTAATGTGGATTGGTTGCACTCTCTTATGTGCCTTTAATGCATTCATGTTTTACTTTATCTAATTATTTGTAAGTACTTTTCACATGTTTATCATAAGATGAAACAATTATTATATGTTTTAAATTGTTCATAAACTATATTAACTATCTCAATACCAAATCACTTTCCTTAGGATCTTTAAGAACCTCTCCAACTTTTCCAAATGTTAAATTAACCCCATACATGAATCTATACATCTATTAAGGACTATGTCTGCAAGTTTTCTTGAATTTCCTAAACTATGTTAGCCTCAGAAAGAATATATTAGACCTTAAACACTCTAGCAACCCTGATCCTTCATAATAGAAGAAATATCTTTTTTATTTAACTAATAAAGTGTTTAGATTCCTTTACTTCTGATAGAACATGTTCTCATACATGAAAATAGACCTTATAGAAATACCCTTGTTTCTTGATTACAGTTAGTCTTAAAATTGATTATTCTTAGAATGAAGTGATAAAATAAAATATAACCTTTGAATCACATATAAATGAATATGAATGAGACTCATTCTATATATGATACCTATTTCTTGATAAGAATTTCCTAATTAGTCTTATTTTATCATAATTTCACTAATACACAGTTCATAGATTTGTAAAAACCTCACCTCTGCTTCTTTTTACCAATTTTCATGTGAATAAAATTGATTCCATGAGTCTTTATCTATCTAAACATCCTCATAACATTAAATAATTCATGAACCTATTTTATAGTTCATTATCACAATCATTCATGCATCATTTCAACTTTGATGAATCCTCATTATTACTGACTATCACAATACTATCTTCAACAAAGACCTATACCAAACATGAATGGGCCTTTATAATGGCCTCAAAGGCATCTTAGACCATGTTTTACTCAAAAAACACTAAAAAAAACTCACTCTTTTAACATTAAATGCAATAATTATTATAATTTTTTTGAAATGCATTTCCTTGTTTCTTGCTAAGTGCTGAATGTAAAAGATTAATATATCATTATTGTGTTAGGGGGAACAATGTACAAAGGAGTATATTGAGATTTGAGTCTCACAATTGCATCACAAATATCAAAAGGGGTCCTAACACCATACAACATCATAAAATTCAAATTGAAATTGCAATTTACATGGCTCATCTAGTAATTAAAACTAAATAAATTGATCAATGCATATCCAAACTTCAAATTGTCATTCAAAATATATATTTTTAAAAGAAAACATTATTTAAAAATATTATAAAATAGATTATCAACTACTTAACTACTTTCTCAACCACTTTCTCAACTAATTTCTCAACTAATTTCTCAACCACAACATTCTCTATGCTACTGTTATCCTTCAATATCCCTGCCTTTTCAGGATCCTCAATTTTAGAATTAATATGACCAAAATTTTCCCTTTCTTCTTTTCTAGCATCTCCTAGATAAAGTAGACTTGGATTGGTAACTATCTTCTACTTAAATAAGGCATTAGGATCCCATCCTTGCTCCTTAATGATTTTTTATAGTGTGTTGTTATATTTATTCAACAAAAAACTCTTATCCTTAAATTGAATGGTAGATAATAAACTTTTTCATGCATTTTTTGGATGCACATTAAGGACCTCAAATTCTTTTTTCAAGTACTCATATTTTTCCTATAATTTAAAATGAAATGTAATTAGATGTGAATAAAAATAAGTATGACTTGAAATTTGATTAGATTGAAGATAAATTACCAAATAATTTTCCTTCTCTACAATCACAAGCACAATAAAGTTGGTGTCTTTTGCCCATTTTTAAAAATATGCATAGGCTTCTAAATTCAAATTCTCTAACTTGTTAATCATAATAGTCAACATATTATCATTTTAACTATTAGCAACAGAAACTGACCCAGATTTAGCTTTGGCATAGAAAGCATGAATCTTTGAGGGTTCATGTTGCACCAAGGAAAATAAAATTTCTCACTGGGAGTGGTTATGATAACAAGAATTTATTTGTTTTATCAATGACTTTGAACAAAAATCCTACACATGTAATTTTTTTAATTGATCAGTTACTCCCTCCTGAAGATTAGTAGTAATACTATCTAATACCAAATTATTTAGTGGAAAATATGTAAGGGCATCATCAGATAGGAAAACATTCTCTATTAGAGTGGGACTATGGGCTGAAGGTTCTTCTTGAGCAGTGACATAAACATCTACTAATGCTCCCTAGATAAAATCATGTGTATTGAAATTAGCTTCAACAACATCACCACTTTTAATCCCTATATATTTTTTGTTAAATTCAATATCCTATAAAGAAGTTAATCCCTATGCACTCGATACACCTCTAAAAGAGAAAGTGGGTAAATTAGAACATGATAATTGTAGTGTCTTTCTGATAATTGATGGAGGTTGTAATGGAAGAGTCTTCCCCCTTGAGAGAATTGCATTCAGGGGTGGAGGTGGTGCCATAATATTCCTTAGAGATTGAGGATGCCTTGAAAAATATAAATTATTTTAGGAAAAAAAATTAAAAACAAAGTTATATGGCAATTTGAAATTAAAGCTTTATTACTTGTATTTGGAGATAGTGTATCCTCTAATCTACACACTATATTACAAGTGATAGGGGTGTTTTGAATTGGTACATTACACATACTTCTAGTCATAAAAAACTATAATAAAAAAAAAAAAAAAAAAAAAAAAAAAAAAAAAATGTAATATAAAATACCTTTGATAGAGGGTTGAGAAGGCTTAGTAAATATTGTGGTGGTGGTTGTTCCTTGATTTGACTTGCTACTGAGTCAACTAAAAGAATAAAACAAATAACAAAAATAATGCACTTGAAGGTTAAAATATCATTTGAAAATTTTAAATAGAAAACCTGCACATGGAGATGATGCTGAAGAAACTCTTGGACAATTTAAAAGTCAAAATAATTCTAAGGATGATTCTACAGACTCCAAATCTACGTATCCTTCAACTCCAAACTATCCTTTTAAGGCATATTTTTTTCATGAGGCATAAATTATTGCCTATAAAAAAAATTTAAACATTTTTTAATCTTTAACTTGGTAATTGTTTAACAAAAAAACAAATATTTTACATTAGTTCAACAAATAAATAAATAAACTAACCTCATATTCCTTTAGAGACAAAGTGTTTGTGCTCATATTTAGATGAAGCACAGTTGGAATCAGTGATTTTTTAAGGTCATATAAGGCCTCATAATACAAAGTTAAAATAAAATTTGAACAAGAAATAATGGAACCGAGATTGGTACAAGCATAATTTAATTCAAGCCTTATCCTAATGAAAATAAAAGAGTACCAATCATATCCCAAATTAGTAGGAGTATGAACGATGTAAAAAAATTCCAAATAGGGAACATATGTTGGTCTTCCCTAAAATACTATTCTCTCTTGGAAAAATTGAATCATTGATTTAAAAAAGGGTTAGTAACATCTTCGACGTGGAGGCCTATTTTCCAACTATCTAAAATGAAAGAGAAAACAAGGATTTTACATCTCAAAAGTTGAATTTTAAATACAAAAATAAATTTATAATTACATACCATTTCAATAGATGTGCAATCCAAAAGATCACTCCAAATAATTATTGTCATCATCTATCAACATTGATTTTAGACTCATTGGGTTTGTATGTGAAATGGAAGATCTATCAGATTGTGAATCTCTTCTAGTGAGGTACCAAATCAAATTGTTCTAGATTCCATGCTCATGGTGAATATATTATTGTTATGGTCATAGAAATACATTAGTGATTTTAGTAACCTAGGGTATATTTCATAATGGGGCATGTATATTAGGCCATTAAAGCTGCATTTGGAAATCCAATCATTGTATGCATTTGACTACTCCATGAACCTCAAAATGTTTGGGTATAGTATGTTATTGAAATAAAATTTTACTTACATAGTTAGGGAATTTATATGGGTGGGGGTAAAGGGGTAAAATAAATATCTACTAAAATATGTTAAAAATGAGGGTAGGGATGAATATTTATAGAATAGGGGGAGACTGACCAATTAGATAGTAGATTAGTTGCATAAGTCATGTAAAAACATAGCTCAACATCACCATTTGGTAATAGATGCTCAAAAATCAATTTGATGATGGACATATAGCATACACCAACCACAACCTATGATGTACTATTTAGCTAAGCCATTATGATTCATTGGATGGCACAACCATTCGACATAGCTGTTCATCATAATCAAATGTCACAATCATTCGATACAATCATTTGATGTAGTCCAACAAAATAATTCAATGCAATCATTTGACACAACCATTTAGTCTATTTGAATGACACATTCATTGAAATATATTTGTGGTGCAACAATCTAACATAGACATTTGACATATCCTTTTATTATAATAGATTCTCCATTGCCCATAAAGGATTCACCACACATATGAATCAAATTTCCTTAAATTTTCCAAATATTTACAATAGGTTTTATAGTAGGGCTTCTTAAAATTAAACCTAATCCATATTAATATCCTTCATAGTGTACTTGATATAATATGTTACATTATGTTTTTTTATAACACATTAATGTAGGGACTAGTATATTATGCTTATGCCAGTTGCTTATGCTTCATCTATTTTTCACTTCCTTGAGTGTATTACATTATTTGTTATTATCTTTCTTATGAAAAATTTGAATATGTTCCTTGCCTATTGGTCCATGTGCCATTTTATGTTGTTTGGACATTTGAATATGTCATTACATGTGGATTGGACATTTAAATATGTCATCCATTTCAATTGTGTAAAATTTGAACATGCCCCTTATATGATATCTCACTAGACCATTTATTTAACATTACATCAAGTGCTATTGTGTGTGTTCTTGATTATTTATTTAATTTATATTATTACTTTCTATAAATTTCCATGATATAAATCATACATATTAGGAATTGATGTGATCACATACCAAGAGCCTAATTTATATATCTACTTTGACATGTTATCCCTCTATGCTACATGATTCATATATAGATAATACTATTAAATTATAATTTTGAGGAAAGGAAACTTATAAATTATAGTTCTATCACCTCAAAATGGGGGGAATATCAATGGGGGCATGCCATAGAAGCATGGCCTCCACATTTTCATAGTTCCCAGATTCTAGTGGCGGCATGTAACAAAGGTATGACCTCCACACTTATACACTTTCTCAATATTTATAAATTTTAGTGGGGTAATGTCATATAAACATGACCTTAACACTTATAAACCTATTGAGTATATAAAAATTCTTTGGGGACATGTCATAAATATATGACCTCCACACTTTCACATTCTCTAGTTTAGTTCCATGATCCAAATACACACTTTGGTCAGATTCCTATACATTACACTAATTTTGAATATATATATATATATATATATATATATATGACACATATGATCCAGATAAGACATACTATATTTGCATATGTAATGATATTTTACCCAAATTTTAAAACTTACTAATTATATTATTCACCAGGACATACCAATTGCATCAGGATGTAATATCATTAAACCTTTTCTACTATAATATTTGGTTCATTTTATAGCTTGAAGTGATTAAATAGTTAAATATCACAAAATTTATATATTAGAGTGATTAAATAATATAATTTCACTATATTTATAGGAGTATTTGATTAAATCACTCACCCTCATTAGATTATATATATTCATACTTGAGTTATGTGATTGAGATATAATTATCTCAATATCCTTGTCATAAATTTGTGTTGCATTATATTGGGGGAATAGTACTTCAAGTATTCCTATTCAAATATCCAAGGTTTAGTCTAAACTTTTTCCATCTCCAATGCTTCATCAGGAAACATCTTTACCAAGTCAAAGCATTAAGAGGCAATATGGTTGCATTGACACAAAGGTGTAATCATTCCTTGCTCTCTTTCTTTTAAATCATTCTTATTATTTGAAATTTTGGATTAAATTCACCAATTTATATTATAACATGCTCTTAGTTACAAGTCATACATCAATAAAGCACTAAAATTGGGCTAAAGGAAGGTGTGGTAAACACACCTAGGTTCACATTTCTTTCCTCTAATCTTTTAATTTCATCCTTATGGATTAATAGATTGGGGGGGGGATGTAGAATAATAAAATTAAATATTTATATAATCTCAATCTTTTAAATTTGGAAAATATTAATTAAGGCTCTACCATTCAGTTCTAGACCTCCTTGTTGCCAAAAGGCTGACATTCACCATCTCACTATGCCTAAATGTTTATCTCTTAGTCTTATCCATCTAATTATGATGACCCAGGTCTCTTATAATTCATAAATATATTGAAACCTAAAAAACATACTTCACTATTAGTTTCATATTCATACCTATTTTCTATCCTTTTAGACACTATTAGCCCCATAGGGACACTACCAAGAATGATAGTTTTCATATCCTTATCTAGTTTCTAATTTTTAAAATTAATCAAAAAATGATTTGAAAGCTACAATTTTACCTGTTTTTCTTATTTAACCCCTAACTTGAGATATTTCTAAAAGGTGTGCTATAAATATAACTCTAAGCCTTCTCATTCTTCATCTAGAAAATACCAAGAAAACACCTAATAAAGCTAAGTCAATCAAATATACAGCCAAGATGTTATTACCTATTTTTACATATTTTCATATCAAGCATAGGACAAATCATACTATAGGTCTGAAGCATTCAAAGAGAATCCCATGAGTGATATTTATTAAACTACAAGATATATCACTACACACATCATCATATAATATATTTCACCCATGTGCACATAATTTCACACACATAAGGGAGAACTAAATAAGTATAAGGACCTCCTTGGAGAATTGGATATGTAGGCAAGACCCATTGAAAAATAGGTCTTTGAGGTAGTTTGACATTGTGGGCCCACTAACCTAGTTTTCAGTAAACTCATTCCAAGGGTGAAGAGCTAGGGTTTGATCAATAAAATATATACAATAACCTTCATCCTAGATATGAATACATTAATATAACTACTTATATATTTTTAAATCTATAACTACACCATATCAAAATTTAGGGTTAATAGTATCAATGTTTATCCAAAAATGGTAAAAGCTATAATCAAGATGCCACCACTATTTAACTTAAAGCAATTTTAATGTTTACAAGGACAAATTTAATAAATTTGATGTTTTATTATGCAAAAGGATAAAAATGATTCCTTTCAAATATCTATTAAATAAGGATACAAAGTTTCTTTGGATGAAGTGTGATAGAAGAGTTATGATACAATCAAATAATATTTAAGAAATCCACTGGTGTTCATACCTCCAATAGTAGATAGACCATTACTTATTTATATTTTAGCAGTTAATGAGGCCTTAGGGCCCTTATTAATATGTTGATGATAATAGGGAATGATAATTTTTGTACATTCTTAATCAATTAGATAGTTATGAATGCAAGTATACTAAAATATAAAAACTATGTTTAGAATTAGTATTTACTACACAAAAATTATGACACTACATGCTTAATAATGAGATCCACATTATAGTCAAGGAAGACCCATTAAAATTTTCTCATGCACAAATCCCATCTATTAAGTTAATAGATAAATGGGTGATGCTACTCACATAATTTAATCTTAAGTTCATTCATCAAAAAATCGTAAAAGGCCAAGTTATATCCTATCAACTAGTTACAACTCCACTAACAGAGATTTTTCCAATAACTAAGGTTTTCCATGATTATACATACATACATACATACATACATACATACATACATACATACATACATATATATATATATATATATATATATATATATATATATATGTATGTATGTATGTATGTATGTATGTATGTATGTATGTATGTGTACACACACACATAGACATATACATATACATATATGCATATATACACATATACACATATGTACATAGACATACACACACACATACACACACACACAAATCAAAGAACATAATCCATACATTATTTGATATATGATAGGTGCATGTGTATGCATAAATTTACATACCATTTAAAGGTAATATATATCATTTTTTTTATAGAATAGCTTTCCCATGCATCAAGAATATAGTAGAATATGAAGCCTTGATCATCAAATTGTATATAGCATACAAAATCCATGTTAATAATACTAATGTTTTAGGTGACTCTCGATTATTAATCAGGTTAAAATAATTACCAAAAAAAAAAAGAGAATTTATTTCCATGTAATTAAATGGTAGAATAACTGAAAAAAACATTTGATACATTTTGTATCAAAAATATCCCATGTAAGGATCATCAACATGCAAATTCAATGGCTAATGCGGTATCATTAATTCCCTTTGATATCAATGATGATTACATAAATTATGTGATATGGTAGATATGACATCCTTAAATTACACCATATAAAATGGATGCATTAGTAGTTCTCACAATTACTCATAGTGCAGAAAATATAATGGTACAATAATGTCTAGAAATTCCCATATCAAGATTTTATACTAGATAATTTTAATTAGAATGATAAAAATAATTTATAGAGAAACAAAATACATTATGTCATAATTGGGGATGATTTATTAAAAATAGGATTTGATGGACATTTACTTATATTCCTTATTAAATATGAGGCAAGAAGCACACTTTTTGAAATACATGATATGAGTGTGGGGACACTTCAATATAAAAGCAATGTCCCACAAATTATAATTGAACATTTATTATTGGCCAAAAATGGATCAATAATGTGTTTAACATGCTAAAATATGTATCTAATGTCTTAAATATAACAATCTAAATCATGTTCCATCTCATGAATTACATCCAATTGTTTCACCATTACCATTACCCCTTTGGGGATTTGGTTTAATAAAATAAATAAATTTGGTATTAGAAAGAGACTAAAAATTCATAATCATAACTACAAAATGTTTCAAAAAATGGGTAGGAACAATCCCACTTTATTTTACTTTTAGATATGGCATATGTAGGTTTTTGATGAAACATATTCTTTGTAAGTTTGGTTTACCTTCAACTATTATTACAGATAATGGGTCATGGTGACACATTTTTACAATAAATATAAAATTAAACACACCTTTCCCATACCCTAAATAGGTAATGGTCAAGTAAAAGTGACAAACAAGACTTTTTAAAAAATACTTGGAAAAATAACTGAAAGGTGCAATACATATTCACACTAGCAGATGGTTTATGTTTTATGGGCATATCACACTATCATCTCCACACCCACTCAAAATACACTTTATGTTTTGGTTTATGGCATAGAGTTAGTTATGCCAATTAAGTTTTAAATCCCATATTTGGGTTTTTATCTTAAGGACATTCTTCACAATAATGAGTATTGAGAGAAGTGATTACATGAGTTAGATTAATTAAATGCAAAATGTTCACTTACTATTGAACATCTATAGGTTTAGTAAGATTGGGTTAATATAGCATACCAAAAAAAAAAGGATTGGTCATGTGAATTTGATTTAGGTGATCTGGTATCAAACTAAAATCAAAATAATACCAATGCATAAAAAGACAAAAAAGGGAAATCTAAACCAAATTGGTTAGTCCCATTCATAGTTACAAATAAATTGGGATAAAATAGTTATGGCCTAGCTAAAATTGAATGAAATCCCATTAAAAAAATAATGAAAATTATTCATTTGTATAAATATTACACCTGAAATTGGAAAACTAAAAAATTCAAAAAAAAAAAAAATCAATAAAATAGACAAAAACAATAAAATAAAGAAAAAATACAAAAATACTTAGCATTTATATCTTTACTGGATTTTTCATATGTATTTTACTTTATGTTAATATATGTCATACCATTTAATCGATATATATATATATATATATATATATATATATATATATATATATATATATATATATATATATATATATATATACATATCTTTCTCAAACACTTGATTGTCATATATGAATACACTAGATACATGTTACGTGCACATACAAATGTTGGACCTTTCTTCAACATTATGACACACTACATTTGGGTAGTTTATTTCTACTGATCACAAATGATACATGTTCCATTTTCAAATGATACATTAAATTATCATGTTGATCTCATATAATAATTATTACACATGTCTATACTCATGTTTATACCTTACATAATATACTAGATATGTTATGCTGTAAGGTGTTTTTCTAAGATATGTATGTAATAAAATTATGATATGCTTATTATTGTTGCTTATATTTTAATTTTTCATCTACTAACATGGATTTATTGAGTGGACATATTATTTAATTACTTGTCTTGATTGTGGAACATTTGAACATGTTCCTTGTTTGTTGGCCATTGTGCTACTGAGTGTTGTTTATTTTGTGTGTGGACATTTGAACATGTTATCTCCTTTAAGTGTGAATAATTTGAACATGAAAATTACATTTTATCTCCTTATAACCATTTTTCATGTCATCAAGTGATATTATGTGCACGATTAATTATTTTCTAAGATTGTGCTTGTTACTTCTAGATGTTACCATGATCCATACCATGCATCTTAGGGCTTGTTATGATTGGATACTATGAGATTCATTGATATATAAACTTAGACATGATAACATTATATGCTTCATTACTACATGATTGATACATATTTAACATGGTTATATTATCCTTTTGAGCTACGGTGCCTATTTTGTTTCTTTCCCCTCACCTCAAAGGGGAAGGGGAAAAGGGACGGAATATCAATGGGGGCATGCCATAGAGACATGAGTTGACATACACATAATTGTCATTATTTTATATAGTTTAAATAATTAAATGATATACTTGGGTCATAATATTATGCATTAGGTATTGATTTTATAATTTTGTGACAAAGGTTTTCATATTTTTGACATACATTATTCACAATTCAAAAATTAGAGGTTACATTTTGATAGATTTTTAAGATTGAGACACATTATAATTGCATATGCCATGTAGATACAACAAAAAATAGATACATATTCATATTTTATAAACATTTATACTAACCTTACCATATATACCGATTGAGCCTTTATTTGTTTGTAATAATTGGCTTGCTTGAGTAGTGTGTTTGAGACTCAACACCCTTAAAAGGGTTAAATGGATACACCATTTGACATGGGTAAGATTGGATAGATTATGTATACACTCTTTTTATGTGATTGAGATTAAATGATCTCCATGGCCTTGGCACAACTCAAATTTACACCAAATTTAGGGCATGCTCACCCTCATATTCTCCTCTTCACATCTTCAAGGTTCTATTGTGAACTTATCTCTCTAATGTTTTAACAAAAAAGCATCATTACTAATACAAACTACCAAGGGGAAACATAGTTTCATTAACAAAAATGTGTACTCCCTTTTTATCTTTTCTTTCAAGTATTTTAATTATTCATTTTGAGACTATATGCACTAATTTCAACATAACATGCACTTGGTTAGAGGTAATATAAAACCAACAAATTTAAATGGGGCCCGAATCAGAGAAAGGTGTGTTATACACACCACTATATGTATTATTTCCTTTAAACATAGTAATTTCATCCTTATGAATTACTAGATTAAAGGTAAAAATTGTAGATACGAACATATAATTCTATATGATAAACTAGTATTTCAAACTTGAAAAATATGACTCATGGCTCAATCCTTTAGTTCGTGACCTACCCATTATTGAAAGATTCATTTTTTTCATCTCATTATGCCTAAATGCTTATCTTATAGTCTAACCATGATATTATGATTGCCTAGATCACCTATATCCCATAATATGTATAAAACCTAATTTATATCCTACTCTAATAGTTACATATATTGATCAACTTTGTTTCCTCCTAGACACTACCATCCAAATTTAGACACTAGCATCAATTTTAGTGTCCCAGGTCTAATTCTAGAGTCTAAACCTTATGAACAATCAAATTTACAATTCTTTTGACATGTATGGGTTACCTTATTTGTCTTAGTAAACCCTTCCATGAGATAATTTTAAAAGGTGTGGTATAAATACAAATCAAATAGCATTCATTATGATCAAGTATAAATCAATCACAAAACTATATTTTACCAATAAAAATCACCTCTCAATATTTCAAAACTACCCTAGTCTTCCCTATTTCTAAATATTTCATAGGATTATTATTATTATAGGTCTGAAGCATTCAAAGAGAAGCGCATGAGTAGTATTTTTCAAGTTAAAGGTTAGATCACTACATACACTTTCATATAGTATATTTCATAATTATACACACACAAGACCACTTTAGAGTATATGACTATGTAGGTAGTGCTCATTAATGTAGATTGGTTTGAGGCTCTTCTTAGAGTATATGTCTATGTAGGTAGTTCTCATTAACATAAGGGTCTTTGAGTTTATCTTGACTTCACTTGAGGCCACTAACTCCTATTTTTCAAGGTGACATGCCCTAATCAGAAGACCAAGGGTTTTGAGCCATATAATGATGCTAAAAACTTTTGTGTACAATCTAAATAGAGAATGAAAAAGGTGATAATGAACCCTAATAGGTGAAAATTTCCATTTATGAAAAGGAACTATACTTCATTGTGAACAAAATAATTGAAAATAGGATGAAAGTGTCTAAAATAGTGAAAAAATCTCAACAGTAGTATCCATGCTAAAAAAGAGCTAAATTACAAAATCTAAAAAATCAAGGAAAAACATTTGACTATATTATTATATGTTGTTCCCAAAATTTGTCACTCATTTTTGGGAAAACATATGAACTATTTTGGTCCTGCAGGCCAAAATTCTCTCTTCTCTTCTCAAAAATTGTTTTCAACATTCAAATTCTTCACTATTCAAGCTTTTTTAGTTAAATGAATAGCATGTTCAACAAGTTTAATGACTCCAATAGGTGAGCTCTCTCTAAGGAACAAGTCTCCAACACTTAGGCAATTTCAAGGTTGGTTCAATGTTGAGGTTCAACCAAAAGGTCCATCAGCAAGCTTCAAACAAAGGAATGAACCATTGAACCATTGAACCTTAACCCAAAAAGGTTCAATGGGTTCAAAGGTTCAATAGGTTCAAAGGTTCAATGGCATCGACAAGCTTAAAGAGTTAAGTGCTTCGACAAAAGTTCAAATTTCACCCACTTCAGCAAGTTTAACGGCTTCAAAAGACTTAATGAAAGAAGAAATATTGAACCGTTGAACCTTGAACCAAAATGGTTCAATGGGTTCAACGGTTCAAAAGCTCAATGAGATTGGTTCAAGTAATCAATTGAATGAGCGAAACAAAAGATTGAACCATTGAACCAAAGTTGGTTCAATTAGTCAGTTCAATTAGAAGGTTCAAAGGAGTCCCCTAAAGACCAAATGCCAAATGAGGGCAATGAATGAATGGACAAGTGCCCTTGCAGAGGGAAGTGAACCAAAGGCAACAAAAAGATATCCTTCGAAAATATTTTTCACGGCAAAATTTTACAAGGCAATTCCTTTGGACAAAATGTTCAAAGGAATTCCATCAAACATTTTGTTTAAAGGAATGATCAGATGCTTGATAGAAAGTAGCCAAGGCAAAGGAAAGGTTTCCTTTAGACAAATTGTTTGAAGGAATTCCTTTAGACATTTTGTCTAAAGGAATTGAAGGAAAAGGCCGCTCAAAGGTCCCTGAAGGGCAGGTACCCTTGCGGGGGGCTCTCAGCGACCAAGAAATGGACCTTTCTCAAGGCCCAAAGGGAAACCTTCCCTTCAAGAGGTTCCAAAGTCATAAAGCTAAAGGAATGATCAGAGGCCCACAAACTGATTTCTACAGACTCTGCAGACTTATTTCTATGGACTCCACAGACTAATTTCTATAGACTCTATGGACTAGTTTCTATAGACTCTATAGACTATTTATATGGACTCTATAGGCTTATTTCTATGGAATCTATAGGCTTATTTCTATGGATTCTATAGGCTTATTTCTATAAAGTCTATAGGCTCGATTCTATAGACTCGACAGGCCTATTTCTATAGACTCAAAAGACTTAGAGAAAATAAAGGCTTCTAAGGAAGAGGATGAACCATTGAACCTTGAGCCAAAATGGTTCAACGGGTTCAACAGGTTCAAAGGTTCAAAGAAAGCTCTGAGCAAAGGAAAGTGAATGAACCAGGAAAGTGAATGAACCAGAGAAGTGATGGAATCAAGGAACTGATAAGGCCACCCAAACTGTTGAAATAGTGAACCAAGGACATCCCCATGAATGTCAAATTTAGGGTAATAAAATGTCTGTTGATTTTCAAATATGGCACAGAACCTAAAAATAAACTCAGGGACCAGATAAAGGAGTTGAAAGAGCCAACAAAAAGGGAAAAGATATGCTGAGAGCTCAAATTACAACAAGAAAGAGAGAAAGACCAAAAATATCTATGTAGGAGTTATTTCCAGTAGGTGGAATAGTCCACCAAGTAGATATTTAAGTTTGCAAAAATTAAAGGGCATGACCTATTTTTCTCCCATGAAGTAAAGGTGAAGTGGATAGCTACATAGATATTTCATGAAAGACTAGACAACCCATGCTGAAGAGAAGACATTTGAGATGAATCAACATGCCACAGTTAAGGTAGATGCCCTATTCCAGCATGGCCTTCTCTGACAAAATTGAAAATGTATTCAAGGCATTGAATGCAGCATGGGCCATTCCATGAAATAAAGTGCCAAGCCTTTCTTGGCTACTATATATTGTAATCTCTTATTTTATGCAAAGGAGATCTTTTTGGTTATAGAAGCAAAACTCTACCAAAATTGAAAGGTGATTACTTAGACTTTGAGCTCAGATCATTGATCATATTTCTTTATATGAATGAGAAAGCAAGTTACTTCTAGACTTTGTGCTATAATAGCTTGTGTAATTTAGGAGATTTTTCTTATTTTTGTTTCTTGAATGAATTCTTGTCTATTTTAATGAAGTAAGTAGAACTAGTGAAAGTAATTAGGAAGGTGTCCTGATGCCAACTATGGAGAGACTTTGTGTTGGCACAATTGTCTTTAGTGTGTGTGTTTTTAGTTTATTTCTATGTAAATGATATTGGGATGAATTTGTACCCCATTATCCTTCATATTTCACTCTTGGGGAGTTGACATGGAGACTTTGTTTTACACTTCATTTTACTAGTTACTGCGCCCTTGTTACCTGCTACTTATCACTACCAGAAAGAACTCTTGCTATTTGCTGCAAGATCACTTTTGAAAGAAGAGAAGTGCTTTCAGTGTTTTAACCTAGATTTATCCTTTATTTGTGAACATCATCTCTAGAAAAAGAGAGATGGATGGTGTTGTCCTACCCCTGAGTGTTATTTTCTGCATATATATAGTATATAGCTCCTCATATTTATAAGGAACCTCCCCTTGATGAGAGGAGAGATTCATCCCCTTTTGATGTGGTAAATCTAAACACTTGGCTGACCAATCTCCCTATGCTGTGGTTGAAATCACCTATTTTGCTCATTAGTTAGCTAGTGACAAAATATTGACCCAACAATTTTTTGGTGACTCCGCTAGGGAAAGAATGAGAAATTTTAGTTCTTTTCCTTATCTATTTTATCTACTAGGGACACAAAAACTTTGCATAATTTGAAGCCTCAAGATTCAAATTGAAGCATCACTTGTGTCTTATCCATTATCATTATAGCCTTATCCATTCAAATTATATACTCTGAGCCACAAATCCAGAGATGTTGTAGATTGAGCATTTCATTTCAAAAGTCAATTCTCTGCCAGCTCTTTGCCAATAGTTTTTTGGCAACTCTTCTGGGGACCGATGAGCATTTCTAGTCCTTTTACAGTCTATTCAAATTGAATCATTTCATAACACTAGGGATCAAACATTTCACTTCTTTTTTCCACTTTCCTCCAGCTTCATGCCAACAATTTTTTGGCGACTCCACTGGGGAAGAGTGCGCAGTTTGAAGCCTCAAGCTTCAAGCTGAAGTAGGGCCAGTTCATTTCCATTTTTATTCTACAATTTGGAAACTCCACACTATAATAGAAGCCAGAGATCCCAAAGTGTTGTTGAATCTATTTTTGAGTTGGTGCAATAGGGAAATTTCAATTTTTTTCCTCCATAACTTCAAATTCAATGAACTAGGAGTTTTCCTCCTACCAATACTAGGTCACCACTACAAGGCAAAGCTTCTTTTTCTATTGTTAGTAGAGCTTTGCCTATACATACTCCACCTAGATTTTTTATCCCCACTTTCCATAATCAAATCATGGTGGTTCAAGGCCCCTAGGGTAACTCTTTTAGCCCAATCAATTTAACTCCACCTCTAATGAGCTACCACACAATTCAAGAAAGAATTTCCCCAAATTCTTTGGTGATGGGAGAGTTCATCTTGATGAGCACATTATTGCTTTCAGCATAGCATACGGTGTGATAAGCATGGAGTATGAGGCTGTAATAGTCAGGCTATTTATGGAAACATTGTAAGGTGCTACTGTAGACTAGTTCTATCATCTACAGGCTTAGACTGTGACTAACTGGAACACTCTCAAATCTAGGTTTGAAGCAAGGTTCAAGCCTATAGAGGATGTGTATGCCCTACTAGCCCAGCTCACATAGATGAAAAAAGAACCTCATGAACCTATGAGGGACTTCATTGCCAAATTTGACAAGCTGAGGAATAGGATTCCTATAATTGCTTAGCCAACACCTGAGAACCTTAAATATTTCTTCATCAACTCACAACTACCTGAAGTGAGTTTTATACTGAGACGTGTTGGCCACATAGTCCTTGTTACTGCTCAAGATTTGGCCACTGAGGTGGAAGATGACCTTATCTTGGTAGGAAAGATAAGTAGAGATCCTAATAAAGGTAAATCCTCTTCATCTTCTAAATATCCATCTACAAGCACCACTGATCCAATGGTCTAAAAGCTAGAAAATGAGTTGCTATCTCTTAGAAAGAAAATGGTGCAAGGGATGTCATCTACCCTTTCGTATAGAGATATACCATGGAAGACATTTCCTAATTAGTCATACCAAGGCAATGCTACTAGAAATCAAGGGCAGCCAAATTGTCTTCCTCCCACTCAGGGAAAGTTAGCCATTGAAACACCTCCAACCAATTTAGTAGTTGGATATCTTGAGGTAGAATCAGATTTCTCCTTCCAGCCTGAGTTGAACCCAAAAGATGATGCTAATAAATTCACTGAGGGAGAAGAATAATTAGTTTGTAATTCCTATATTGGTCTCCTAAATTACCAGGATGAACCTAGAAGTGAAGGTAAAACAGTTGAGGGATCATATGTGATATTCACCAAGTTTAAGAACTAGTCAGCCCATCAAGTTGATAAAGAAAATATAAGAGTGAATCAAACTGCAATTTCAATTGTAAAATGAGGAACTTCTCTACCTTTCGAACCAAAAGACTTGGTGATTGCTAAAAAAGTAAGTACTCCAAACATGCCTTCACCTTCACCTTCATTTTCACATATCAGTGCTTCCCCCTATAACAACTAGAAGGATGAACTCCCTTCCCCTATTCATAATTCATTTCAAATATTTGACATAGTCAACCATGTCAAGAAATTTAAAATTCAAATGTCTAAATTTGAATTCCTACAATCCAACCTTGAGCAGTTGGATAAGTTAGTGGAATGTGTGAAGAATAAAAGATCCCAGTAGGACCAACTGTTCCAAAGGTAACCCCCATGTCCACCTAGAATAACCTTGTCATTTCTTCTCTTGCTACTCCTATAAGGATTGAACCATTTTATCTCTCCTTATTGATAAATGGACACTAACTAAACAATTACGTCATAGACTCAGGTGCATCTGACAATGTCATGCCTGCCAAAGTGATAGATTCTCTTTGACTCACACTAACTAAGACATTTGGGAGATGTTTCTCCATGGAGAATAAACAAGTGCCACTATTGGGACAAATCAAGGATGCCCAATTTGCATTTGAAACATTCTCTGATAAAAGGATCAAGATGACAGTCTTAGTGGCCGACGTCTCAGCCTCATACAACATCCTTCTTGGGTGAAATTTTTGTAAGGATGTTGGTGGTGAGTTGAGCATGGACCTGTTTGAGGCAAGGATTGAAGTTAAAGTCATTATATAGAGATTGCTCCTTGATAAGGAAGCAAAATATGTGGTCACTCAAACATCAACGCCTGAAGCTCAAATTCCATTTGAGTCTTTAGGCATGGGTAATTACTTCTTATCCACAGATGAAGTTCATGAGGTGTTTGATGAAGCTCCTAAAGGTGACAATCTAAAAATTAGTTCAGATGGAACAACAGAAGATAGGATAGAGCACAATGCAAATGCAGAAGAATCCTCCCCTCCAAATGAAGAAAAATCTAAGGTAAGGTCAGCTTCTAATGATGCATATATACTAGAATTTGATGGCAGCTATTTTTATACCGATTCTAGAGCTGGGATTGTGTTGATATCTCCTCAAGGAGATATTTTTCCTTCTTCATACAAGTTGTAGTTCAACAATAATAAAAACACTAATAAGTACAAATTGATGCTATTTGGATTGAAGGCAGTTTAAGAAAGGGGTGTCAAACTCCTTCATGCTAAAAGAGATGCTGAGCTGGTGGTTTATCAGGTGAGAAACTTGTACCAAACCAAAAATGAGAGATTATGTCATTACCGTAATCTATTTTGGGATCAAATTGAAATCTTTGATGCTTTCAATATCTCTATAGTTCTCAGGAAATTCAATGATTGAGCTAATCTATTTCAGCAACATTTTTGATTACTCACCTAGATTTTAAAGGAGACAAGTACACTATCAAACTGGTCTATTGACCAAGTGTGCCTGACAATGCCAATCATTGGCAAGTGTTCAATGGTGACAACTAAATTATTGCCTTATTGGAACAAAAAGATAGCTTCAAATAGCTTCACTTTGAAGGTAGTGAACTGGCCCTTAAATTAAGCTCAGATGAAGGTGATGAATTTTTATAACTTAAAGGGAATAAAATTCCCAAAGGATTGGTTTCTCTTGAGAAACTATTTGACAAGAACGATAGGTTTGTCAAATAAAAATAAATAGATTCAATCTCTTCTCAGGAGTTTGATCAGATAAATTTGGATACCAAGGAAAATCCCAAGATGGTGAACATTGGGAAGTGTTGCACTCTAGAAGAAAAGTTTAAGTTTGCTACTCTTATCTACCAATACATGGATGTCCTAGCGTACTCATATGATGATCTGAAGTCACTCAGGACTTAAGAAATTTGCCATGAAATTCCTCTCAAGAGTGATTCAGTGTCTTATAAGCAAAAATCTAGGTAGTATAATCTAAAGATATTAGGTACTATTCTATTTGAAATATAAAAAATACTAAATGCTAGGATAATTTTCCCAATCCATCAGTCCATATAGATTGCAAACATAGTACTTGTGAGGAAAAAGAATGGTGAACTTCACCTCTGCATGGATTTCAAAAATTTGAATCAGTCATCCTTAAAGGATAACTATCCTCTACCTATCATGGACCAAGCTCTTCAGTCAGTGACCAGTTCAGAGATGTTATCAATGTTAGACAGCTTCTCAGGGTATAATCAAGTAGAAGTCAGTGAAGTAGACCAGTATAAGACTACCTTCACCATGCCTTGGGGCACCTTTGCATATCAAAGAATGCCATTTGACCTGATAAATGTTGGCACCACTTTCCAGAGAGAAATGGACCTTGCTTTTAATGATGAAATGGGTAAGTTCATTATGGTATACCTTGATGACTTGACCATCTTTTCCAAGCATCACCCTGACCATGTGCACCATTTGCAACAAGTGCTAGAATGTTGCCACCAGAATGACATTTCTCTTAATCCCAAGAAGTCTATTTTTGGTGTAACAAAAGGGAAACTTCTTGGACACATTTTATCTAGAGAAGGCATAAATATTGACTCAAAAAGAGTCAAGTCCATCTAGGAATTTACCCTACCCATAAATAAGACTACAGTTCACTCTTTCTTCAAAAAGGTGAATTTTTTACGAAGGTTCATCCCCAAGTTTGTAGAGAAGACTCACCACATTGTGAACATGATGAAGGGAAAGGCCACTTTGAAATAGACTGAAGAAGGCAAATTGGCATTCTAAGACATCAAAATATCTATTGTCCATGCCCTAATTCTAGTTTATCTAGATTATACCAAGGATTTCACCATATACAATTATGCTTTTGAGCACACACTTTTAGAAATTTTGGTTCAATAGAATAAAGAAGGTGTGGAATCTCCCATATCCTTCATGAGCTATCCTCTCAAAGCTCATGAAATGAAGTATTCAAACATGGAGAAGCATGATTATGCAGTGGTGAAGGCAGCAAAGCACATTCATTTTTACATCCTGAATTCACAACTTACTACCCTGGTTATTGATACCACAGTTAAATCCATATTAACTCAGCAGGAGTTTAGAACCAAAAGGGGTAATTAGATTACTAAAATCTAGGAGTTTGATCTCATTATTAAACAAAGGAAGCTTTTACGAGGAAGGGGCCTCTGCCAATTAATTGCTGACAACAGACCTGAAGAAGTAGGGCATGAAGAAACAAAAGTGGAAGACACACCAACATTTCTCTTTGTCTCCAACATGAATGAGTGGTATTCAAATATTTCTCATTTCCTTACCTATGGTGAGTGTCCTACTCACCTACCTCATAAAGAAAGGAGGAATGCTAAATTAAAATCTACCAATTTTGTCCTCTAGGATAATGGCCTGTATATAAGGAGCCTTCATGGAGTGTTACTTCGCTGCATGGATAAAGAGTAGCAAAACCAACTTTTGAAGTCCTTCCATAATATGGCCTATGGAAGACATTTTTCTACTCTTGTAACTACCCATAAGATTTTGTGAGCCAGGTTTTACTGGCCTACTTTGTTTCAAGATGCATACAAATGGGTACAAAGATGTGAACTATGCCAACAGTTCATTGGAAGACCTAAGTTAACCACTCTACCTCTCAAGCTAGTGGTGATAGAAGAGCCATTTTAGCAATGGGGAATCAATTTCATTGGTGATGTAAACCCATCTTCAAGCGTTGGACATGATTATGTCCTCATAGCCATAGACTACTTCACCAAATGGGTGGAAGCAAGTCCAATCAAGCATTCTACTTCAGAAGTAGTATGTGATTTCCTTAAGGATAACATCATTTCCATGTTTGGGGTCCCAACCAAGATTGTCATAGACAATGCAACCTATTTCTCTTCTCATGAGATCACTCAATTCTATTTTTATTATGGGATTACCCTCTCCCACTCCTTTGAATATTTTCCACAAGAGAATGGCCAAGCAGAATCGAGCAACAAGAACCTGGTGATCATCATCAGGAAGCTGGGGGATGACAACCAACAAACCTAGCATAAAGCATTGGTTGATGCTTTGTGGGAAGATAGAATCACACCCAAGAGGGTGATAGGTATGTCACCTTTCCAACTTTTGTATGGTCTTAATGCAGAGATACAAATCACCCTAGAATTGACAACATTGAAATTATCAAAGGCGGTTGAAGATTAGACATATGAAAGCTCCATCGATAAGAGGATCATGTGGTTAATTGAGCTGGATGAGTAGTGAACTATGGTGGTGGATTGACTTGTTGTACATCAAAGTCTAGTGAAGAACCTCTTCAACTAGAAAGAAAAAACCCATGATTTCTAGATTGGAGATCAAGTCCTATTATGGGATGAAAGGAGAGAACCAAACAGAATATATGGGAAGTTTGATTCCCTATGGAAAGGCCCTTTTACTATCCATTAGCTCAATGGTGAAAATAGTTTCCTATTGAAGTATCAAGATGGCACGCCCTTTTCTCTACCTCATAATGGGTATCATTTGAAGCACTTCAATTTTTGAAGTATCAGATAAGATCATCTATACATATGTATATTTGTATAGTCTTTATTTCTATTTTATGTTTTTCATTTTCATTTTTGGCACCTTTCTTTTTGGTAGCTTGACTCCATAGCCCAATGGCATACTTAAAGGCACTGGAGATTTTGGTTTCTACTCCCCTTAGCTATTCCAAAATTTTAATTGAAATAAGTTACCCAACTAGAGCCAACTATTGTTCCCAAAATTTTCACTCATTTTTGGGACAACATATGAACTATTTTGGTCTTGCAGGCCAAAATTCTCTCTTCCCTTCTCAAAAATTATTCTGAGCATTTAAATTCTTCATTATTCAAGATTTTTTAGTTAAAGGACTAGCAGGTTCAACAAGTTCAATGACTCCAACAGGCGAGCTCTCTCTAAGGAACAAGTCTCCAACACTTAGGCAATTTCAAGGTTGGTTCAATGCCGAGGTTCAACCAAAAGGTCCATCAGCAAGCTTCAAACAAAGGAATGAACCATTGAACCTTAAACCAAAAAGGTTTAACAGGTTTAAAGGTTTAATGGGGTCAAAGGTTCAATGGCATCAGCAAGCTTAAAGAGTTAAGCGCTTCGACAAAAGTTCAAAGTTCACCTGCTTTGGCAAGTTCAACAGCTTTAAAAGACTTAACTAAAAGAAGAAAGCTTGAACCATTGAACCATTCAACCTTGAACCAAAATGGTTCAATAGGTTCAATGGTTCAAAGGTTCAATGAGATTGGTTCAAGTGGTCAATTAAATGAGTGGAACAAAAGATTGAACCATTGAACCATTGAACCAAAGTTGGTTCAATTGATCAATTCAATCAGAAGGTTCAAAGGAGTCCCCCAAAGCCCAAAGGCCAAATTCCCTTGCAAAGGGAAATGAACTAATGGCCAAGTGCCCTTGCGGAGGGTAGTGAACTAAAGGCAACAAAAATATATCATTCTATAAGATTTTCCACTAAAAAATTTTACAAGGCAATTCCTTCAGACAAAATGTTTGAAGGAATTCCTTCAGACATTTTGTTTGAAGGAATGATCAGATGCCTAATAGAAAGTGGCTAAGGCAAAGGAAGGGTTTCCTTCAGACAAATTTTTTGAAGGAATTCCTTCAAACATTTTGTCTGAAGGAATTGAAGGAAAATGCTGCCTGAAGGACCCCAAAGGGTAGGTACCCTTGTGAGGGGCTCTTGACGACTAGGAAATGGACCTTTCTCAAGGCCCGAAGGGACACCTTCCCTTCGAGAGGTTTCAAAGATATAAATCTGAAGGAATGATCAAAGGCCCATAGACTCATTTTTATGGACTCTATAGACTAATTTCTATAGACTCCATAGACTGATTTCTGTGGACTCTGCATACTGGTTTCTACAGACTCTATAGACTAATTTCTATGAACTCTGTAGGCTTATTTCTATGGACTCTATAGGATTATTTCTATGGACTCTACAGGCTCAATTCTATGGACTCTGTAGGCCTATTTATATAGACTCAAAAGACTTAGAGAAAATAAAGGCTTCTAAGGAAGAGGATGAACCGTTGAACTTTGAACCAAAATGGTTTAATAGGTTCAATAGGTTCAAAAGTTCAAAGAAAGCTCTGAGCAAAGGAAAGTGAATGAACTGGGAAAGCAAATGAAATAGAGAAGTGATGGAATCAAGGAACTGAGAAGGCCACCCAAACTATTGAAACAATAAACCAATGACATCCTCATGAATGTCAAATTTAGGTTAATGAAATGTCTATTGATTTTCAAATATGGCATAGAACTTGAAAAAAAACTCAATGACTAGATAAAGAAGGAGCTGAAAGAGCCATTGGAAAGGGACAAGATAGCTCGAGATCTTAAATTACAACAAGAAAGAGGGAAAGACCAGAAATATCTATGTAGGAGTTATTTCTAGTAGGCGGAATAGTCCACCAAGTAGATATTTAAGTTTGAAAACATTAAAGGGCACATCCTATTTTTCTCCCATGAAGTAAAGGCAAAGTGGACAGCTACATAGATATTTGGTGAAAGACCAAACAACCCATGCTAAGGGGAAGACATTTGAGATGAATCAACATGCCACAATTAAGGTAGATGACTTGTTCCAGCATGGCCCTCTTTGACAAAATTGAAAATGCATTCAAGGCATTGAATGCAGCATGGGTCATTCCATGAAACAAAGCACCAAGTCTTTCTTGTCTACTATATATTGTAATCTCTTATTTTATGCAAATGAGATCTTTTTGATTATAGAAGCAAAACTCTGCCAAAATTGAAAGGTGATTACTGAGACTTTGAGCTCAGATTGTTGATTGTATTTATTTATATGAATGAGAAAGCAAGTTACTTCCAAACTTTGTGCTGTAATAGCTTGTGTAATTCATGAGATTATTCTTATGTCTATTTCTTGAATGCATTCTTGTCTATTTTAATGAAGTAAACAAAACTAGTGAAAGTAATTAGGAAGGTGTCTTGAAGCCAACTGTGGAGAGACTTTGTGATGACACAATTGTCTTTAGTGTGTGTGTTTTTAATTTATTTCTATGTAAAGGATCTTGGGATGAATTTGTGCCCACATTGTCCTTCGTATTTCACTCTTGGGCAGTTGAGGTGGAGACTTTGTGCTACACTTCATTCTACTAGTTACTGCATCCTTGTTACCTATTACTTATCACTACTAGAAAGAACTCTTGTTGTTTGCTGCAAGATCACTTCTGAAAGAAGAGAAGTGCCTTCAGTGTTTTCACCTAGATTTATCCATTGTTTGTGAACATCATCTCTAAAAAAAGAGAGATGGATGGTGTTGTCCTACCCCTGAGTGTTATTTTTTGCATACATATATATATATATATATATATATATATATATATATATATATATATATAGCTCCTCATATTTATAGGCAACCTCCCCTTGATGAGAGGAGAGATTCGTCCCCTTTTGATGTGGTAAACCTGTACACTTGGCCGACCAATCTCCCTATGCTATGGTTGAAATCACCTATTTTGCTCATCAGTTAGCTGGTGACAAAATATTCACCCAACATTATACACATACACTTCTCATATATTCCTAAAAATTAGTTAATAAACTAAGTATTGTTTCTTATTCATGTTACAACTTTCATAATATTATTTTGTTATTGTACTTTCTATATTTAACATACTTTCATTTTTCAACACTATATCATAATATTGTGAATCTAAATTATTTAATTCATTTTATTTTAGAGTAACTTAGAAATTTTATTCATTATAATATTATCCCCCTAACTCTTTACAAAAAGGGTTAAACAAATTGAATTTTGATATTTTGTGGCTCATTAAATGGAGAAGTAATAGTTTTGTTGTTTAAATTTTGATATTTATTCATTCTATATTTTTTTGATGATTTCTCACTAAAACCCCATTTAAAAAAGGGGCCATATATTTTTATTGGAAATTGGGCTTCTCTAATTACTTGCGGGTTTATTTCTTTAATATCATGCTAGAAATAAATGATAGGATCTTGAAAAATAATGTTAAATCAAGTAAATGAATGATATATATATATATATATATATATATATATATATATATATATATATATATATATATATTTCAAAAATAAAAAGTTGGTATCCTATATTCACATATGAAAAAAGATACAGCTAGTATTGCCTTTCAATAGGAAGAAGAAATGTAAAGAGGGTCTAGAGGACTTTGTAAATAAAGGACACTAAGAAATGGCATTGAGATATTTCAAAAACATACAAATTAAGGGAGGAAAATAGCCTCAACCATTCAAATGCTAGACAATTAGATTAACATAAATGTCAAGAAGATTTGTGAAGACATATATGCAAAGGCATATATGATCAGAAGAATACACAAACCATGAGCTCCATATTATATGAGGTAAAAATCCCTCATACAATGTGGATCATTTCCATCCTTGATCTACTAAAATATATTACCTTCCATGTAGTGGCAAGATTCCTTTGCCAATTTGTTAGCCAAAGCATTGTGTTTCCTAAGATATGTGTGATAGTGAATTATTGGATAAGGTTGGCAAGAGACTTTGATTTTTGTAATAGGTGTTTGAGTATGGCATTCTAACATTGTGAATTTCCATCCATCCACTCAACTTCCAATTTCGAGTCTAAATGTACATCCGTAGATGTAAGACCCCATTCATGAGAAATGGATAGAGCAGTGATGATTGATTTTAGCTCTACATATTTATTGGTGTTATGACCAGTACCCTACCTGTAGGAGATCTCAAAATCCATAAAGTATATAACCCCACCATCCCCACTTTTCCCTAAGTTTCCAATCAAGGCACCTTCACAAAAGTAGTATGGATGCATATAATCAATAATCAATCCCCCAAACTTACATTGAGTATTTTTTGGCCTATGTATAAGAGGCAACATAGAGTATTTAAAACTATATAGTGTATTAAAAATGTTTAGATTTTTATTTGAAAAAATATCTTCATTCTTGGCAAGCCAAATAATCCAAATTTTTTGAAGTGGAATCCTAATATTTTATTATATTATGCCTTTATTCCTAGACCAATCATTCCATGCTTCAGTCAAGGTTCCACCCTTATAAAAGAGCCTTGATCACTAACTAGTGGTAGTATCCAAAACTATCATAGTGAAGTTGCATTTTAGAAATAGGTGTGTGACTATTTTAGGCTCCTCTCCACATAAGGAGAAGATATTTGGCCCATGCCAACCGTTACACATAAAATTATCCCATGTCAAAATTATATTATGGAGGGCTAGCCAAAAATTTAGTTTTTTTGGTGGCACACAAAGATTCTAAATGCCATTCCACCTCCAAGGAGCCTCATCATTTCCTTTTCTATGCCAAAGTGCTTTATATCTCATTTTTACCTGACAAGTCCCCCCATCATAATTATATGACCAACATAAAGAGTCTCCCCTTTCAAAGA
Source organism: Torreya grandis (assembly GCA_037957365.1). NCBI lineage: Eukaryota > Viridiplantae > Streptophyta > Pinopsida > Cupressales > Taxaceae > Torreya > Torreya grandis. The sequence continues at coordinate 1,666,906 of JARHVA010002689.1, forward strand.
AGGAGATGGAATTAGATATCGAACAAAGTCTATATTTATTATATATTAATGTTTCATGTTCATCAAGATACAAACCTTTAGTAGTCTTCCATCCCAAGGGCCACTGGTTGATCAGAGTTCTATCGAAGCTGTTAGCTAGAGAATGTACATTTTTATGATATAGGGATTCCTTCATGGTTTATGGAAACTTTTAATCACATGGGATACCTATAACTACATCCCATATAATTTTAAGTTTTGTGCCATCCCTAGGGTCCCATGCTAGGGAAGACTTAATAATGTTGATTCTCTATATAATAGCCTTCCAGAAAAGTGATCCCCCTATGTGTTTCTTAGGCTGCATCTAAATCCAGTCCATAATGGAAAGGGGCTTTATGTATTTTTGGAAAAGTATTTGATACCATAGTCCTTATTTAATGATAAGATACCAGGCCCTTTTGGCTGCTAGTGCTTTGGAAAAGGTAGGCAAGTCCTTTAGACCCCAAACACCCTCAGATTTTGGTTACACTATCAAGCTCCATTTTATCATAAGACTACTATTTTTTTCCCCTTGTTTCTAACCCATAGAAAATGCAAGTGGATCCTTTTTATATTTTTTAGGATCATCTTTGGAAGGTATGCTTGGGATAACTAGTAAACTAGAATGGCCTCAAGTACACTCTTTATAAGAACCAATGTCCCTACCATGGAGATCCATATATTGCACCATAGAGTAACACACATTTTTAGATTTTCAATGAGCCACAACAAGTACCCAACTTGATTATAATTTTTTTTAGATAGAACCCTAAATATTTTATGGTATTTGAGGTAGGTGTGGTGAAAGGCAATATTTTTTGAATCAATATCTTAAATACTTAGGAAATGTTGAAGTAGTATAAAGCTAACTTTTATAGATTGAGGACCATACCCATTGGTGACATAAAGAGCTTCAAGATCATATCCAAACATTTTGATTCATAAATAGTAACATTCTCAAAGATGAGAATGTCATCCACAAATAAGATATGGGAAAGCACAGTGCCTATAGTCATTATAACACCCGTTAGATTACTATCATACTTATCATGTGTGATATTATAACTAAGGGCCTCATAAATAAAAACAAAGAGAATTGGTGATAGGAGGTATCCATATTGAAGACACTGAGAGGGAAAAAAAACATTTGTAGCTAAACCATTAATCAACACTGCATAAGTCACTAATTGGTAACAATCCTCAATCCAATTAATGAAAGTGGGCATCAAACCCACTTGGGTGAGGATGAGTCTAAGGTATAACCAATCTACCCTATCAAAGGATTTTGATAGATCTATCTTAATGAGAAAATCATATCTAATTTTGGTTTTGATCAAGTGTAGATCCTCTTGTGCTAAACCAATGGTGTCATGAATGACTTTATTATCCAAGAATCTAAACTATTCTAGGAAAATGTGTTTAGACAAGATTGGTTTTATATTAATAACAATGGTCTTAGATATAATCTTGTATATATAATTACATAGAGATATGGGTATAAAATGATCAAAGATAGTAGGATCATCATCTTTAGGGATGTTTATTATGAATATGGAGGAAAAAGGATCATGCATTTTACTCAAATTTTGTGATTACTCAACATCCTGAAGAAGGTCATTTAAAATGAGAACCTAAAAATTGCTATAGAATTCCACATTCCACCCATCCAACCCAGGGGCCTTCTCATGTTGAAAAGTGTGTATTTTTTTCTATAGTTCCTTCATGGAAATAAGATGAAGGAATGCCTCATTTTATTATTCATCCACCCATTTGTCAAAGAAAGATGCAACCACCATAACTTCCCTGATGTTTTCTCTAAAGGGATCTATGTAAATGTGTTTTTACTATGTGACCACATCTCTATAAATATAAAGGAAGCCTTTACACACCTCACTAGAGCCATCCCTTATAGACCAGATGGTGTTTTGTACTCTATGATCCAGATCTTATATGTGAGAAAATTTGGTATTGTCATCCCCTTCCTCCAACCAGTTTATCCTACTCTTCATGTGAAAATTTGCTTCCTTCCATCCCAAGAGTCTAGCCTTTTCAATTTACAAATCATCAAGTGCTTATTTTTATAACATTCTAAATCCATCCAAATTATATGTGCTAAAGAATTCCCTAATTTTTGTTTCAACTTCTGAGATATCTCTATCAATTTCCAATAATTTTCCTTTTACCCACAACATTACAATAGACTTAGTTAACCTAAGGTTTTTCTGAAGGCTGACCATTACACACTCTCCCTATTCACTAGTATAAGGTTTATAAGTCCTCTTTATGATTTTAATGAAGTCTTCATATGATATCTAGTGGGGGTTAAATTTAAAAGGAGCCAGTGGCACCCTCTTGCCCATGTCCAGTTACAACTATATATGATTATGATTTGAAGTAAATTGCTTAATGGTAGTTTCTTTATATGAACATGTGTACAAGATGAGAGCTTCCTTAATCAAAAAATGGTCCAGTCTATGTAAAATCACATCCACCCCATGATGATGGTTTGACCATGTAGGTTTAATAAGGGTAGGAGTGGCATCTACCAATTTATGTTGTTCTAAGTAATTCAGGAAAACATCTATCAATGGATCAACTCTAGTAGTAACCCCCCATACTTCAGAATGATATGTGGTGAAGTTTAGGTCTCCCCCTAGAATAAGATGGGAAATTTATAATTTTATAGTGTTTACCAAATCTTTCTAAAAAATATTTCTATTCTACGATAGAGCATAGATGTTTTAAATATCAATTTCTATATCTAATTCCTTCAAAAATAGTGTTCCATAAATGTAATTTGGAGTTGTCACTAAAGAGCCCATATCAAGAGTATTATTACACCCCAAAGCCAGTCCCCCAAAATGCCCAAGTGAGCTTCTCATCACAAAGGACAAATCTGGCAAACATTTTATAGATATTTCAATGCATTCTTGTCATCACTCATTATTTCCTATAGTAGCATCACACTTGGTTTGTGCTTGTAAATGAGCCTTTTTAGAGAATGTTGTTTCTAAACCTTCTGAATGCCTCTTATATTATGGGATATCAATATCATTTGTTAACCTTATTTGGGGCTACTCTGCTAAGGGCCCATGGAATAATGAGTTGTTTTCCAAAAAGTGCCTCCTTTTCCACATTTAGCTAAGAATGTAAGAAGTTTGTGCGCGTTCCTCTAGAACATTGAGGTGTGTATACCTTGGTAGTTTTTATCCCACCAATCATAGGAATAATTTTGGTTTTGTAAGATATTTATCTAGTGTGAGAACATGTTTGATATCTCTTTTCCATAGTTTGAGAAAATAGATCAGCCCTAGTAGTGTAAAACATTCTAGGATTCCCCTCCACCTCCTGATCCTCCTTTGAGTGAAGTAGGTCAGGTTTTTATTCTAGTATGTCTTGAGTAGGGTTACCTATAGGATGACCCCTATTGTAAGCCCCAAATGATTCCACTATAGGAGAGGGAGAGTTATAGATTAGTGTTGGGGTTACATAATCTTGGGTCCTAGTTGTAAAAAATCTAAAGTTTCATAAGAAACTATGGTCATTCTTTCCTTATATTGTATCCCTAAGTTGTTCATACTTATCATAGTTTGAAAAGAGTCACATGTAGGTCAAAGACCCTAGTCATTCATAAGATCTATTTAACAATGTTAAATAATTGGCATGAAAGGTATTGATTTTGCATTACCTTCCTTTAGATATGGTGTATCCTCTAGTCTACCTTCCATAGTGAAAAAGTAAGACTCTAGCACCAGATCTTCAAGGTGACCCTCCAAATCCACATGTTTTTTCATATATATCTAGTCACCACTAACCAATTTTTGTTTTTCAGTTACCTCATCCTCCCTCCCATTAGTGTGAACTCATTTTATTCTAGTTGTGGTATCAACAATTATCATCATTCCATTCCCTTTGTCAATGAAAATTTTTGTTCCTATATTATTTGTAACCTTAGTTATGGGATGATAGCTCATTTTTTTCTCTATCCCTATTCCTAGTGGCCTTGTAGCACCTTATTCTTGAGTCGAGTACCTCCATGGTATTTATCTCATCTTATGTCCATTTTTTGTGGACTCGTATTCATTGTGTGGGTAAGAAATATTTATATGTCCATGTAGTTTGTAGTGTGTACATCTAAAGGGGACATTTTTATAATCCAATATTTGATTATATAATATCTCTCCTTCCCTTATCAATTTTTTTTTGTAAGACTAGAATATATATCTATTTTAACACATATGACAACAATGGTAGAATTCTTTTGATTGATCATGTTTGAATCTATGTGTATGTATTTCCAAAGACTATCATTAATGGTATTCAATATCTGTGGTTCCCACAACTAAATCAATAAAACTATCATATTAACCCAAAGGGAAAAGGATTCAATTCATTCTCTTTTTAGGTCAAAACCTACATGCCATCTATATGTAAGGAGGGCATCCTTCCCCCAGAACCATGGCCATTCAGAGGAGATCATGGTTCTATCCTTAGCTATGTTAAAATGGAAAGTGATGTAGCCTCTATCACCTCTATGGATGGTGGGAATGTACCCAATTAAGGCCATCTATGTGGTTTGTACCCTCTTTATAGATCTTCTTCCTTATATTTATTGGCATGAAAATTAACCACTAGAGCTTTCTCTATGTAGATTTGACTTTGTCTTTAAAAAGACTAAGGTTGATTTCAAAATGTATGGGAGATGGATTATTTTTGATGCATTTTAGTTTCCTTTTCTTTTAAATCTTTCCACTCTCAAGATACTCATATACCTTCCATGGAGTGTTCCCATAGTAGAGCGCTTCACTTTCTAAGACCTCCCTCTCGTGTCATTTTTGGCATGATTGGGAAACTTATTATATAAATTTAGTGGCTATTGATGTGCATGCTGAAGATGAAATAATATTTTTTGCTTGAGAAATGTTTAATATGTCTAATATACTACCATATTGTTCCTCTATGTAAGTATTTGTCACTTGTGTTGTCTAGTTTAATCCTCTATTCCTAACCCTAAATTTTTCTCATTCCCACTCCCACATCTTCACACACACACACACACACACACACACACTCTCTCTCTCTCTCTCTCTCTCACACACACACACACACACACACACACACACACACACACACACACACACACACACACACACACACACACACACACACACACACACACACACACACACACACACACACACACACACACACACACACACACAGACACACATGCATTCATATATCACCTCAAAATTAATCCAATAAATGATAATGTAAGATATGAAGTGATAAGTGTGGAAACTAAATTAATGGAAGAAAATCACACATGCATTGATAAGGAAGAATTAAATCAACATTCTTCAAGATAACTATATTCATGAATAGAGGAAAATAAATGAGAGAATAAGAAATAATAATGAACTTTAATAAATAATAGATATATATCAAGTTGTTCTAGTGTCTATTGAAAGTGGAAGCGTGTGACAAGTGTAGAAAGAGTTATATAGGACATGCAACTCCAAACTTCCCTTCAATATATATAAAAGAGGTTTGGCACCTCATAAATCTAGAATATTTGAATTAAAAATTAACATAATAATAAAATTCATAACTTGGGTATATTTAATATACCCAAATTAAATATTAATCTCTAGCAAATTAAAATTTCAATTTTTATTTTATTTTTCTTTTTTCTATTATTTTCCTAGAAAGCGTGTTTTGATAGTTTTAAAACTCATAAAAACTATCATTATACGTAAAGTGGTCTTATGTTTTACCTGACTTGTGGTGTTATGGGTACTAACCCAATAATCAATCCATTATAAAATAGTATATATGGATTTTATTTTCCATGTACCTCACCTTATATCCAAAACACCTAGAGTTTTACTTTTTCAACCATAGGAAGATTTTTACTATTTATTCTTATAGTGCATTAGTAAATGGTTAGCCCTAGGAATTTACTCTTGAACTACCCTTATATATGAGATAATTCGATCAATGGATGGTGGAATCATTCATGGTAGTGATATTTTACATGCTCATTACTTATATTTAGGCTCAGTACATCTGAGAGCCTATAAAAAAACATACCATGCCTAGTTGTGACTTCTTCCATTCTTTATTTTATGGTATAATTGATTATTTTCTAGTATTAAGCATGGAATTTTTCATATTTATTTTTTTGTGGTTTGAAAATGTTAAAATGGCTTATAAATATGTAATTCTAAATGGATTTAATCATATAGACTTAATCCTCTATAATAATTTTACACCTTATACTTATGATAATGATAATAATTGTATGATTTCTAATGATTTTTACATGAATAAATAATATGATCATGATATATATTACTATGATTATAAAAATCAAGATGGTTGGTACAATACTGAAGAGGAAAATTAACATACTAATTCAAAATTTGAAAAACCAATTTCCTCTATTCCTCCATTGTGTTTCTCTTTTCATAAAGAAAAATAAAAAGAGCATACTGAAAATGAATGTGTTCTCTCCTTTAATCAATAGTTAGTGCACCTTGTTTACCTTTCAAATTTTATACCACATTACATCACATTAATCAATATAATATACAAAATCATAGTCATTTCATAGAGATAATAAATGATGCAAGTGAATGTGTTACTCCCATATAGAAGAGGTATATGATTAAAATTCATATGATATCACACATTCTCATATAGACATAGATAATGATATACATGATTGTGATAATCTCTCCCCTCTCATGGAAGTAGTGAAAAATGATATAACATTGCATGATACATTTTCTCCCTCTCTTTAAATATCAAAGGATGCAAATTAATGTGATATACAAACAAAAATTGATGTTTCTTTAGATTTAAAAATTAATGATCATGTCATACTATTCAAATATTATCAATATAATAATCCTATATAATTTAAATCTCATGGTAATATTCATTATGATGAATCTCTTTCCTATATCAAGTTAATAAAATATAATAAAGATAACTATGATGTTTTTAATCTAGGAAATGATTCTCAAGTTTTTTAGTCACTCAAATTTGGTCACAAATACTTGATAATGTTAGTTTTGGCCCACCTCCACTTTAACTAACTTGGAAATTAAATATAGACACATTTATCCACCTCATTCTATATTAAGTACATATATAGACCTATCCCTCTCTAAGTTATTATATTATTCATATATAAATGTGCTCAATAGTTGAACAAATCTTTAAGTTTATGTAAAAACATCATCGATCCTAAATCTCACATGTTTCCCTTCAGGGCATGATCAACTTGTATAGATAAATAGTGGTAGTCAGTCTTGACCTATATCGGTCATTAGTGACCTTCACCATAATAACAACTACTTTTAAAATTTATACCTTCCCTTACAAGTTGGTTCATATTTTTAGGATTGGTAGCATGAGGTTCTCCAATTTTGGATTGCTATAAAGACACATTTCATTCACCTATTCTATGAATTGGTAATTTTAATATTGAATCAAAATTATACTATTACACATTGATAAAATAATTATCTATTATTTCCAAATATATCTCTAATCTTTTGAATTAGTAATTAGCTAGGTGAAGAGCCTATTATATTCAATTCAATGAAAAACATTATCAAATATTCAATCAATATCTGGACACAATAATGTATCAAAAGGAACACAATTGTGTAATACACTCTAAGTGGGATAACTACATCGGATTTATTTCCCTCTTTAGAGCATTGGATATGTAAGAAATAATTAATGATCATGGACATGATTGGGGTTAGCTAAACCCATTACACTTGCCATTTATATTTTTGGGTTTTCAAGTTATTAAAAACCCTATTAGGGTTTAAAATTGTAATTAGTTATATAGGTTTTCTATAATTAGTTATATAGGTTTTCTATAATTAGTTATATTGGTCTTTTGTACACATATTAAGGTTAAATTATCACATGATAATGTGTTTCAAGTAGGAAAAAATGATTGTGGCCTAAGTTTGTTCATACTACATAAAAGATAGAATAGATTGGTAGAAGACAATAGTCCTAGTTGATCCTATCCCTTTTCTAAATATCTTGACCCTTATAAATTATAGTTATAGTTCCATTTTCACATGCATATCCAATTTTTTTGATCATTTATATTTCTCTATATTCACACATAATCAACATACAAATCGTAAATAACTAAATATGTTTGTGTTGTTCATAGTTATCCTTATCTCATTTAATCATGTTTTGTAAATTTCATTAATTTTCTTTTCTAATACTAGTTGGATCTATTTTTACAAAATTTGATGTCTTTCAAATAATTTTATCTTAGTTAGAGTTAATATAACAATTAATTAAATTTATTGATAAAATAAACTTATACTAATTTTGTTGTAGAATGTGATTTTAAATCATGTAATGATATTTGTCATGATCTTCTCATACCAGTTCTTAGTTTTTTTAAAAAGATACAATCCATCAGTGGACCTTTCTGAACTACCACTATTCCTAATAGTCAAATTATATCCAAGATGCATGTTATTGATGACCTCCAAAATCAAGTTATCGATCTCACTTTATAAACTATATCATGTTATGTGAATATTAAAGATAATGTTATCTTAGAAATGTATACACATTATTCTTTTTTACTCTATCATTTACTAATGTTTTACCTCATAAATCACCATTAGTTAGGGATATTGACTCTCAACAAGTCCTTAAAAGAGAAATCATTAATAAATGATAAAGTAAAAAACATTATGTGTATATAGTTTGTATGCCAAAAATTTTAATGTTTTAATTTTCTCTGTCTTTAATATTGTGCATATATTTTTTATAATATTTTTAGTATATATGATTTTTCACACCATATATTATGTAATATTTCCATCTCACTTGTCCTTAATTATTTTATATTTTGGTTTTTGTTGTTTCTATCATGCTAAATTTTAGTTGTAATACTATAGAAGATGAGTGTAATATACTTATTTTTAATATTGATATATTATTTCATCTATTTTAACCTTTACTTTAAAATTATAACATAAACTTGTTCTATATTTCAAATCACAAATATTAAGTTATCCATAACCTTTCACCCAAAATTAAGCAAAAGTGTAATGTGCCATATCCATCCATCACAATAATTAGTGTGTTACAATTATTTTATATTGTGATCCAATTATTATATAAATTGAATGGTGCATGTATTTACCCCCTCTTATTTATAAATTTTGTTCTCTAATCAATTATTACCTTAAATTTATAGCTAAATAGATAATGGGTCATTTCATAAAGACGTATACTCTTTGTATGTAATTGGAAATGCAACATATCTAAAAATCAATCCTAGCTCAAAGAAGATAGATCCTACTTACACTTCTGATTGGGGATATATTAGATAATCTAGTTCATGACTAATATGGATCTTCTAGACCTAATCAGGGGATCTCTTGATGAAATAATCTCACTAGGGAGGGTTCCAAAGCCTCCAGTCAAGTAAAACTATGCAATAACCCTAACTAGGTCTTATATTTTCATATTCACTAAAATAATAAGTAAAGAAAAATATAATCTAGTGTTCACCAAATATTGTGGCACAAAGTGGGGGTAAAAAATAATAAAAATTAAACATGTATAGAATACATATACTTATGTCAATGTATATAGAATCCTAATGCATGAAAGGGTAAGTAAAAATGGATATCTATCTACTTTTAAAAAGGAAGAATAAATTTAGGAATACTTATCTTTGAGATGAACCCATTGAACCTCAATCTCTCCCTTGGCCAAGGTGTTTCACAAGAGGTTGTTGTGGTATGTAAGGATGACAAGGATAAATCAGCTCTAGGATACAAAACCTATGAATGAATCCAAAATACTTCTCCACAAGATAAGTTCTATATCTCTAAAGAAAGTATGAAACTCTAAGATTGCACCTCAAGTAGAATGGTGTATAAGTAGATGAAAAATATATCTTAATTCTTCTTCCCTTCTCTTAGAAATGGTGAAATGAATTTGTTTATATATGTAGATCTAACCCTAAACCCTTCTAAAATTTTCAATTGATAAGGTTGACTTGATCAACCTAGTATTGTAATTGACAAAAAACATACTAGGTTATGGACTAGGTCAACCATGGGTGGACCTAGTCCCTAATAAGTTCTATCATTAAGAATAAAAGGTTGATGTGGTTGACATAGCCATGTAAACTATAATAAAAGGGTTTAGGTTAGGGAAAGGGATAATGAAGGTGGTAAAAGAATAGAGGAGTGTGTAAAATAAGAGGTAAATCTTAGGGGAATGGTTTTTAGGAGATAAGTGTGTAGATAACAAGTGGTAAAAGGGACAACAATCTTGTGAAGCACTAATGGTCTACCTAACCCTTTCTTGGTGCATACCTTGGTGCACTCAGAGAGATTAAGACTCGATGGGTTCATTCAAGATAAAGGGCGTTAGTAATTGATAAAAGTTTAAAAATATTATGTGTATACATATGCCCCACTCAAATCTCATCACGTGTCATGTAGGTACAATTGGGGATGGTACTTCAAGAAAATAACATGATGACACATAACACCGATGTTGAATAAAGTGAAGGAAAGAACAAATAAGATAAATGATAGGACATAATTGAAAAATAAATACCTTTAATTACCTCAGTACTATAGATAAATAAGGTGATGTGGAAAATGTGAAGGTTTCAAATGTGAAGAACATTAGGTGAAACTATAGAGATTGGCAAAATAGAGCAAAAATAAATTTTTCTGGAACATATGCATATAATAGCTAGAGACATTCTTTATGACATCAAGATTCCAGAACATTTTATGGTTTGGAAAAAGAATCAGTAAAAAAAAATATATGATCAAAATAATAAATCTAATGGTAAATTTTTAAAGGGTAAATAATTTTGAATAGTAAATATAAATAGGGTGAATAAGAATTCATTTTATATTATTTACTATTCTAATAAAAATAGAGATCTAAGAGACATAGTGAGAGCTTAGAGAGCTAGGATGGTGAGGAGATGACAATTGATATGGGGAGGATGCATAGCATCCATAATGATTGGAGCATCATAACTAAAAATTTCAAAATTTTAAGAATTTTTATTTGAAATTGAGTGTTTTATAGAAATTTGACAATTACACAAAATCTAGATATCAGAATGATCCTTAGGAAATTTTTAGGGATACTAGGGTAAAATGAGGTATTGGATAATGAGTTAGAGAAATAAATTCCCAAAACATTTATCGTAATTAGTCAAAAATTCATTATTATGAATGAGAAATGTCAACTTAGATTTTAGGAGACAAAAAAAATTAGTGGTCCAACTTAGTAGTACATGGTCGACTTAGTTTGTTTAGGAAGGTGGAAGACATAATACTATGTGGCCAACTTGGTTTTTAAGTAAGTGGTTGATATAATACTATAGAGCATAATGAAGGCCAATTTAGTATTGTAAGTCAAAAGGTGGCCAACTTAGTATTGTATGGCCAACTTAGTTGTTTCCTAAGTGGCTGGTATAGTATTTTTAGGTAAAAAGGCATTGATATAGTACTGTTAAGCCATAGGGTGGCTAACATAGTACTGAAAGGGCCGATGTAGTTTGAAATGTGTCAATTTGTTAAAAACTGAAAAAAATTAAAGCTAATTAGTTTATTTTTGTGAAATTTTTAAGAATATATTTTTATTATGAGTGATATGAATATCTAATACATCCTTTGTTGTTTGATATTTTGTAGAGACACTAGAGATTTTGGAAATTGGTTAATGCCTTATGATTACTAGATTTAATAAAGTGCTTGATGGATGTGGATAGATCTAGATTGATTGTATTGGGCTTGGGAGTCATCATGGATATGAGGCATATCCCACTGAGTGTTGATCTCATTGTCATGTTCTTTATAACATATGAATGGTTAAGCAATAAAATTTGATGCATGATGTATGGTGATACCATAGAGGTAAGTATCATGTTGGAGGACATTCATACATTACATGGAATAATGATATGGGGGACACTAGTGATTACAAAGACACCAGATGATTAGGAAGGGAGATGAACATTAGCTCTATGGGTGATGTGCTTAAATATGATCTACATAGGACTAAGGGTGAACTTGTTTTATGTGTATATTACATAAAATATAGATATCTATAAGGCTATTATAGGACTTTTGATAGCATGAGTGTTATGTCACAAGTCAAATGATAAGGTACCATTATATGTGATAGCCTTATGTCATTCCATATTAGATCAAGGGGCAATCTATGACTTGGGGTCTATCATCTAGGTTTAGGTCATGCATGACATGTATGAGATGTTTTTCAGAGGTTAGAAGACCATGGGATTAGTGGTATTACTAAGCGCGCGTGTGCACACACACACACACACACACACATGAGTGACTTTTAATATATCATCTAGCTGGGTTGCCCCATGTGGTCAATGATTGATTACTTCAGGTTGTGAGATTGAGACAAGATCAAGTGGCATGGGCCATGCCCCATGTGCTAGTATTATAGATATTCATATGAGGATAGATCATGTGGTAGCCATATTCATATATTATGACTATTTGGCCATGTTGGGAAACTATGGCTCTAGGAATAGCAAGAGTGTAGATCATAGGTTATTATACTTGGTGGGTAGAGCTACATCTGATGGTACACTTGATAGTATAGTTTGGACTCCCACACTGGGTGGTTCTTATATTAGTGCCCACATTTTTGGCATAACATGTGAGGGATATAAGGGGGAGAGGAGGAGAACCAATCAAAATACTAGAGATTAGACTATGGCATGTGAAACCATGGACTGGTCAAACATAGTCGATAATAAGAGGAGAGGTCATGGATATGGATGAAAGGGTGTAATAGGTACCAAAACCAAAACCATAATAGGATGAGTAGTGACCACCTTGATCACACCATTGATAGAGATGCCAATAGAGGGATCGATAATAGAGGGTGGTTATCTAGGATGACCTATCAATTAGCCCAAGGTAGAGCTAGTTGATATAAGCACCATTGAGGAGAGGTTTGAGACATGCATGGGTGGTAAGTATAGGTTTTTATTTTATTGGGAGACATCCTAAAAATGAGGTACTCAAGGGATGGGTCGATGGAGAGACCACGATCAATAAATGAGAAGATAGTGAGATGGAGATAAGTAATACTAGGACATGTAACAAATATTTATAATATGTTAGTTTTTAATAATAAAATATTAGTTGTATATGATGGTAGATAAATAAATTTTGAGATATGTATGTGATCTAATATCTATTTGGTATGATTTTTATAGATCCTATGGCTGAGGAGATTAGATGAGGATCCCTAGTTATGACAACACATAATGATATTTTGGATGGGGTACTAGCACCATATAACCCCACCATGTTGGATGATCTTATGGTACCATCTACCCCAACTTAGGTAGGCTAGTTTAGATTGGTGAAGGATGTGGAAAGGCATATATAGGGATGTGGGGATGGATTTTATCCACTAATGGTGGTGGGAGTAGGACAGATACAAGCTTGGTAGGCCCTAGCTTAGGAGAGAGTTACACATATGGCTACCACAATCTAGCTAGGATAGCTTCAGGCCTAGGTGGCCAACCTATAGGAATAGGTAGTAGGGTTAAGATCTTGGACAAACTCATTGTAGTGCACTATGTAGAGGGGATAGTTAAAGGTATCTATGGGTAGCATGGAAAGGCCACAAGATAGACATGATGGAGCCCAACCATAGAGATGGAGTGATGTATGTTTGTATTTTGTAATATTTTTATTAAAACACATGATATATATAGAGATATTCTATTTTGAGAGTTAGATATTGATATTATGGGTTAGATTTTGGTTATGGATGCATGGATATATTTATTTCTAGCACATGTATTTTTCTTTTATTGTATATGATATAAGAAATATATGTTGGGTGTTTCCTTTTCTAGCATTATGTAGTACACATGCATGGTTAAAAACAAATAGGTGAAAAGACTTGGAAAAGTATAATTAACCAAAAATAAATGCACTACACACTATATCCTGATGGGAAATGTGTAATAAAAAAATATGACTAAGTATAATAAATCAAAATATGGTAAACAAGAGGGAAAAATGTTTTTAAACCATGAAAATGATTGGCACCAAATTAAAACAAATAAAATCATACTAAATCACATTGGGAAGTATGAAAATAATGTAATAAAATGTAAAGCACTAAAAATATTAATGAGATAAAAATAAATCAATTAAGTCAATCAATCATACTAGATCACACTGGGAAGTATAAAAGAGAAATAAAATTGGTAAAAATGATCTTAAATTAATCACACTAATTCAAGTTGGAAAGTATGGAAAAGTTAATAAAAGTGGTTGGATTCTTATATGCAATCAAAAAATTAGAAGATAAAATAAGTTAAATATTAATTAAGCATAAAACATACTAAATCAAGATGGGAAGCATGCCAATGACGTGGAACTCATAATCAACCACATCTTATTTCATAATTAGCACATGTAATTATGTTCTATCTTGGGTATTACAAAATTTTATGAGGAAGGCCAGGTCTTATCCATGGTATTTCACTAAAAATCACAAAGGAAACACCAATTAGGTGGAAATAATGTGAAAATATGGAAAAAGGGGATGTTTGTAATGGTGATTTGAAAATTTTGGTAATTTTTGAGGAAGGCCTGGTCCTTTCCAAGTTCTTACACTTCTACTCACAAATGGAATCATTAGGGGGAGTGATCGATGATTTTTTTTCTTCAAGTATAAATATTTGGGAGTAAATAAGGGAATGTAATAATCATAATATAGGCATATTATGAGAAGACCCTAGGAGACATGAGGCACACTAAGGACATGAAAAGACACTAAGTAACTAGTGACCATCAATATACAAAGGATACCTGTTCACTAGAGGCATAAAGATATGCAGGTAAATAAGTGTGTTAATAAGATCAAATAATATTGGTATTTTTTAAAAGGAAAAGTAAAATTGACCTACATTCCCACAACATGTTCCTTGTTCTCAAAATCCCTTAGAAGGCCATCAGTTTATTGCAAAGATTAGGTACTTGTGTGAGAAAGTAGGTAGCACTAAAAGATTTTTTTATTCTCCTTTTCTAATCTACAAGCCTGCCACACCCCAATGGACCTTGGCACTATCATGATGCCAAATATGGAGTTTGATATTCAATTAGAGAAATGATATTTGCTTAGAATCACATCTTTTAGTGTGATTTGACTTTTGAAGTATTTGAATAATTCCTTTTAGATCATTGCCTTTTGTTAAATGATTTGGATTTTGAATGTTTATGGATTTTAATATTCCTCCTCCATACAAACTTGGAATGATGAATCATGAGGGATAGAGTGATACATAGGAATGAGCTTTAGGATTTGGCTAAAAGAAGCTAAGTATCCAAATATATGACTGACTAAAATACTTAGGATTAACTATGAATTAGCTTATCTCAAGTCTCAACCATGTGTATTTTTAGTTTATGAAAGGGAATAAAAGGGAATAATGCGAGATCCAAAGTGGATCAGTTAAAATGAGATTTTAATGAGATGAATTGTTTGTTGACTAATCACATGTTAAACAAGGAATGACTAAAGGGAGCAAGGTTTGTATAACCAAGTCACAATAATAATTATATATGTTTATAGATATAAGATAGAAAATAATCGTGAAAAAGAAAAAGTGAAAAAAATAAAAGGAATTCAAGAAGAACAAGTATGTAATTATGAAAAGGAACTCATAAGAGAACATAAGAAGAATAATGATATCATAAGCAATATATAGTGCATAACCAAAATCACCATGTAAGATAGATAAGAATTTGACACAATGTCAAATGATATAGAATAGAAAAATGTAAAGTTGGAGCACATGTCTAATTTAAATAAATAAATAAATGTAATAATATCATGTTTATGTTCATAAGTAATGATATATTTCTATACACATATTATCCATAACATTTGATAAGTCTCTATGAAGCAAATCTTAGACTGCAACCAAAGTCTCATCGATCTTTAGAGAAAGTTGAGAAAATACTTCAAGTCAAATATCCTTAATATAAAATGTATAAAAGATTAAAGGATTAGTTGATGAGGGATATCATGTAGGGGATGCTCAAGATAATTAATATAAGTGGACTCTATAGTAGATGAAGGGGTCACTGGTGGAGAAGGTGCCATTGGGGAAGTAGGATCCATGAGTGAGGCAGTCATGGGTAGAGAAATAGTTGGTAGAGAAGGGACCACAGGTGGTAGAGCCATAGGGGAAGAAGGGGGAGCCTTCTTGTGAGGGTGACCTATCAGAGGAAGGGTAGTAGGTACACAAATGGTTATGAAGTGATACTTGAGATGCTATAGAAAGATGCAATAATGATTAGTGTGATGTGTACCTTATTAGTGATAGAGAAAATATACCACTCCATATTTGGGAATATATTCAGGAAATACTTTTGATACAGGTATAACCTTGTATGTGGGTTGAGTAGTGGTGGCATTTAAGGTGTCAATATATTATCATATATTATGATAGTGTGTAGATAAATGTTTATCTATGACAAGAAATAAAAAAATACACTTGTAATTAGTCTTGGTAGGTATAATCATAGGAAGAGCAGAAGTGAAAGGAAAGGAAGGTTGGTATAATGAATAGTCTCTAGTCCAATGACTAGTAAGTTTATGAATATCAGAATATGGCTGATTAACCCATTTAGGGGACAAAGGAGCAAGCTATGGCAAAAGGAGAAAATAATCACTAAGAGAAGGTGGGGTTGGTGTAGAAAATGGGAAAGGTTTAGCTAAAGGAATAATAGGATAGAAAGTAGGAAGAGACTCATATATAAAGGGAGTGAGAATGGGATCTAAACTAAGCTCTATTGAGGGATGGATGGGAAACACAAAAGGCTAAAGGATAGTTACACGCATCTTAAGGATAAGTTAGTTAGAGGGGTCTTGGTATCTATAAAAGTGATAGGGACAAGTCATAAGCATATTCCTATGAGGTTCTTCATAAAATAGAGGTGTGCATACTATCTCTACCCTATGATTAAGAGGAAAAATACTAAAATTAAGAATGATATATGATGGAATACTAGAATAAATAATGAAAGATTGAAGTAAAGACGAATCATAAAAAATAATTTCAACATCTTAGGCCTGAAAAAGACCTCTTAAGAATGGATCATATAAGGTATAGCCATCATCATAATCAGGTGTATAGAGGTCAATGGTTAGGTAGGGATGACTTGTCATCTAATGTGGTGTGATGAATGGAATTGGAAGTCTTAGTTAAGACAATGGGTACATCATCATAAGGTAGTTGACAAAAATGAGGTTGGAAAGAAAGAGGAAGCTAATAAATGAGATGAGGTGTTATATCTAAGGTTTTAATATTGAAATTGATCTCATCAAGCTCATTATCTTTAGAATCTTGGAGGTTAGGGGGTATATTCATGATGAGTTTGGGGTGACCATTATAACCTCAGGTGGAATTGATAAGAAATTTAAACTATTGAGATTCATGAAATGGAACACTTAGGAAAGGTTCAAGTGTAGGAATCTTTAATACACCATGGTCTTGGAATTATTCAAAATTCCAAGGATTAGTGTCACCTTGAATCCTATAGATATCTCTATTGTGAGGAAATTTGACACATTGTCAAGTGAAAGAGGTAACAACTCTCATGAGATGAGTCCATGGAATACCAAACAAAATGTTATAGGATAGAGGAAAGTTGAAGATCATCACCTTCACATGAATAGTGATAGGTAGGATGGTAATGGGGATCTACACACAAACTAAAGGAGGCATTTTATTTCGATCATATCCTTTACATGTGCTACATGTGGAATTAAGATTACATTTAGAATGTCCAAGGGTTTTGATAAAATTGAGAGAAGAACCACAAGTGCCAAAAGCCTCATTAATAAAGGTACACTTGACATGGATATCACTAATTTGGAAACTAATAAAAAGAGGAGGATCATCCACATGAAGCATAATCTCATCAGGGATTATAGAATAAGTTGGGAATTTGAGGGAAAGAAAAGTTTCCACTATATCATAAATATGTATGGCCATCTTTTCACATTATTATAAACTTATATCTTCTAATCTAGATAAGGTGGCTTCACATCCTGCTAAGGGAGGATGAGGGATGTTTATTTCAAATAAATACTACATAAGATGATTAAAATGATACAAAGAGGTCCACATAAGTTTGAGAAATGGTATTTGAGATGGGATATTAGTAAGCTTTATGATAGGATCCCATTCAACACAACCCATAAGGGGACTATTGGAAAGAGGTACATAGTGTTGAAGGAGGTCCTTGTATAAAGGAGCCAAAGTGCATGTGAATTTATGTTGATAAGATGTGGGAGGTTTAATTGGAAGACAAGTTTGTTTATTGTATTGAGAAGATGGGTTAGTTGATGCAGGTTTAGTTTGAGAATAAGTGTTCATAGAAATTTGAGTATCATTAGTGATGGGTAAAGAAGTTAGAAAAATGGTAGAAATGGTGTGAGGAGTGTTGCCCAAGGGAGGTGTTTTAACTTTTTCATCAAAATATATAAGGTCTTCTTGACCCAACTATATTAAGTGAGTTGGAGAAGAGTCTTGGATAACACAAAATGTGAAAGGTAATTAAGGAGTGTGGAAGGGATGAGGATCGATGAAGGTAAACACCCTTCTCATATTAGTCATATTGACCACACTCTCTTCAAGAGTGGGGTACATAAGATTGTCAACATTATTGGTAGGAGGGGTAGGCTTGTCTTTATTATCTTGGTGATTTGGAAATGGATATTTATATATGGCCAACTAAGCATTAACCTAGTTCAAATATTGAGATTTATTTTATGTTTAATGGGTTTTGAAGGCAATGTAATAGGCTTGTTGACATTGATGAATAATAGAACAATGGTCAAAATTAGGACTGAGAATGAAATCCATAGCCATATTATGAAGTTACCTAAAATTTTCATGAGAGTGACCCCAACTAGTATGAAACCAACAAAATTTATTAGGATCGTACCAAGATTTTATGGGATGAGTGGGATCAAGTTCTCATAGAAGAGGTCTTAGTAGATTCTTTTATAATTATTATAAGGATAAAGGTTTATGAACATTGATGTTATTTGAAGAAGATAAATGAGGATTAGTAAGGTGGTTTGGAGGGGATGCTTGCTCTAGTGTTTGGTTGGGAACAACAACTTAAATAGTATGAATGGTATCATAAGAGTCGGTGACACCATTATTTATAACATACCGATTCCTATTTTTGATTAACATGCGAGTACTCAAAGAAGGTTAGGATGGATCAAATTCATGCATAAGGAAATATTGAAACATTTCTTGGTTAATGGCCTCTTAAAAATTATGTGGAGAGAGGGTGTGGACCTGATATTAGAAGTTGGGGAAAAAAACATTGGTAAATAGATAAAATAAGTTGTCATCTACCATATTATGTTCACATTTGTTAGACAAGGTCTTCCATCATTTGATGAAGGCTTGTGTATTTTTAGTTTCAAACTAATTAAAATTGAAATAGCGAGCCAAGGTATTCTCAGGGAGATCACTAGTTTGGAACTCTTGGACAAGAGCATTAACTGTATGCACTAAATTTGATCACCTACATTATTATCACTAATATTCCTATTAGTGGACACTAATTTTGCCTAATATAATTTATCTTACTAATATATCCCCTTTTTATATCCATTTATCTAATGTCCCCCATCAATATTTCATCATTAACTAACCTTATTCTATTTCACCAATCATTAATTTATCATAAATCCCCATTATCCTATCCTAAGCCCCACTTATCTATTATTTAGGAATTTTAAATTTCCATGTCCCACCTAACCACCTACTAGCCTAATCTTAGTCTCTCCTACATCCCTAATTCCTAATCCCTATGTAACCCATATCTAATCATCATTAACTTGAAGAAGGATTCTATAACCCTCTAAATCTAGAACCTTCTCTATTTTGAACACTCCTCTCTAAAAGCCTTTAAATCTAGAGTCTTCCCAAGAATTTTATATTCTTTTTAATTATCTACCATTGATCTCATTCAAATAACTTTGAATTTCAACCATACATCTTTCCCTCCTCTTTATATTTAAACCAATCCTCTCCTCCATTGGAGCCATCTTTGAAAATCATAAAGCTTCCATGTCTAACTACTAACCAAGCATTGAAACCATTTTCATGAGTCAATCATCAAGAATCATTGATTAACCAATGTCACCATGTCAAATTTTTGAGTCAAGGTAAGAAATATCATCATCTTGTATTTTTATTCAATTTGATATTGATTTATAGTATTTATCTTTAGGATTTAAAGGTAAGATTGACTAGTTTATGCATCTAATCATAGTTAGGTCTTAATGGCTCTAGACTATAACTAAGTAGTTTGATATTTAGGTTTGAATTTATATAGATAAATTTATATTGTGCTTGAATATCACTCTACATTAACTAAATATTCTAAACTAATGATGGAATGAGATTTGAGTTGGTTATACCAATCTAAAGTGTCCCCTGTGAGAGTCTTTGCTAATTGATTTGTAGCAAAAAAGGTATTTAACTTGACCCAATATTTATATATATTTCCAAATGTTTTTAAGTGAAGAGTAGGATCAGTTAACCCATTGTAAGTAATGATAAGGGTGATACTTCATATATTAATATTAGCAATTTGAGTAAGAGGCTTATTTTGAAGGTTATTGATCATTTTATTAACAAGGGGAGGTTGAGGGATAAGATTACCAAGGGAATCCTGAAGATGAGGTGGGGGATAATTTTGGTTATGCATGACCCATAAAACCTTTTGAGGGTGGGTTTGAAGATGGATAAGATGATTTTGCATTTTCATCATTTAATTTGCATTGTTATCTTACAAAGCATTAAATTGATTAAGAGTTTGTAAGAGAAGATTATGGGTTTAAGTGGTATTATTGGTGTTTTATGAAGCATTAAAATTTGTAGTAGTGTCATGGGTACTGTAGAGTAAATTTTTAATCTATGTTGCATTCAAATTTTTAGTCGTGCACTATAGTTTTGGTTCCCACATACCTTGGTCATGGTAGTAGAGTTTTGGAGCAAAGCGTGGGTTTGTTTCTTTCAATTATCAAAGTGCACTAGAAGCTACCAATTGGTGTAGTCTAAGCATGGGTTCTCTTTCCCCCTTTTTGATTCCTTCATTTCATTTTTGCCTATGTGTTGAATTTGAGTGGAGGCCACCAAGTGTCACTTTTCAAAACATGGAACCAGCTAACTAGCATCGTCGGAGACACTTTCCATGAATTTCAAGAGGGCCTCAAAATGTGTCACATATCCAATAGAAACTTAGTGGAACGCATCATGTGTCAGATCTATGTCTCATATCGGCACCCATGTTTCATTCTATTTTTTGCAAAGGTTTTCAACAAGCTAAGTAGCATGAAGAAGTAGAAAGCGCCACGTGGCAGTTACTGAAGGCCTTGAACTACTTTTTTAAAGGAAAGTAGAAGTCACCATGTGTCGACATTTGAGAGATAGTCGGTTCAATGCTTGGGTTCAATGCCTTGGTTCAACATTTTTGGTTCAATACCTCAGTTAACATGTAAATGGCACGTAGTGTTGAACTGTTGAACCATTGAACCATTTTGGTTCACCGAGCAGTTCGAGGGAGTGTCCCAGAAACCAAAGGGGTCAAGTACCTTTTTGGAAGGTAGAAAGGCATCGTTTCATTTTGTTTAAGTGCCAAAGAATAGCAGAGGCTACCAAGTGTCACTTTTTGAGCCCCTTTCTACTCCATTCCTGAAAGAAGTGGAAGATGCCACATACCCCTAGCAAGAGAAGCAGAAGACACCACATATCTTCCCAAGAATAGTGGAGGCTACCACGTGTCAACTTTCAAGAGACCATATTCAAGCTTCATTACTAAATAAATATTGTGGTGGGACCTAAGTTTTATTGTGATAGGTGTCGAAGGTAGAGCGTTCCTGAGCTAGATATAAGGAAAGTGAAAAATGCTGCATGTCTTCGATAAATCAGGTGGAAAGCACCAAGTGTCATTCTCCAGTGCCTTTTAAGTAATAGGAAGGTTTTTTGGGAATTGATTAAGTGTATCCATTCATTTCAACAAAACATAGTGTTTTATGTATATATTTCAACAAATGAGATGGGGGGAAAACTCAGTGGAAGTTATTTCTGGTAGATGGAATAGTTCATCAGGGAGATTTTTGGTGCCTGCAAACATTAAAAGGGCCGTTTGTTTGTCCCCTGTAAGTGGAGGTAGAATAGATAGTTGAACCAGCTAAGCAAGTGATAGAATGAGAAATTTAGGCATGAAAGGAGGTACTAGTCATGAATTGACATGTCATAGATAGGGCAGCCACCCTGCCCCATCATGGCCCTTTTTGATAAGACCAAAATGCATCCAAGGCATTTAATGCGCTGAATTCCACACTATTTTATCTCTAAATCGAAGGCTATAAAAGAAAAAGGGGGATTTTCTAAAGAGGGAGATTTGATTGTAAAAATTTTAGACTTTCTAGAGTTTGTGACTAAATAATATCATTTGGTTTTGTCTCATTTTCTTGAGTTGTAAAGTTGATGTAATTGTGCATGTTTCTGTACCTTTTATGTGGCTGAAAGAATTAAGAAGATTGAACTCTATGCCTATGTTGATATTATCTGTGTCATTTGCAAAAGTAGTCTATACTGTAGACTTTCTAGAGGTGTGATTAGGAATGTCATTTGCTTTTGTCTTGTTTTCTTGAGTTAGAAGTTCTACATAACTGTACATGTTTCTATGCCTCTTATGTGATTGGAAGATTCTTATAAGAAGATTGAACCTTATGCCTTTGTTGACATTTTCTTTATCTCAACAAAAGAAGTCTCTATTGTGAGCCTCAGTTTCTATTATTTCAATCTTTTACATTGATCATGCACTTGTTTTCTCTTAAATGTAAATGAATCCTACATATTGTCTCACTGTGCTCAAGATTAGGATCAAAGTTATACTCAGGCGCATTGCCATAGTTAGGTTTCATTTCTTGCATTTGCATTTCTATTTAATTTTCTATCCTTTTTCCCCACACTTGATACAAAAGAAGAGACTAGCTTCTCTAAAATTTGGAGGTTGTTTCAAGCCGCAATATCCCATAGCTTCAAACTTCCCATTGTTGTTGATTAAAATCAAGCACAATTTTAAGCATCAATAGGTACCACTATAGGTGTTAGTATTAGATTGAGAAGAATTATTGGTAAGTAAGGTATGGGTAACATGGTTATATTGTGTGGTAAAATATGTACCAGTAGATGGATGAGAATAAGAAACACTATAGGCAAGATTACCATGGGTAGAAAATGATGCATTAGTGGAAGAATTGAGAAGGGTGAGTCTTGAAAGAGGCCCACTAGATGTAAAACCTACCATGTTAGTAGAGATACTAGGAATAGAGGTGGAAAAAATCAAAGAGGAAGATGTCATGGTATGATAAGGGGTCCAAATAGAGGGAAGAGGTTGAGAGGTAAAAAATCTAGTATCTCCAAATCCATGTGAGAATGTGGGAGAAGGTGAATGGGGATCCTCATCTTGATCAATTATCATGAGATGGTAAATACTAGAAGGATATTTTCCTTGATGTTGAGGAAACTCATTGATGAAGAAGAGCATTTATAGGGTATAATCTAATTCAATTTGATCTTTAAATTGGATGTGAGGATTACAAAGTTAAGAGGAATGAGGAGGGGTCCCATAGTTTGTAGTGTGAGTGGATACATGCAAATTACTTTCATCTATGGTGGATACACAAGATGCTTATGGGATAACCTATTAGGGTTAGTACAAATCATCATATCTGTTGAATTCAACTTATTGTTGTCTTCAAATAGGAATTTCATGATGAAGGATAAAATTAAGAAGGGCAAAGTTGATGCACAAGCAAAAAAGATACAAAATCTAGATAAGAGTAAAAAGTTGAATAGGTTGATTTAGTATTGTAAAAAAGAGGTAAAAGAGTATAGAAAAAGTTGAATTATCATTTTAAATAGGGAAAAATATAGCCTAATAATAATACATAGTTAAACATGTTGACTTAATATTGTAACTTGACTAGCATAAAAGAGAACTGGGTCGACTAGGTCGACTTAGTAATGTAGATAACGAAAAAGATAGTCTAATAAGGATACTACGTCAACCAGGTTGACTCAGTATTATAACCTAATTGGTAAAAAAGAGTATTGGGTCAACCAAGTTGACTCAATACTATAGATAGGAAAAAAGATAGTCTGTAAAAGACTGTGGCAAAAAGAATGACAATATGCTTAAAATAGAGAAAGATTTTTCAATATAATTGAAGCAAGAAATGGAAGCAAACCCATAAATAATTGGATAAATGAGAATTATCCAATTGGCACACATCACAAAACCTTACACAAATGTTATATAATATAAGTTTTTTCAATATAACATACAATAATCAGAGAGCAAGTAGTCAATTGAAAAATAAATATTAACTAAGTGGTCATCTTGAGTGTTGTTAGATTATTATAAAGTGTTATTTTAAGTATTATAGGGAAGTTGGATGAAATTATGGAAATAAAAAGAATTTTATGGATGGTTTTAGGATGTTTAGGCTGAAAGGGATCTGTTTTGGCAATGGTACTGGCTTGGTATTGGGGCCTACCCATTCACTTCATAATCTAATAATGATAAGGGTGTCAGGTGCTTTGATAATATATAAAATTAACCACATGTTTATACTTGGCCAAAAAACCAAATTGACTTCCCCATTGGTGATGAAATCTAAGTAGGTAGGCCTTGGTAAGGCAAATATTAAATGTATTTAAAATTTGTTTGATTTGGTAGTGTGTAGAAAGAGAAAAATAGTGTAACTAAATGGTATTTTTAAAAACCACCTAATTAGACTATGTGAGCTACTTTAATCATGTAAATAACCAAAAATGAAAGTGTGAATTAATTACTAGCATATTATTGTTAATTCCTAAATTAAGAATGGTATAGAGTCAGTTTAGATGACACTATATGCAAAAGTTATAGAAAAGAGTTAACTGGGTCATTGTTATTTTATAGAATTAAGAGTCATTAAGAATTAAGTTGACAAGGTCAACTTAGTATTTTAAACACAAGACATGCTACAAAACTAAGTCGACTAGGTTGACTTAGTTTGTTGTAGGATTATAATTTTGAAGACTACAAATTTGTATAAAATATAACTATAATGAAGTATTGAATTTAAAAAAAGAGAAAGAAAGGAACCTTGGTGGGTTGGAAGATGTTGGAGACTACAAATTTTCTTTTGAAGTGCTTTGAATGCAGCTTGCAAGTTCTACCAACTAAGTCAACTGGGTCGACTTAGTTCTATGAAACCCTATTTATTGAAGCCTATTAATATGACTAAGTCAAGTAGGTTGACTTAGTTTGTTATCTAGATGCTGGTTGTAATACTAAGGTGACCTATTTTACGTAGTTTTTATAATCTTGAATTAGATAATATTACTTGTGTCAACCTACTCAAATTAATAACTTGTACCTAATAAATGCATGCACAAAAATAGCATAGTCATTTTGATGAAACTATGTGTTACACTTGCACATATAATTTAGAACTATATCAATCTCATTGACCTAGTATCATAAATATAAAAAATAATAATAAACTGATAGAAATGATAAACATGAAAAAAATGTCAAAGGGTTAGATTCATATCAGGTTCACAAAAATATATTATGAAGGTGAAGCCAAAGTGAAGATAATGCTAATAAAAATGTGGAGATGTTAAGATAATCCAACTAGTGGTGGGATAAGATTCATGTCAGGTTCACCAAAATGTATGCAATGGGAAATGTAGCATATCTAAAAATCAATCCTAGCTCAAAGAAGATAGATCCTTCTTAAACTTTTGATTGAGGATACATTAGATAATCAGGGTCATGACCAATATGGATCTACTAAACATAATCATGGGATCTCATACCATAATAATATCACTAAGAAGGGTTCTAAATCTTCAAATCAAGTGAAAATATGCAATAAACCTAAGTAGTTTCTATGTTTTCATACTCACTAAACTAATAACAAGTAAAGTAAAATCTAATATAGTGTTCACCAAAGCTTGTGGCACAAAGTGGGGGTAATAAATAATTAAATAAAACATATATACAAGACATATACTTACATCAATGTATACATAATCCTAATTCATGGAATAGAAGTGAAAATACATATCTATATACTCTTACAAAGGAGGAACAAAGTGAGGAATACTTACCTTTGAAGATAAACCCATTGAGCCTCAATCTCTCCCTTGGCCAAGGTGATTCATAAGAGGTTCTTGCGGTATGTAAGGATGATAAAGATAAATAATCTCTAGGATATACAACCTATCAATGCATCTAAAAGACTTCTCCACAAGACAAGATTTATATCTTCAAAGAAAGTATGAAACTCTAAACTTTATCCTCAAGTAGAATGGTGGATAAGTAGATTCACAATATATATTACTTTTTCTTCTCTTATATTTGAAATGGCAAAATGAATGTGTTTATATAGGTAGATCTATCCCTAAACTCTTCTAAAAGTTTCAACCAACAACATCAAACCAGTCAACCTAGTATTGTAATTGATAAAATACATACTAAGTCATGGACTAGGTTGGCTAGGGGCTGACCTAGTCCTTAATAAGTTTTGTTAATAAGAATATAAGGTCGATGTGGTCAACATAGTCATTTAAACTATCAAAAATGGGTTTAGGTTAGGGAAAGGGATAATGAAGGTGGTAAAAAAACTAGTAGAGTATGTAAAATAGCAGCCAAATCTTAGGGAAATGGTTTTTAGGAGACAAGTGTGTAGATAACAACTGGTAAAAGGGACAATAATCTTGCAAAGCATCAATGGTCTACCCACCCCTTTCCTAGTGCACCTCTTAGGGCATGCGCTCAAAGAGATTTCAACTCAAAGGGTTCTTGTAAGATAAAGAGCATTAGTAATTGGTAAAAGTTTTAAAATATTATGTGTATACACTCTCTACATGATTTAATCCTATTACATCATCTTAAATATGAATTTATATTAAACTAATTTTGTACACTTCATAAATATATCTCAAGGTTCTACCCTTGATTTTGAGTTTTTTCATTGCCAAAAGGATCAAACTCACCACCTCACTGGGTCTAATTTATTACTCATTAGTCTAACCCTAATTATTATGATTATCTAGATCACTTGTAACCAAAGAATTCCTAAAATATAATATAATATATATATCTGTCATAGTTAATTATAAAACCCCATAAACTTTCATTTATCTTGGATAGTTGAATTTAGGGAAGGATAATAGTGTCGATGCTACTCTCCATATTATAACATAATTGTACTTACCTTAAAAACACTTAGATTTACAAATATTTAAAAGTGTATGGGTTGGCATAACAATGTCACTAACCCTTCCTAGAGATTTATTTCAAAATATGTTGTGTAAATACAAGTAAAATCCAATTTATTTGGACATCTAAAAATTACCAAGAAATCACACCTTCAAGATCAATCAATCAATTAAAAAACTAAGATATTAACCATACACATTCCCATCACTCAAATGATAGCCCATGAGTTATATTTTTCAAGTTACAAGCATAGGATATTTTTCAATCATAAGATATTTATAGCTAATAAACTACTTAAAAATATACAAAACTAAGATATTACGAAGAAACTAGGGTGTGATTTATATTTTTAGTTTGAAATTACCTAGAAATCACACCTTCAAGATCAATAGATAAATTAAAAAATTAATAAACTAAGATAAGCCATAGGAGCACTCATACTATAGGTATAAATAACTCAAATGACAACCCATGAGTTATATTTTTCAAGTTACAATCTAGATCACGACATGGATTTTCAATGGTATATTTCACCCTTATGCACACACATTCCCACACATAGTAGATAAATACATAATTATGAGGCCCTCTTTGGAGTATTAGATATGTAGGTAATTCTTATTTATAGAGGGGTATTTATGGTTATCTTGACACTGTGAGCCCACTAACCCATTTTTGGCAAGGAATATATGATGAAGATCTAGAGTTTGAGATATTAATAGTCATTGATAGACCATACTTGAGATTTGGATACATTAGATGAAAGGTGTTAAATAAACCTAGAAATGCCTAGGTGGTCACATATTGATGCATAAAATATTATGTACAAGACATTTACATTAATATTTGGATAATAATGGTAATGCAAGTGTGCATAGGGTATTGCAAGTGTCTAGGTAACCAAAGAGAATATTTCAATAATCTGATGACTGGTTCCTGAACATTAGATAGACTCTTTCCACACCTATACATCTTAGATTTGTCTATGCATCATTGTATAAAATAACTATTATTTCTTCTTCATGATTTTTAGTGAAAATATTGTTTAGCACTATACTTTATATCAATTATTTCCATAATTCAACACTAAAATATAATATCAAAAACTTAATTATTTAATTGGCATGATTATAGGAATGGGTTATCTCACTCTCAAATAACCCATTCTACCATAACCCTTAATTTAAAAATGGGGTTAAACACATATGTTGATTCATGTTATTAAATTATATTAGAAGATTTTGTTTGCTTTAACTTAATTTGTATTAATGCAATCAACACTAACCCTAATAAGATAAAACAATGTAAAATAATTTTGATATTAAAATATGGCATTGAAACATATATTAAAATTTAAAATATTAAAATTTATTTCTATAATTTGGAAATTAGAATATGTTAAATATAATAAGTACAAAAAAGAATGAGTACTTATATTTTCTAGTTGACTATTCAAATATTACTATATTATGAAAGGGGGTATCAATTAAAATCATGCATGTGATTCATTCAATTCAAGAAATGTATCTCTATTTGTGTAAGGTTAGTTTTGTTGATCTAAGTGAGTATCATGGGTTGATACTAACTTATGTTTATTGGTAGAGACCTATATGAAAACAAGGAACTATAGTATATGGTAATTGTTGAGCATTTTTTCCCCTAGGCTAAAAAGGTCAACACCTATAATTCAAATCTTCTTTCATATGGATTTTTAACTTTTTTGATAGTCATCATAGTCTTATAATGTTCTTCAAATGGTCACTTAGAGCTTTTTTTATAAAATTTTAAGGTATAGACTTCCTCATGTGTTTCTAGAGCCATCAAGGTCAGTTTAGAGAGTCCTAGGTTTGTGTCATGATGTGTCAAGATGATGCATTGTCCCTCAGGTCTTTCAATTCCTTGGTTACCTTGTTTGAATCATCTTAGACTTATTTGAGGGAGTTAAGGCAACTTAACATATTTTAAGGTTTTTTGGAGAGGTCAAGGTTTCATTATGGTCAATTTAATCCTTTTAGAATACTCCTTGGTGCATGGTTTGTTAAAAAAATTGGTGAAAAGGTCAATTTAAGTCAAAATTGGTCTTATAAGTATTTATGTTCACCTAATAGAACTATCAAACATGCATTAGTTTCCTCTATACTTGTCAATGCATTCCAAGGTCTATTGAGACACCTATTGGGCCAAATATGAAGTTTTATACATATATTTTTAATTTTCATGCATATCAATAGGGTTTATAATGTGAAAAAATGTTATGAATTGGTCAGAGAAGGGTCAAAGTCATCAATTCTTGCAATTCAATGTATTAAAGAGAATGAATCACTTAAAAGAAGATAGTTTTGGTCACTTTTACATGCATGAAGGGTCCATATATAGGTGTAAATGCATGTAAGGATGTATTTTCACTTTTATCTAATCAATTTCATGAACATAAATCTTGTACATATCCAAGGAAGGTAACAAAAGCATCATAATCTCCATCAAGCCCTTGACAGACTCATAATGGCCAATTTCTTAAGATCATTCCATACAAAGGAGAGAGAGTGGTGACCTAAGATCTTGGGTAGAGAAGGTTACCTTAGTAGCATTCTATTTGGTGGAATTAGTTCTATGATCCATTCCCCATCCTTTATTAACCATTTATAGGAATTTAGGGTGATAAGAAATGACTATAAACCATGCAGGCTCATTTTGTTTGCCTTTTAGATGTACTTTAGAGCTCTGTGATAGAAAAATAATGATGGGAAGATTATGTCATCATGCCAAGGGACCCTTTCAATAACAAAACTATTACGTATAACCATAATACATGTTTTCCCATGCTAATAAGTTTGTGATTTATCTAGATTTTCAAGATCAAATATGTTTTATGAGGAGTGTGAAGTGTTTACTACATAGGTTAGATAGAAAATAGGTGTTAATAATGTGAAAGAATATTCAAAAAATTTGATGACCTCTTCCATATAATTTTGTTATCAGGGGTTCCTGAAGCATCAAAACATGCTAAGGACAAGGATAGTTATGATCTAATTCATGTGTGTAGAATAGTTTATTTAGACACATACAATAATTTGGATGATAAAAAACTAATAAGCATGAATTACTCTATGTTATTGAGGAATTAAGAATAACTAGTATTTCATAGACCGAAATAATACATTCAGATTAATTAGATAGAAAGTAGCCAAAACATTACACATAAGAACACACATAAGGAACAAAATATGAAATCACATAGGTGAGCATAACCAAATAATCTATATTGATCTCTCTAAAAAGTGGAGATTTCTTCTTATTAAAAATAAAAGTATATATAGATGTTTCTAGTCTATGAATTTTAATCTTCTTCTCATACTTGGCACCAAAATTGGAGTCTCTTCATTTTATAGCTTATTACAAGTCATGAAGATAGGAAAAAATAGACTTATACAATGACAAAATGAGCGTAAAATGCACAAATATAGGAAAAATATCCTGCATAGATTTACAATATATGTTATTATATCAACACTTTCCTAAACTTAAGATGTTATCTCATCTTCAAACAATGTCATAGGATCTTCAAGAATGCACAAGTGACTAGAGGTTAAATAAATGGTTAGACTAGTAAGATTCACAGTAATCACTCAAGGTGTCATTTCTAGTTTTCACCTATTGCACACTACTTAGCCATCATTTTGAATTTTCAACTAAATATCTTACCAACCTACCACCCTTTGTGGGTTTTCAATAGGCTAGTGTAACCAAGTGGCCACCCTTTATGGGTTTTCAACCAACCTAGCCCTGTTTGTCTTACTAAGTCATCCCTAATACAAAATGTTATAATTTTTTTTTAAAATTTGTACTATGTGTAATACTTAACTTGATGGTGGTAGCATAGATGAAGATGATGATTAAATAGAAGAGTCATTATATTAGGATTCTATAACCTTCAATTAAGTGATGATTTTCTATAGCTCTAAAGGTGGCCTATACATAGGTGTATTAACAATCTTGGAAACAACACTGGTGAAGGGAGTCATATCTATCATGAAGGTATTCCAATCTAACATCACTTCTTGGATCAACCATAGTAGGGTACATAATGCAGTATAAAAGCCAATGATCCACTTGATATCTATATAATCTATTATGATCAAGGTTACCATGGTATTCTCAATCCTTTTTTTAATCTCTCCACTCAACTACTCCATCTTGTTTGCATGTCTTTGAGATTAGAGGTTAGTAAAGGAAGCACACCAAATCTGACTCTACCAATTCAAAATATTATCACACACATTATCCTTAGCATTGAGTGATTCTTAAAGTGTTATGTATTTCTCTTCCCTATTTTTAATGTGTCTATCCATGGATACTTTAGTGGTGGAAACCTCTAAAAACTCTATGATATAACTAGCTAAGGAGATATCCAATTATTGATTTCAATCCAACAAGCTGTGTGCAACTTATTAAGCCTAAAGTGAGGTAGTGTCAAGCATTTTTTCATATTTCTCCAATAGAGTGATGAGAGTAGAAGCCTTAGCCTTGACATCTTGGCCAAATGTTATGAATGCATGAAGTTTATATGTTATTCACCAATCCTTGGTTAATTTAGAGAGAATTGTCTTAAGTCTATGCTTGTCAAACATTACTTGGTATACAATTACTCTAGTGACCATCTCAGGATAAGTGTCCTAAATAAGGTTGGTAGATTCATGAAATATATCCTTCAAATCGATGTTCTCTACCTTAGATTGATCAATATGTTTCTCTAAAAATGTAGCCTTGTATGTAATGGACTCCTTGAATGCAATATCACCCTCTAATTATTTTTCTAGTGGCAATCTAAAAACATCTAATGATCATTCCTTATAAAGGGGAAATGTTACCAATATAATTATAATCATTGAAGGATTTGGTCATGGCATGGTCATAAGTGGAAGTGAGAATATGGTGCACCAAGCACCCATAATTGGAACATCCTATTGTGTAGACTAATTACCTAGAGATTACCAGATTCACTAGTCTGATTAAGCATTAATTTTCAACCTTAGTTGCATAAGCTTTTCAAGAGTGTCAGAACTATATATGCATTACTAATTAAGAAATAAACTTTATTTTCAAATTAAAATATAATGAATTTGTGCTAAATTACCAGATAGATATATTATAAAATTATTGTGACAAAATTATAGAACTATTCCACACTTATGTATCATACATCCATCACACATATATAATCAAAATTAATAGTAAAATAAACTTACACAACACAATAATAATTAAAGAGGGTCAGGATCTTCATAGTAGCTCATTTTGAGGGGGCCCTTCCTCATTCAAAACTGAGCTCTAATCCCTCTCTGAGAGAATTCATAAACTTCTTACAAATTCAACTTTCTCATTACTCAATTCTAGATACAAAGGCTATAGTTCAAAAACTTCTGATATCATCTCCTCAAAATCATCTAACTCCTATTTTGATCTAGGTTCTACCTTTAAATATAAAAGATAGTTTGTTGACTCTAAACTAAAAACACCAAACTAGGAAAAGTACAAATACTTAGAAACTACCCCAGTCAGTCTTGAAGTGGTTAATAATTGAAGTTACTTAGTTTAGGGTTAAATGGGATAGAGGCAAGGCATATTATTATTTTTATTTTATTTCCTTTTGTCTTTTCTCATTGTCCTTGTCTTTCCCATATTTGGTAGCACATCCAACATCTCCTTACATGTTCAGAATCTATACAATAACTATGATTCTTTCCAATTATTCATTTAGTTTCCTAGGATAGATATATGTGTCTACAAAATCTCCTCAACAATTAATCTACTTTTCATAGTGGCTATAGACACTTTACAGTAGCTATAGGCAACTTGTAGGTGAAACTTTGAGTTGATATGGGCATTCTATAGTGGCAACATGTAGCCTATAGGTGAAGCCTACAATTTTTGTGGGTATTTTTTATTAGATGTAAATAACCTATAGGTGAAGCTTACAATTGTTGTTGGCACTCTATAATGGTTATAAACAACTTATAGGTGAAGCCTATAGTTGCTACAATAATATTATAGTGGCTATGAGAAACTTATAGGTGAAGCCTATGATTGCTATGGGTAACCTATAATAGCTATGGCTTAATAAGATTTTGCATCTTTACATGACCTTTTAAATGTTTGTTAGATAAATTCACACCAATATAATTCAATTAAGGAAAAACATCAATAGTTCATAACATAACACCCACACACACACACAAATATATATAAACGTACAAAATCATAAATTCATTATTTCACTTGCATTAGTGATAGATATCCATGTGATTTACATAGAAAAAGACATAGACTAAGCGTGGATGAGGCTATAAAAGTTAGCAATTAGTGGCCTCATTACTTCCCCCTATTTAGCCTCTTTATCGACCTTGAACAAGCCTTGGTTTCATTCTAAAACCACAAAATTTTCTAAAGTCTATGGGTTCAAGAGAACCTAACCTTTTCAATATATAAAAACCTTTAGATTTCTCAATGTGTTCCCATATTTTCTTCTCTACCTCTTTGTTAGCTAGATCATTTCCTTCTCAGTCACGGATTGGAAACCAAAATATAGGGGGTTGATACATCAATCCCAACTATTATACTCTCCATTTCTTGACAAGTTAAAGATAAAATTATATTATGTGGATGGCCTCCCTAAGATTTTGAGGCAAGTATGGTTCTTTCCTTTTCAAGAAATTTTAGAGTTCTTTCCATATATGAGAGTAAGAAACAAAAAATTTCCTTCCATCTCCTTCCATGAGACTCAAATAGTGGTTTTGGACTTCCACCTATTTTTTGACAACCCATTATTGTGGAGCATTTGTGTTCATAAATGAGATCCATTATTCTACTAGAACACTTGAATCTTTGGATTTACTCTTGATCATCAAGGTGGTTTCTTTCTTCTTTCCTTGATATTATTCCATTTATTTTATTACTTCAATTTCATTCAAAACATATGAAGAAAATGCATTTAAAAAGACATCCCCAAAATAGGTGTTGGGATTCCATTTTGTATCACTAGGAACAACATAATGGTGAATGTAGAAGTCACTTAGCTAGGATTGAAGATTAGGATCAACATGTCTATACTCATTAAAAAGGGATCTTGGGTCATAGACCATATAAGATTAATCATTATAAATCTTATCATACCTGAATTTCAATCATTTTTCTTCCAAGTATACAACATACACTCTAGAAGGAAATCTACACTCAATTAATAGCTCAATAGTTTCATGCAATTTTACAATCTTTTCCTTTGATATCTGATCCTATTTTTAAAAAAAAATAATTTTTCTTGCAATTCATCATGTTGTTCTTTTGATTCAACATATCCCTTTAATATCTACACCAATTCCTTGTGGTAGGCTTCATTATTACTAATTTTTTCCTTCAATAAAATCAAAATATCATAAGTCTATACTGAAGTGGTGGTTGAGAAATCCACATCAATAACTTATTTTGTAGTGAGTGTTGGTGTAGTGGGAAATGGAGGAAATCCTTGACAAAAGGGTACAATATCTAGAACATAATTTGTTGTAGGGGATTTTATGGCCAAAGTGGATGAAGATGTTGTAGGTTCCTCCACTTTCTTTTCTTTGTCCCTAGAAGGTTCTACAAACTCTGCTACTCCTAGAAGCATTTCAATTCTTCATTTTATTTTTAGTTATGTTATCTCATTTCTAAGTCTATATATTTCCTCTATAGCTTGTTTAGATGTTTGGAACCCCTGATCATGAGAAATTTTTTCTTATTCTCTTCTTTTTTCCATAACCTCTTCTTCAACCAATTATTCTTCTCCTACATGTTTCTCTGCCTCTCTCAATTCTTCCTCTATGTATCCAATGTTTCTGAGGAGATCAATCTACTTCTCAATGAATCTAGATGGGAGAGATGACCATTCTTCTTCTACCTTAGCATATCGTTCATCAATAGACCATTCTTCTATTTCAAATCCATCAAGAGTTTTCTTAAGCCTAGGCTCTTTCTTTGGTTCTTCATCATCACTAATGGCTATGGTTAAGGAGGTTGTAGTGGTATTTTTTTCTTCATATTTTGATATCTCCTAAGAGGAGGTCTCCTTCTTTTTGACACTATGGGTTTCTTTCCCTTGGTTTTCATTTTACTTGCAGGAGGGGTGATTGATGGAGTTTGTGTTTCTTTTACATCAGTTAATAGGGGAACTTATTCTTGTCTAATAGGAGATAGTGTGAAGGAATCCACTTGAGGTGAGGACATAATGTGAGAAGAGACATGCTATTATGGGCTTTCATTCTCTATATTAGAAGTAGATAATATTAGTCTTCTCCTATACTTCTTTCTTAAATTAGTCTCACATAGACCTTCATTGGCTATGGCCTGACAAACAACATTGGTGCCCTCAACATCTTTTCAACATCTTGAATAGTTTTTTTGCGGATGATCCTCAAGTTATTCCCTCTCATTAGTGCATTATTCTTAAGGGATGTAATATTTTTTAGGGCCAAAAGTTGTTCCCAAGTGAGGTTAGGTCTGATAGTAGCTATTCCTTATTTCATTATGAGTGGTATGAGGTAGTGGTGAGATAGGGATATTTTAGTGCTGTTCTAATATTATTTGGACATTCTTTTCAAGATATTCCATAATAAATTAGGAACACTAATGACTCTATTATGTCTTAAATGATTTAAAAATTTGAACTAGAGAGTGTAAATGAGGGAATACCTCCCCTCACAAGTCATGTACCTGATAATATATGATGTTATCTCTCTCCATTATGTAGGTAGAATAAGTATTTTTACACCTCCTTTTTTTAATACCAATCTTTCATTTGCCTGGCAAAATTGCTGCCTAGCCTCTTGGCTATTAGGTCTATCTTACCAATTTTCCTCAATGCTTGGTAGTCTAGTTGATTAACTCACCAAGGTGTTAGTAAAAAGAAATGTTATGTCACATATAGTGGCTTGGTTTTCATCAAAATAACCTACAAATACCTTGGAAAGAGGCTCTAAAAAATTTTACAACTATTCAAAATAGGTAGTCCAACTAGATTTGTGGAAGGCATCCCAACTGGCTTGGTCTCCCTGTAAGTGCCTATGGTTTGAAGTCTCTCTCCACATGATTGACCCTCCCATTTAACTTCTTTGTCATTACCTTCAACCAATAGTTAGATACACACTCTTTAAACTTATGGAAATATACATACATTAGGTTTGGTTTAAAATGGCAAATATGGGGTTTGTAGGTTACAAGGTTTGGTTCAAAAATGGTGAATATGAGGTTATAGGTTACAAGGCTTGGCTCAATAATGGTAGATATGAGGTTGTAAGTTAAAAATTATGGCATCTCAAGGTTTCTCATGGCACTTGAGGTTTAACTTGTAGCATTCTTCCCCACTTGAGTTGTCACATGTCCTTAGGTGATGTGGATTGAGTAGGAAGTATGGGATAAGATTGGTCATTATGAAGAACATAAGTGTGGTTTTAGTGGTGATGTGATAGAATTTTGAATGAATGATTTAAGTCATAATTAAATATGCTTTATTAATACCATATGTGTTATATTAGAATAATGAATGCCATTTTCAATGATGAAAGATATGGCATATCTTTTACTAATGGTGTTCTAGATATGACACCTACAAAGTTGCACATGTGTTATCATGAAAATATTTGTATGTGAATGATTAACAAGAATAATTATTAGGTTGGTAGTTATAACTAGAGTGAATTGGACCCTTTGTGAAGTGATTGGGAGATCACTGGTGGTTAGGTGTTAATGATGCTTATAGCTCACATGCATGTGATGTAGGGTAGTCTACATGGAACAAGGGTCTATGACTTGGATGATAAATGATTTCTATCATACCATAAGGTGGAAATTAAAAATATGATTGATCCAAGTGATGGAATAGAAGAGAGTAGGTAGTTGAGGGCATTATTACCTAATAACCTTTATCTAGATGAACTGGTTGATAGGAGTCTAGATTTTGCTTATGACCTAGAGGTTTTATACATGGGGACTTGATGTAGTAATCAGTAGGGTCTTCAATATGGAAATTGTGTGCCAAAGAAATATGAGATCTCACTGGTCAACATAGTGAGATGATGTTTTAAAAAATAACTAGAACTAAAAATGAATCATGATTGTCCTAGTAGGCAAAAATTCTTGTCTACAACATTTCCATATGGAAAGAGAAGTTTTATGCTTTGTTGTGGATATATATATTGGTATTTAGAGGTAGGTTTAGTAAATAATATGACACTTACTACCCCAATCTTCATTCTTTCATGAGGTTGACTGATGACTTTCATGTAATGCCCAAAAGCTAATAACCAAGCCATTGATGAGAGTTATAAGAGGATATATCTTGTATGCTCTATAGAAAGGTGAGAATAAGCATGAGAGGGTACTTGTAGTAGATATAGAAGTGCCTGTATCAAGTTGTAAAGTGATAACCAATTATGTATAAGGTGCTTGTAGTGACTACAAAAATGCTCATAGAAATTGGAGAAAACCTATGTGATCAGTTGGGATTTGAGGGATTGCCTTCTCTTTACTTCATTTTTCATGTTGACTTATTTATTTATTTATTTTTGATTTTACCC
This sequence comes from Torreya grandis, assembly GCA_037957365.1. Classification (NCBI taxonomy): domain Eukaryota; kingdom Viridiplantae; phylum Streptophyta; class Pinopsida; order Cupressales; family Taxaceae; genus Torreya; species Torreya grandis. The sequence goes on from JARHVA010002689.1 coordinate 1,704,965, forward strand.
ATAAATAGTCAACAAAAAAAAAATTCTACTTAGGCCCTTTTTACAGATCTAGGTAGGCAACAAGCTGGTTTTCTACCCATAAGCTACCAACATTGCCCAAAAATGGGTTTTCATTATTCAAATTTTTCGACTCTAACAGCTATTTGTAGTATAATGTTTATTCAAGGTCCTAGCAAAGTCACCTAGAAATGTGACTTGTTAAGGTCTATTGGAAGGTCTCATTCATCATGCCAGAGGAGGGCAAGGATGTCTTTCTCTCTTTCTTCAACTAAGTGTGGACTGGTGGGGTAGCCTGCCTATCCAGGACATCATTGTATCCATCTTGTAATTGTTGGAGTATGTGAATAGTAAATTATTCTTGAGTAAGTTTATTTTTATACAAATTGAGTCTATGGCTATTGATCAACAAATGAAATCTCACTAGATCAATGGTTTGGAGTTCAACTTCTCCATTGTCAAAAACATGTTCAATCTCAAAATGACCAAGCCATCTGGTTTAGATTTTAACCTTATGGTCATTATATTTGGATTCAAAAAGAAGGGCCCAATCTCTAATATGGAATTACTTGGTTGTAATGTGCCTATCATGCCATCAAATCCATTTATACTATACAAGTTTTATGTTTTATAATGTTTATTATCTATATTCATATAAGGCATTCAACTACAAAAGCCTTTCTTTTTGAGCTTCAGATATATCCATCCCAAGTTCTAGTGTTTTTTGTAAGGTATTATTCTCAAATTCAATGAGAAGAATATGTTTATTTATATAGACCTACTAATATGGAGTGAAACCTATAGTGGTCTTCCATGTGATTTTGTAAACCCACAACAATTCAAGAAGCCTAGCCTCCCAATCCTTAAAAGATAGACTAACAGTCTATCAAGATATTTTCTAACTCCTTGTTGGTGACTTCCACCTTTCTGTTAGACTTTGGATGATAGGAATCTAATTTATTATGCCTAATCTCATATTGCTAAACTAAGGTAGTAATTAAATTAGCAATGAATTGGGTTATCTGATCAGTAACTATATCATGTAGCACACCATATCTGGTAAATATTTATTCATAGAGGAAGGTTGCCACCTTCTCATCTGTGGAATGTGTAACCTTGACTTCCACCAATTCAGTGACATTTTTAGTATATACAAGGATATACTCTTTGTTGTTGTATTTTGAGTCAAAAGGTCATATAAAGTCTAGGCCCCATTTTTCAAATGGTTCAAGCACCATCTGGGGCTGCAAAGACATTTCATCTGAATATGTGGGTCTCCTCATATTTTTACACTTGTCATAATGAGCAATATATATTATTTTATCTTTATGGAATGAGGTCCAATAGTATCTTGTGTTCAAATTTTGACTATTGTAGGATTGGCTACATAGTGTCCTCCATAGGGTTCATCATGGCAAGCTTTGAGGATATCTAAAAATTCATCTTATCTAAGACATATTATGACGATAGAGTTAGTCTCAATACATAAAAATAATCTAGACAACCATGAATATCTGACACTTTTGTGAATCAATGTTCTCCTTTATTTGTGGAGGAAGTGCTATGGAAGTAACCCTATTACAAGGTAGTTAGCAATATCAACATACTAGGGTGCGGTAAGGGTGAGAGAGAATAGGTGTTCTCCTAGGATTGAGTCATCCAAAATGGTATCTTATTTAGGGGTTTGCAGACATGATAAAAGGTTAACCACTACATTTTCCTTGCTAGGCTTATCGATAATGGTGATATCAAATTCTTGTAATAAGAGAAACCATCTTATTAAACTAGATGGAATAGCTAGTTTATTTATAAGGTACTGAATGGATACATGGTTTGTATAAATAAAGACCTGATACCCTATGATGTAGTGATAAAACATATTGATAACATAAAATACCACTAAGAACTCTTTTTTAGTAAATATGTAATTTAATTCTATTGCCTACAGGTTTTTCCTTATAAAATAAATAACATAATTGAGTGCTTCTTATTTTTGGTTGAGCATAGCTTTGAGGGTAGTATCTAGAGCATCTATGTGAATGTGGAAGGGAAGGTTCCAATTAGGACCATGCATAATAGGAGAGGTGGTCAATAATTCCTTCAATTGTTTTAAGGTTGTATCACAAGTATGAGTCTAGAGAAATTCAACATCTTTAGCTAGAACGGTGAACAATGGTGTTTCTACTTTACTAAAATTGTTGATGAATCTCTTGTAGTAACTAACATGTCCTAAAAAACTCCTAAGATCTTTTTATTTTTTAGGAATAGGCATGTTTATGATGATGCTGATTTTTTTAGGTTCAACATTAATTCCTATAGAAGATATGTGGTGGCCTAAGATAATACCTTCTATCATAAGCATGTAGCATTTATTGTAGCTGAGAGATAGATGGTGCTCTTGACAACATTAAAGCACTTTTTTGAGGTTTTTGATGCATTCATCAAATGTCTCTCTATAGATAGTGAAGTCATCCATATAGATTTATACACATTCATTGGCCATATCTATGAAGATACTCAAGATATCCCTTTGGAATGTGGCCAGAGCATTACATAGCTCAATAGGTAATATATCATAAGCATAAGACCCAAGAGGATAAGTAAAGGTGGTATTTTCCTAGTCTTTCGAAACAATTATAATCTAGTTGTAACCACTAAAGCCATCTAGAAAGGCAAAATATTTCTTCCCTGGTAGTGTGTCCAACACTTGGTCAATGAAGGGTACAAGAAAGTGATCCTTCCTAGTTGCTATGTTGAGTTCCATATAATTGATGCATATATGCCATTCTCAATTTTTCTTTGGTACAATTACCAAAGGTAAGACCCATTTACTATTAGAGATAGGATATATAAATCTAGTAGTCAAAAGTTTTTGTAATTTGCTTTTGACTATTTCTCAAAGAGCTAGATTCATCCTACATTGTGGTTGTCTGATTGGTTGACACTCTTATTTTATGTAAATATGATGTGTGCATGTTTCAGGGCTAGTTCCTTGCATATCCTCATAATCCCATGCAAAATCACATTGGTTGGCATGTAACATGCTGACTAGGCATTTTTCCTCATTTAACTCTAGCTTGTTATTAATAAGTAATGCTTTTCCTAGAGAGATTTCAATTTACTATAAGAGTGATTTCATTATTTCCATATTGCTAATGGATATGGTTTGTCTATAGCTATGAGGAAACAACTAGTGAAATGTTTTCTATATAGATGCATCAAAATTATCTAATTCCCAAAAGCTAAAAAATAGGTACTCAACACATTGTAAGTGGTTGAGATCTATAGGAGTGTGGTAATTATGATGAAGAACATTAGAGAGAATGGTATCTTCCCCCTGATCAACCAATGTGCATGCATGGTATATGGTAAATACTAGAATCAAGGAAGGCTAATTTGCCTCATCTTCTTCAACCCATAATGTAGGCTTTGGTGTAAAAACTAGTTATGATGGGTGATAAAAAACCAATTGACTAGTGTGGTATCCTTTGGATATCATCATGTTACCTATTTTATAGATGATGGGGGAATCAATTGTGGCAATCCAAGGTTATCCTAAGTTAAGGACGTATCCACCCAAATTAGACTTAGGATGTAGCTTAGTGAAATCAACAAGATACTCCCAAGAATCTATAGTCATTACAAGATCTTCAATGATTCTCTTTGGTATGACTATAGACATATCAACCATTTACAATAGTGTAAATGTGGGATGCATATTATTCAACTATAGTTTATGCAAAGTTTTAGTTGTCATTACATTTATTATATCCTTCAAGTCAATAAATGTGTTGGATAGCTACTAGTCATGGATATGGACTATTACTATTAGGCATCTAGGATTTGAACACTTCTTTAGTAGGGTGTTTCCTCGCATGATGTCTACTAACTGGCCAATCACATGCACAATATTGGGGTATTTTTTCTTCCTTCCTAATTTTCATAGATAGAGGTCTCTAACAAATTTAGAATATATGGGTACATCTTTGATGCCTTTGAATAGAGGGATTTTGATGTAAAGGTTCTTAAGTTGTCTCATGAAATCAAACTTAGGTTCAATTATATGGCATTGAAGGCTGAGATGTTATGAAAATAGGGGGTCTATTTTATCAACAACTTTATTTATTGGTTCAAAGAGTTATTGGGGTGATGGAGGTGGGTTAGCATGTTCTTTTAGGGTTTCATCATCTAATTCCCTTATTACAGGTGTTGTTAGGGGTGGTAGAACCTTCCTTAAATGGAAGTGAACTTCATTGATGTTCACTATGTATGCTAGGTATTGAACATGCTCAGTACTAAATGTAGATTGCATCAACTTATTTAAAGGATTCTATATGAGTTGGGTAGGTAGCTACTTAGGATTGGGTATAATTATGTATTGGGCATAAGAGCAGGAGGTTATTATTTCTATTGTGGAGGACATCCTCCTAGACAGATACCCCATGGTTGGATATGTTTCCGAGGCTGTTGCCACTAGTTTGTGAAGGGTGGGCCTTGGGGTGGTCACTAATATTGCATCCAAGATGGGGATACATTTTGTGGAGGATGCTAAGTGAGGGTAGCTTTCTTGAGGTGGCTACCAACTAGAATCAAGAGGTGGAATGTTCATTTAAGGACTAGTCCAATTGGAAGTATCATTTACAAATTGTAAATTAAAGGAGGTAGAATTTGAAAAAGGTGGATTTTATCCCATACCTTGATAAGGTCATTGAACCCATGAATTTATTTTTGAAACACATAAAACCTAGTCACTATCTCCTCCTATAGTGTGTAGCCCTATTATTTTTGGTTCCTCAACTGTGAAGTGAGATACTTTATCCTGAACCTTGTGACATCTATAATTAGCCTTTTTCTTCTTAGAGTATAGATAGTAAATGGTCAAGGCTTGATCCAAATCTTCTTACTTTTATCTTGAGTAAAATCTATCCAATTAGGTTGCCAAATAACTAATGATATCCTATTTCATGTCCTATAATAGGTTACTAAAATTAGTTTTTGATAGGTCATTTGTAGCTACCAATGGAAGCTTGTTTCCCCTAGCTTTGTTTATGGTAGATCTAGAGTAATTCTTGTTTATCTCTTTGATATTTGAGAATGGTAGGTGAGAAATATCTCTTGCACTCATTAGGTCCAAGTCTTTTAGACAATATTCTATGACTTGTTTTAGGAAGATGAGTTTGGAAGGTTCTCCAAGTCCACTTTGCTTGAATTTTTGTAGACTAAACATGAACTGTTCATCATAATCCTCCAAGAATTCATCCCCCTCTTGAGTCATCCTAAAGATGTCATTTATTCTATAACTTCTTCCTCTTCCATATTCCTAATACTTGGCCAAAAATTTATTTGTCATGTCCTCTGAAGTGCAGACCAAATTACTACCCAGTCCCATAAACTAGTGAAGTGTTGAGTCTTTGAGAGTAGCTAGAAAAATATTCAATTTTTGTGCATCCTACCTATAGTCATAGCTTCTACAAAAGATATCAAATTTGAACAAGAATGTGTCTGGGTCTTCTAATAATGTAGCTCTAAATTGGGCAAGGTTGAGGGTGGGATGTTTTTTATTTGTGTTACTCCTGTTGCATCTAGGAGAGGAAATTCAAAAGTAACTATGTTTGGAGTCCATTTTCTTTCACAAAATCTCTGTCTCTACTCATGATGGATCTTCTTGTGATATGGATACCAAAGGTACTTAGGATCTCATCCTAAAACTCTATGTCAATCCCTTGGTCAACATGATAATAAACATTTATCTATTGATCTTTAGTCTTTTTACTGGATGAAGGGTCTAAAGATTCTCCTGAGCTTCCTTTGATTTGATCAAGAAATCCATACTAAAATATTGTAAATATGTTATTTTCTAGAGTGTCTAGTTTATGCAGTTCTTCTCCTTCATTTCTTCTTATCAGCTTTGCTAATGCTTGTTCTAATTCTATTTCCTTTCTTAGAGCCAATAATGTTTCTTCCACAAGATGCCTCCATCAATTTGTAGTGTTCTCTTCTTCAAGAGCCTTCCAGCTTATGGTATATTCTTCAACAAGATTCTTATTGTTTGTAGGTATTTGTGGTTATTTTCTAGCAGCAACTTGTGGCTTTTTTGGTAGGAATCTCCCTCAAGAATCTCTTTCTCTCTACATAAATGTTATGCCACTCCTTCAGCTATCTTATCCCCTCCTACACAGAGTTAATTTTTTTGTTTTTATGTATTTTAAGGGGGTTGTTTTAGACCAATTTTTTTTTAAATAATGCAAAAATAAAAGAATGTTGAGATCAAAATAATAGAAATTGATTTTATACTTCTAGAAAGCAATAAAGATTAACTACTAAAAGCAATGAAATTTATTCTAGAAAGTAGAAAATTAAAGTAGGAAAATTTATTCTAGAAAGCAGGAAATGAAAGTAAGAAAATTTATTCTCGAAAGTAGGAAATGAAAGTAGGAAAATTTAAAATCACACTTTGCTAAAAATAAAACACTTTTGTAGGAAATAAATTCTAGAAATATTAATTAATTTACACATTTTTTACATCTAAAAACTTAGACACTTGGCATAAGACACTGTAGTGCCCTCACTTAACTTGCTTAGCTAGAACTATAAGTCTAAGAACATAGACATCTGGCATAAGATACTATAGTGTCGTCACTCAACTTCCCCAGCTAGGTAGAATAGTGCATTAACTAAAAAAATTTAATGATTGATTTTAGAAAAAATAATTGATACCCTCCCTAACAATAGTGACAAAACGTTATATAGACTAATTACCAAGTGGTTAATAGATTCACTAGTTTGATTAAACATTGATTTTCAACCCTAGGTGCGTAAGCTTTTCAAGAGTGTCAGCACTATATATGCATTATTGATTCAAAAATAAACTTGATTTTCTAGTTATATTACAATAAATTTATGCTAAATTTACTAGATAAATATATTATGAAAATGCTATGATAGAATTACAAAACTATTCCACACTTATATATCATACATGCATCACACTTATATAATCAAATTTAATAGTAAAATCAACTTACACAACACACTAATAATTAAAGAGGGATATTATATTCACAATAGCTCATTCTAAAGGGGCCATTCCTCATTCAGAACTAAGCTCTAATCCCTCTTCAATAGAATTCACAAACTTCTTATAAATTCAACTTTCTGATTACTCAATTCTAGATGCAAAGGCTATAGTTCAAAAACTTCTGTTATTATCTCCTCAAAATTATCTAACTCCTAATGTGATCTAGGTTCTACCTTTAAATACAAAAGGTAGTTATTGACTCTAAACTAAAAACACCAAACTAGAAAAAAAACAAATACTTATAAACTACGACAATCAACCTTGAAGTGGTTAGTAACTAAAGTTGTTTTAGGTTTGACTGGGTTAGAGACAAGGTATACTATTTTTCTATTTTATTTCCTTTTATTTTTTCTTATTATCCTTATCTTTTCCATCTTGGGTAGCACATCCAATGTCTCCTTGTATGTATGGAATTCATAAAACTATGATTCTTTCCAATCATTCATTTGGTCTCCCAAGATAGTTGGATGTGTCTACAATATCTCTTTAATAATGATGCTACTTTACATAGTGGTTGTAGGCACTTTATCATATCTACATGCAACCTATAGGTGAAACGTTTAGTTGTTATGGGTATTCTATAGTGGCTACAAGCAACCTGTAGGTGAAGCCTACAATTTTTGTGGGTATTATTTAGTGGATGAAGGCAACTTATAGGTGAAGCCTATAATTATTGTGAGCACTTTGTAGTGGATATGGGAAACCTATGGGTGAAGCCTACAGTTACTACGAGCACTCTACAATGGCTATAGGTAAACTATAGGTGAAGCCTATGGTTTCTATGGGTAGCTTGTAGTAGTTATGGCTTAGTAAGATTTTGTAACTTTACATGACTCTTAAAATTCTTGTTAAATAAAGTCATACCAATATAATTCAATCAATAAAAAACATCAATAATTCATAACATAACACATATATATTAATGAACATACAAAATTATAACTCCATTCATTTGCATTACTGATGGATAGTTATTGGATTTACATAGAAAAAGACATAGACTAAGCATGGATGAGTCTATAAAAGCAAGAAATTGGTGGCCTCGTCACATCCCTCCATGAGACTCCTCTCAAAGGAAAATATAGTTACTATGAACCTATTATAGCTACATGTTCATCTTCCTGATGATCTAGCTCTCTAACCTAGCTTGTTGTTATTTAGGCACTTATTGTTGCTATGTCATATCCTCTTTTACAAGATTCAATTATTTCGTAGAGTCTTTATCCTATTTTATTTTGTCTTCCTCCACTACTTTTTTGTTGAGCTCATCCTCAAAATCTTTCTTTTTCTCCTATTCCTCCTCTTATAGCTTCTCTGCACACTCTTCTTCCTTATCACATTCTTCAATCATAATGGCCTTATCTTTTTCGGCCTTAGCCTATTCTTATGCCATAAGTTTAGCCTATGCCTTGGCTACACTTTCCTATTATTCTTTTACTTGAGCCTACTATTTGTGTAGGGCTTTAAATTATTTTACTTTCTTATTCTTTGAGATTCCTCAACTTGATGCTATATGAGAGTGAAATTCTCTATATCCTTCTTTTCCTACATCATTACATATTTTTATTGCTTATATTCTTCTACCTTGGCCTTGGTAGTGAGCATAGCCTCTTTAATCTTCTGCTCTTCATCCATATTCTTCTTGTGTGCTTCTTACATATAATTTACTACACCAAAAAAATTATTTCACCTTCTTGGCCACCTTGAGATCCTTTTGTTAGTTATCCTTTGCATCCTAGGCCATTTGTGTGGCCTTGGATTCTTCTGCTTGATGATTTACTTTTTGAGGTTGCTGTTGTTGGGCCTTCTCCTTCTGTCACTTCTTTTCTTCTTATTTGACTCATCATTTTACTACACAAGATGATTCCTCCCATGATGCCTATTATTCTTTAGTTGTAGGTTGATCTATCATGAAATCTTTAGCCTTAGTGGCTTATTCTAAAAGTGACAAATCTCTTGGATGGACCATAGAGTTATATATATATATATATATATATATATATATATATATATATATATATATATATATAAAATATGCTTTCTTGTGCCCCAAAGAAACCAAATTATATTTGGGTTGTGATGAAGTTGAAGAAGGAGAATTTTGAACTTCCTATGTTGTGTTTATCCTACTAAATATGCATTGTTCTAGGGTAGGAAAAACCCTAACCTCCCATCAAGTTTTGGGTTAGTGCATCAAAGAATCATGTGTACTTGTTGATAGTGGTGAAGAGATGTCAATGACTATAAAAGTGTTAGTAGGTTGCTACTAGAAGAGGTTGACCTTTCACTGTATTTGTTCATCTTCTTCACACACAATATCAATAACAATAGAGGTAGGGCATGGTGGAAGGTCCACCCAAAGAATTGGAGGGACTTTATTATGCACTTAGACTATGTGCCCTACCTTCCAAAAGAAGAAATCCTTTTCCTCCTCCCTATCATAGAAGTCACCCACCATATTTGTGACCATCACCTGGTAAACCTTCTACTCATACATTCCCATCTAAGTTAGGTCACATGATCTTGTGATCTAGGGCACCATAAGGTCATCTAACTAGGTTATGATGTTCCTCATCTTATGCTTGAGTGGTGGTAATTTCAATCCTTTTTGGTGGAGAGGTTCTAATTTCATTTTTTTTTGATATAAGGTTTTAGCTATGCTAAGATAATTGCTATATCAAGTGGTATGGCTTGGAGCAATGTTGTACAATTACATGTATAATATTTTCTTTGTCAAATTTGGATTTTACCATGGACATGGTCATAAAAATGGTAGGGGTCCAAATGGTAACCTAAGCAAATCATGAATGTGAATGAAGATGCCTTTCAGAATCAAGGTGATAATAAAATGTTATCCCAAAAATTGCATGAGGTTTGGAAAAACTTGAGGATGTGTATTAATTATCTCTAAAAAATACTTCTAGCACATCTTAAATTTTCCATCATGATCTAGGGCACCATGATCAAGTGTCTATATCAGATTATGTAATTATTGCATTGGCTAATAGTTAGTATTAGGGTACACCTCTCCTTCAGGGGACTTTTATTAGGTGAAACATAGAAAAAAATGAGAAACTGGTACTAGAAGGTCTATTTAGAAGTTATGTGACACTTGTCAATGTTTGTAAATAGATCTTATATAAAATATTTTGGTTAATTGAGATACTCATTGTAATGGATCATGTAATGTGCAATGTCCACCACTCATTTAGGAATTTTCTTCATAGACATGGTAGTTTACCAAAATCTCCATACAATGCACTCGACCAATATGTATACTGGTTAATCTTGTATTTGTTCAATTAAGATTCTTCAGGACTCCCAAACATATAAGTTTTTTACTTCCAAAATGATAGGAGGCATTCTTGTCTTGTATGGAGTAAGATAATCACCTCATGCAAGTTTGCACAAATCTCAGGCCATTGCTTTGATTTTGATGACTATAATAGTTTCAAGGCTAATGTAAATGTTACCATCATTGTAATGACTGAGAAATATTTTCACAATCTCCCCCAAGTCACCAAAGGTGGGCATGCAAAGTAGGCACTCAATGTCTATGTTCTAGAATCAATGTGGGGAACTACAAGAGTAAGTGATTGTGAAGTATCAATGGGATCTAGTTGAAAAAGTTTATGCTCTACCACACAAAGGTAATCAAATGTCTTCAAATCAGTGTATTTTGTCTACCAAAGCACAAGGTCAACATCCATTACTTCATTTTGGGTGTTTGTCAAGTTCTTGATGAGCTGGAAATGATCCATGATATTTGAATAGTGAAATTGAAATTTTTTTTCTTTATACATAGTAGAAATTAGCTTGGATCTAAAACTTAAGCTCATAAAATGCTTGAAATAATTAAATTTAGACTTGGTTTGCAACTATGTGCCTTTATAGATTTCACACCTATTGGTTTATGCTTAAATGCCATGTTAAGTTGTCCCTTTGATATCAATGTGAATGTTGATGTGGTAAATCTAATTTGATCTCAAAATTGAGGGATTTAGTTCGTAGTGTATGTATTGAGATACACCATTATATTCTTTGTTGTCTTACTAGAGTATGAATGAATGATGTTGATTGACTTCCAATTTGGTAAAGATTAGGTTAATTGAACCTTGGCTTTGACATTAACTGCTTGGGGGTGACTATTATATTAATGAGATCTTGGTCAGAGTGACCTAAACATAAACTTCCCAGACTTAATTACTTGATTTAACTCCTACTGACATCAATAATGGCACACCTAAGCTGTTTTGTGCATGATTGGTTCACACTATATTTGTTAAAATTATTCCAAAATTTATTCAAGAGATCATCTATAAATATACACATAGATAGAAAAAGAAACACACAATAAAACATACAAAAATGGTAAATCCTAATCTACTCGATGCTACTCATCACCCACTCATTTGGTATAAAGAGATTAATTAATACTATTGGTGGTAAGGCTTAAGCCTATAGCCATTGACTTGCCCTAGAAAAATGGTTCTTTTCTATGATATTTCATGTATAATGTAAGGCCCTTTCCACCTAATATGTAATTTACCTGAGAATGATTTGAAGCAACTATCATATAACAAAACTAGTTTATCTTTGTTAAATTCCTTATGACATAGATTCCTATCATGCCATGATTTCTATACTTGATTATGAACTTCCTTCATCTAAGATTCTTTGAATTTATACTCATCCATCTTATTTAGTTTAATAATCCTATTTGTGAGAGATTCATGATCCCCTAGTATCACAACCATTGTAATGTGTAGATTGGGTACCAAGTATTCCATCAACACTACAACTTCAAGCCCATATATCAACTGAAATGGATTAAAGCCTATATCCCTCTTATAGTGTGTTTCATAGGCCTAAATAATAATAGGAATGATATCTTCCCAATCATACCTTTTTATATCATATATCTTTGTCAACATCTTTCCCAACACTTTATTATAAGCTTCAACTTGGCCATTAGCTTGTGGATGGTACACAGTACTTTTATGATGAGATATCATGAATTATTTAGTAAGATATTTTATAGTATTGTTTAGGAAGTGTGTCCCTTGATCATTGATGAGCTTGATGGGGAATCCATACCTTGTGATGATGTTCTTAGAAAGGAACTTTGTTACATCATTTGTGCCACATCTAGGTGTCACAATAGCTTCAACCCATTTGGTAAAGTAATTTATCATAGTGATAATATACCATGATTTTTCATGTTTGCTTAGAGGATTTATCAGTCCTACCAAATTTATGCCCCACTATTGAAAATATTATTTGGATACCAAAGGATACAAGGGCATTTCATTTTTCTAGGGTGGCTTACACATTCATTGACATACATCAAAATGCTATGCTAATCTATGTTCATCTTGAAAAAGTTTTGGCCACTATAATTAACTCTATAACAATTTATCTATAGTAACTTCTCAGATAGAATGACCTCCTCATATTCCTTGTTGCACTTCCTATAATATCTTGGTCATTCATGTTCCAAAACTACCATGCACAAGACTTCATCCTTCCCCAAATGATATAAGAGCCCATTGATAATAGTATTTGGCAAGGATCTAGTGATAAACCACTTCTTGTCCTTTTCTTGGTAGTGCATAAGGAATACTCATTATTTTATGAAATTATTAATTGCCTCAAAACTCTCAGGTATCATAAAAACTCAATATAGATGATAATTAAGAGAATCTCCTAGAATTCTATTAGTTCTTCCCGATTTATGATGCAATTGAGATGATACAACACAACATTTTCTCTACCTAGTTTGATGTTGATGCAAAATTTAAATTATTGAAATAGTATCAACCATCTTGAAATGCATCCATCAATTATAGGTTTATTAACTAGGTAGCATAGAGCTTCATGATCCATGAAACATTATATGGTATCAAAAGAAGATAGTGTCATAATTTATACAATGAGAACACTACAACCAATGTATCCTTTCTAGTATCATGTAATTATTTTTTGCATTAGACAAATTTTATCTTGCAAAGTGAATGGGGTGGTCTAATCCACCTTCACATAGATATGCAAGTACTGCATTGAATGTGATACTAAAATCATCAACATGCACATGAAAGGGCTTAATCCAATTTGGAAAGACAAGAATAAGTGTAGTGACCAATATGTACTTTAGTTCTATGAAATTTGATTGACACATGGAAGTCTAGATAAAACTTCATACCTTTGTGTAACAAATATTCTAATTGAGATGAAATGGTTACATATCCCTTAATGAAATTTTGATAGTACCTAGTATGGCCAAGAAATGATCACACTTTCATGGAGATGATTGGTGGAGGCATACTGAGAATGACTATGATTTTCCCTTGGTTTATGAAAATCCCTTCACTACACACTACATGATCAAGTAAGACACCAAAATGTGTAAAAAATAAGCATTTTTTCAAATTTAGAGTAATACGTAGAGTTCAACAATGTAATATGAGGCACAATTTGGACAAGTGTTATTTAAACAAAGAATAGATTGTCCAATCATCTAGATATACTTCTATGAATTCATGAATGAAATCCTTGAATGCAATCACCACTACTCTAGAAAAAATTGTAGGTGCAATCTTGAGGCCAAAAGTCATTAACTTGTATGCAAAAGATACATATTCAGTGGCAAAAGTTATTTTTGCTTTGTATTCTTTTATGATGGGTATTTGATGATAAAAACTAAATCCATCCATGAAATATTAAACTTTGTGACCTATGATAGATTCCAAAACTTCATATGTGAAAGGAATAAAAAATGGGTCATTCACACATGTATCATTAAAAAATTTATAATCACCACATACTCTAATATCCCCTATTTTCTTAGGCTGCAATACTATGGGACTAACCCAATATACCTTCTCTATGGGATAAATTATACCTAAATCTTGGATTTTATCCATTTCAGCCTTCACTTTCAACATCATGTTTGGATTCAACTTGTATGGCTATTTCTTTTGGGTCATGCTCACTCCTTGAGTTCTATATGCATTTATCCTAGGGAAGGATCTATTCCTTTGACTTCTAAAATTTTTGTGGGAAACACATCCTGATAATCTTCTAGAAGTTGTATAACTTCTAAAACTTTAAATTCAATCCAGTAATCACCTATATATGGTAGTTTAGCAATCTTTTCACTTTCAATTTTTTCCACATGATTTTTAATAGGTTTATGATAAAATTTGCATATTTCCTCAATAGTAGATTCTTGTAGCATTATTTGCCCTTCCTGCTCTAGAATCTGTATGTTATGAATTTTTTTTTTCTTTAGTGGGTTCTATGACTATATCCTTTAATGGTTCTACTATTCATTCAAGTTCAAATAAATTAGTTAGATTGATATAACCATCAATATTTGAATTTTCAATTTCCTCCTCTTCATTATGTATTTAGTGACATTATGTATGTATTTGCACACCCATGGTATAATAAATGTTTTATTTTTAGTATCACCTTATAAACCAAAGGATATTCATCTTCAAACACAAAGTCTATATGAAGTCACTCTACTCTTACACAAAATGTTTTGTCTCCCTCTTGCATTATTGATGTATATACCAAGCTGATGTTAAAGGGGCAAGTGTATAATGAAAGAAACAAACCTAGTACTTAGGTGCCACGTGTTATTTAGTTTAGACCTCAACAAATTTATGAATATGGATTTTAGGGCACTCACCTTCCTGAAAGTAAGGCCAATTACTTTTGATGACAAGGGATAGTTGTAATATGCTAATCATAAGTTCATGTGCATCCTCCCAATTAAGTTGATCATATCTATGAATTGTCCACCATATCAATGCAACTCCCTTCAAAGTGTAATTTAAGTAACTAACACACTAACTAATTTTAAACACATGAAATTGTAGGCACATAACAAATTAATTAATGTCTTTTATTTCATAGAATGAAAGAAGTTATATTTTCATGGTGAAGACCATTCTCATAAGACGGATTCCATGATCACCAAAATCCCAATTGAGTAGGTGTGTATATGAATCTTCACTTATAGACAAAGCTATTTCCTAAGGTAAAGGGCCTTCTTTGGTCATCTTTATATAATCTTGTATATGATCATCTACTTGATAGATAAAATCAACTTCTGAGTGAGAAGGGGATTTAGAAAACATAGACGCACAATCCTCTATGACAAAATGAGTTGCCAATGATTGAATAGATATTAGTTTGGGCTTTCATTTTTTTAGACATATTTAACTAATTGAGTAAATACTATACCTAAGGTTTAATTTGCTCATATCAAAAATTTCACTCAGCTACATGTAGATCTTGTAGGTTCTCCTTAGAATTTACCTTCATCCAACTATTTCCTTGTGTAACATAAGGAGATTCTAGTTGAGCCAAAATAATGTAGGGTTTATGTGCCTTATGTAGAGGAATGAGTAAAATATTATCTCCCTAATGTGCCTCTAGCTAATTTTTCATAGTATTGATAGTCATCTAACCATCATATGCCCATTTTATGCCAATTAGTTTAGGGCAATGAATTGTTGTTATCTTCATATTGATGATTTCATAGTCACCTCATAGGTTTAGTTCCATGACTTTTATCTCAACATATTCTAATTGGCCAATGGGTTCAACTCTTCCACAGTCTACTAATCTCATACTTACTAGGCTATATAGAACTAGCCATATCATTTCCTCCCATGTAGAATTGGGGATCATGTTGACTGTGCTACTAAAATAAAGAGACAACATTTAGAACTTCATATCCTATAACTCTAATGTCAATTCACACATTCACATCCAATGGCTTCATTGTTTTTACATAAAAAATATTTTTTTGTCTTCTCTTTCCCTCATTGTGCATACTCCAATAAATTATGTAAAAATTTTGTGATGTTTTGAGAAATATATTCATTAGATAGTGTACTTAGTATCTTCAGTAAATTTGTTATTTTAATAAAAACTCCATCCTAGTACATAATTCACACAATCTGACCATACACTTGGGCATTTGTTGCTTTATCATCTCCTTCAGTAGTGTCTTGGTGTTTAATATTTTTTAAAATATTCATATCTTCATACATGATCCCATTTTATATATATGGGCCCCAATATTTTTCATATTTTTCTCTCCAAATTCCCTAGTCTTGAGGCATTTTGAGAGGAGGAAAGCCTCTCTCTACATGTTGGTGTCTTGTAATAACATTCAAAAATTCATCTTCCTTAGGATGTGCATTCACCATGCTAACATTCCTGATGGCCTTTTCCTTTCTTTTTTTCTTCCATGACAAGACAATATTCAATCTCATGCTTCTTATATATGTTACAATATGGAAAATAGGATTGTATTTGGGGATTCAAAGGGAAATCATGTTGCACATGGTTATACTCTCCACATAAGTAGCATTTCAAAGGAGGGTGTTGTTAATTATTTCCTCTACCACATTGGTAACCCTCTCTATATCGACTCTTAGGTCCTCCTCTATTTGACTGATAACCTCCTCTATAACCTCCCTATTTCTAAGTTCTATTCTATTTTTGATGTTATTGGGTATTATCTCCAACCCTAAATTATTTTTTTATAACAGGTAGGGTACATATTAGTTTACTAATATTGCATCATTACTATATTTTAAGGTGTTGTGTACTAGTATTATGGTGATGGTGGTGTCTGTATACACATAATATTCTCAAAAATTTATTTATTACTAACACTTTGTATCTTGTAGTAACTTGTTAGTCATAGTCTCATTGAGTGCATACCCTAATGGGTGCACTAGAAAAGGAATAGGCAAACCATTGGTACTTTGTAGGATTGTTGTCCATTTTTCCACTTGTTATCTACAAAATTTTCTCCTAAAACCAATAACTCTAAGGTTTTTCTTCTCTATCTTACCCATTCCAGGCATTTGCAACATTTTATCCTCCTTTTCCTTGCCTAAATCCCTTTTCACTACTCAGCTATGTTAGGTCAACTAGGTTGACCTTGTACAATTTAAGGATATTTTCACTTAAGAATTAGGTTAGCCTTTAGCTAACCTAGCTTGTGACTTAGTGAATTATTCTCCAAAATTGTGATAGATCGACTGGGTCGACCATATCAACCAAGATTTTCAAAAAGGTTTAGGGTCAACACTACTTATAAATACAAGTTCAATTCCATCATTTGATAAGAAGATGAAAAATAATAAGTAAAAGAAAATGAAAATATACTTATTGACCATTTTAGTTGAGGAATAAAGATTAGGGTTCCATACTTTATTGAGAGATACAAATCTTATCTTGTATATAAGTATTTTGGATGCATTGATAGGTTGTGTAGCCTAGAGCTGATTTATCCTTGTCATCCTTACATACCATAACAACCTCTTATGAATCACCTTGGCCAAGGGAGAGATTGAGGCTATGAATTTGTATTCTTAACATTATTTATCCTTTTGTGAGAGTATATAGATATGAATTTGTGATTGTCTTCCATGAATTATGATTCTATATATATTTGTGTGAGTATATGTCTTCTATGAATGTTTAGTTTTATAATTTTTAACCCCTTCTTTGTGCCACAAGATTTGGTGAGAACTAGATTAGATTTACTTCAATTTTTATTAGTTTAGGTGAAATATCAAAACCTAGGACCCCCTTAGGGTTATTACATGATTATGGTAGACTGGAGGCTTTAAAACCCTCCTTAACATGTTGTATTGTGATAAATGATCCAATAATTAGGTCTAGTCGATCCCCATATTGGTCATGATCCCACTTAACAAATGTATTCCCAATAAAAAGTGTAGGTATATTATATATTATCTAAGTTAGGATTAATTTATAGACATAATGCATTTCTAATTGCATATGTTCTAGTGAACTTGATGTGATTCTAACCATTGCAAGATTTATTTCAATTATTTCATTATTTTATCATTTTTATTATCATATATTTTTGATGATGGGTTGACAGTATTGACATAGTATTAAATTTTGTGTGTAAGTTTAACACATATTCACATCCAAATGACACTATTCTTTTTGTGTAGGTTCTTTTCCAAGTATAGGTTGTTAGATCAACTTAGTCGACATAGTATAGTTTTTTAGACTTTCAAACATCTAGTCCAAAATATTAAATCAACCTAATCACCCTTGCACACTTTCAAGCATAATATTTAGACTACTAGGTCAACCCAATCAAACTTATACAATTTTAGTAACTCAGTAATATGCTTCTACAAAGTTTGGTTGACCCAGTCAACCATGTTAATAGGATTTTCAAGAATTTATCAAGGTTCTTTGATAGTAATATCATTTTGTTGCATCTTTAAACCCACCAAGGTTCCATTCTATCCTTTCTCTCTTTCCTTATAACATTTCTTTTCATAGTTTGTAGTCTTTAAAACTACTAATATACAGTTAACTAGATCAACTTTGTCAACCTAGTTTTATATTTTGTGTGTTGTCTAGATAACTAGGTTAACCCTGCCATCCCTATTCATTTTCATACCTTTGCTTTCTTAGTATAGAGATAACACTATCAACTATGTTTTATATTCTCTACATACACTATCAACTAAATTGATACTGTACTATGTTTCAATGTTGGAATTGACCCTTATATGTTAGTAATTAACTGACACTTTCATTTCTTGTTGCTTTCATGCATAGAATAGTTCACATATTCTAATTAGGTAGTTTTAAATATACCATTTAGTTTCAATATTTTATATTTCATGCACATATGATCAAATCAAAAAATATTAAACAAGCATTTTAACAATTATCTACCCAAGGCCAACCTACTTAGATTTCATCAACAAGTGGGAAGATGACTTGGTTTTATGGCCAAGTATAAAAACATAGTTAATGGTATATTATGGTTAAGCACATGACACCCTTATCATTTTGGTGTGTGAAGTGAGGGGGTTGGCACTAATGCCAAGCCTGTATTATTGCCAATACATATCCTTTTAACCCCAAATATCCTAAAACCATCCTTAGATTGATTTCTAGTTCCTTGTTTACAACCAACTTCCTATAAAATTTAAAATATTCTAATAATCTAACAACATTCAGGTTGGCCACTTAGTTAGATTTTAATTTCCAAGTTTATTGCTTGCTCTTTGCTTAAATTATGTGTTGTATTTTAAAAACTTGTATTAGCTAGTGTTGGTGCAAGGTTTTTTGTTATGTGCCTCAATTGGATCAACCTTATGGATCTAATTGTTTGTTTGTTTCCATTAAATTATTGCATTTGAAAATACTTTAAAAGTTATTCTTGTTTCAATGCATAGTAATTTTAGTCAACACAATCAATTATTAGATATCTATTTTTCCCTATATACTATGCTAGGTTAACCTTGTTGACCCTGTACACTTTTTCAACCTATGTCTACTGTGCTAGGTTAACCCAATCAAATTTATAGTTTAAAAGCCATGTTACCTATGCTAGAGTAACCTAGTTGACTTTGTACTATTTATGTTACTTCTTGTTTCCTTGATTTTTCATTTCTCTTACCTAGTTTTTAGTCCTTTTACTTCATCAAGAATTTTCTATTTGAGGACAACACTAAGTTTAATTCAACAAACATGATGAGTTTTACCAATCCTTATATGGTCTCCCATACATAGAGAAGGGCTCCTCTCTTGGATGAGAGTAATGTTCATATATCCACTCACACAATGAACTATGTGACCCTTCCTCATTCCTCTTCACAACATAATCCTCTTTTATCTCTTGAAGATCAACCTAAATTAGAGTATACCTATAAAAAGATCTTCTTTATCTCCAAATTTATTCAGCATCAAGGAAATAATCCCTCTACCATTTACCATCTCATGATTAGTGGTCAAGTTGAAGATCCTCATTCACCTATTCCCACATTCTCAAATGGATTTGGGGGTACCAGTTTCTTTGATTCTCAACCTTTTCCCTTGATTATGCCCCATTCTCATACCATGACCTCTTATTCTTTATTATCTTCTAATTCCATGTCTAGTATCTCCACTAACATGGCAGGTTCTACATCTAGTGGGCCTCTTATAATATCTACTATCATTAATCTTTCTACCAGTGTATCATTTTATTCCCAAGGTAATCATGCTTCTAGTGCTTATTCTTCTCATCCATTCACAATTCCATCTTTTTCCACACAAGTAAATTTGACCATTAGTGCCTCACATTCTAATAGTTCCTCTCAAGCTCTTATCAACACTAATAGTGGTACCCAATCCACTAATACCAATTATAATGCTTCTAATAGTGTTAATAATGCTAATCAAACCCATAAAATCTTGTTACAAACACTTAATCAAATGAGTAATTTTCAAACTCATAATACAAATCAAATGATAAAAATGCAAAATCATCTTCTCCATCTTCAAACTCATCCTCAACCAATGTCTTGGGGAATGCATAATCAAAATGTTCCCCCTCCTCATATTTGAGAATCTCAAGGAAATTTCATTCCTCAAACTTTGTTGGTCAACAAAACTATTAATCATCTTCAAAATTATCCTATTACCACTCAAATTGATAATATTGATATAAGAGGTTTCAACCCTATGATTTATTATAATGGATCAACTGATCCTACCCTTCATCTTAAAACATTTAGAAATATTTATGAGGATTGGGTAAAATTGAACACATTTGCTCCTACCAAACTCCTACCGAAAACCTTCATGGGTGATGCCTTAAATTTGTATAACCAATTAGAGCCCATTCTATAGCTAGTTTGGAAGATTTCGTGAATGCTTTTGTTCAAGAGTTCCAAACTAGTGATCTTTCTAAAAAACACATAGCCCATTTCATAAACTGTAAACAACTTGAAAATGAAACTGACCAAGCTTTTGTTAAAATATGGAAAACATTATCCAACAAATGTGAAAATAAAATGGCCAATGATAAACATTTTCATCTCTTTACCAATGCTCTTTTCCCCAAGTTATAATATCAAGTTTTCACTCTCTCTCTCCATGTCCTTTGGAGGAGAATATTGACCAAGATAAATGTCAAAATTTCATTATGTGTCAATTCTATCCGCCCAAACCTTTTGCAATTCCTTATCCCTTACTTAAGAACAAAAATTGTAATTATACCAATGACGGTATCACAAACTTTTATGACACCGTTCACACCATTCAAGATATTGTTCCTAACCAATATTCAAAATTAACTTCCCATTCTCAATAATATACCAATCCTCATTTATCTTTAGCAAATACTATCAACATTTACAAAATCTTATCCTTAGTTTAATTATAGAAATATCTACTTAGGCCTCTACCATGAGAACTTGATCCCACTTGTCTTGTGAAATATGGATAGGAACGTAGCAAGTTTTATTTATTTCACACTAGTCAGGGTCATTCTCATGAGACATATAGGTAGTTTCATAATTTATCTATGGATTATCTTCTTGGTCCTAATTTTGATCATGATTCTATCATTAAGAAATAACAAAAATCTTATGACATTAATTTTAAGGATCATGAAACACATACTAAATCTCAAGCCTTAAATCAAGATAATACTCATTTAGATATCTATAAAGACCCTTTTCCTAATCACCAACCTAATCAAGATACCTAAGATAAGCCGACCAATTTCACCAATAATGTTGTTAATATTACTAATATGTGAAGGGTGGTTACTTTCATTGGCCCTTAACCTATCTACACTCCTCCATTATCATGAACATTTCATGTTATAGAAGATTCTTATCCAACTCACTTAAATGAGTTGGAGAAAGATGACCTTATAAATTTTGATGAACCAATTCTAAATCTTCCTTTGAATAGAACTTCCCATTCTATTTCTACTCTCCCTTCATCATCTTCTTCTAATAATAATGATAATCAAACTTGTATCAATAATTATTCTACCAACTCTCAACCTTTACCTAAACCAACTAATTTATCTTTACAACATAATTTACAAACTTGTTATAAACCTTCTCCTTCTTATAAACACAAATTCCAATGCACTTCGATTCCTCCTTCCAAGGACCTCATTAATTGTTATGCACCTATTTATACCAACCTTCTTATGGGTTATGATGAGTGGGATCCCATCATGGAACCCACTAATCTACCATCTCAAATTACATTCCTTGAGCTCATGAGGACCTATCCACATCATATAAATTATCTTATGAAACTATTATTTGAAATGAACAACCCTCATCCTCCCCTAGAAGGATGTGAAACAACCTTGTCTGGATCTAAGGATAACATATTATAATAATGTGATGAGATGTCTATCGATAGTGATGAAACAATGAATACCTTTCTTTCCTTAAAATTTCCTATCACGTTCATGATTCCCAATGAGATTTTGACTCATGTAGATGATCCTCCTCTATTCATTAGTGTCTAAATAGGCAATATACAAGTAAAACATACATTAATTGATGAGGATTCTAGCACCTGTGTTTCCTCTCTCAATTTTATTAAAACCCTTGGATATTTTGAATGCAATCTCAAGTCCTCACATAACACATGACAATGATATGATAAAAGGCAAATGCCTTCTTTAGGTTGTGTGTGTCTTCCCATTACCATCCAGCCTATCATCATTATTGTGAAGGTGATGATATTTAAATTTCCTCTCTTATAATATTTTTCTTGGTAAACCATAGACTCGTCATATGAGAGCAGTTACTTCTTCCACCTATCAATGCATTAAATTCCATCACAGTGGAAAAATTTATAGGATTCAAGGTGACACTAAACCTTGAAATTTTGAATAATTCCAAGACCCTAGTGTCTTCAATATTCTTACTCTTAAACCTTTACCTAGTGTTCCATTCTGTGAGTCTCAATGATTCAACTTTTCCATCAATTCCACTCGAGGTTATGATGGTCATCCACAACTCACTAGAAACATTACTAATCTCTTAGATTCTAATGATGATGACCCTACTGAGATCAACTTAAATATTAAAACTTATGATCTCTCACCTCATCTCATCTCTCAGCTTCCTAATTCCTTGTAGCTTAATTCTCATAAAACTCCTTGTGATGACATTCCTATTATATTGACTAAGACTTGACATTCTATTCACCACACATCATTAGATGAAAATGTCATCCCTACCTATGTCGTTGATCTTTACACAGTTGAATATGATGATAATTATTCCTTATATAATCCATTATTATGTGGTCTCATTTAGGTATGTGATGATGAGATTATACATTATTGTTCTTCTTTGTTTTAGTATTTTTGTGTATCCTTTTGTATTCCGTAGTTTATAGTTCTTAATTTTATAATTTTTATTCTATATCATAGGGTAGAGATGGTGTCAACACCTATATATTCTAAGGAACCTCATAAGAGTATGCTCATAGATCATGTTATGATTGGGACTTACCACTTTTTTAGGTACCCTGAGCCCTATACTTCACTTATCTTTGAGATGCATGTGACACTTATTCATCCTTATGTAGACCCCATCCCTCTCATAGTAGATCCCACATTGGAACCTATTCTTGCTCCTACTATGGTTGAGCCCATTATTGTTCTCACTATAGTTAATCTTGTTTTTTATCCTATTATCATTGAGCTTATCCCTAATTTTGATCCCATTACTCCTTCCATTAAACCTAGTCCCATTATTTCCTCACCATCATCTTCTCTTAGTGATGGTTTTCTTCCTTTACCTTATATGGATTTGTTTCCCACCAAATCAGTTGATGATCCTTCCCCAAATCCTTCTACTATTATTAGACCTCCTCCTATGAGTACTTAGGCTAAGTCTACTCACAGGTGTATCTTTTTCTTCTATGAAATAGATAATCATTCATACATATATTTTACAAGTTATGATAATATATTGATATTTTTTATCCTTATTCCCCTTAGTCCTCAAATAAATTCATACCTCCCTTGAAGGTACTTCTTGAATATATTCCTAATTATGGAGAGGTTTATTATCTTTAGCACCAATGTGGAAACCATCACACCAATCATTGTTTCATCCTTTAACAACACATTCAGGATCACCTTATAGTTAATCTTGGACCTTCTACCATTCCTCCCACAAGTTTTTCCCATAAGAAGGCTCCACCTTCTTCTCCCATGGTTCCACATCCTATAGTTTTTTCTCCTCCTATGGTCCCTTCATCACCTTTTATGCCTCCACTCATGATTCCTTACCCATGGACCTTCCCTTACCTATGTATCCTTCTCCACCTATGAGTCCTTCACCTTTAGATCTTTTCCCACCGATGATTCATTCATCTCCTATAAAACCAACTCCCATACATTCTCTTAAGCATTCCTTGCCTGATATCCCTCCTTAGCATGATTTATTAAGCATTCTTATCTTTTCTATTGAGGAGATTAGATGATAAGTATTTTCCTAGTTTTCACTGAAGATAGATGAGACATTAGCATTAGTTCACATATAGCTTCATATAGATCTATCTAATGCTATGGATAATGTGTGTGGGAAGATTTATCAATATTTATGAGCACATGCATGATGATTTTAAAATTTCATTTTATTTGGATGTATTCCCCAATTCTATCTTTATCTATCTATTATATCAATTGACATTATGTCAAATTTTTATTTTTCTTACATAATGACTTTACTTTCGCACTCTATATTGCTTATACTATCATTTATATTTGCTTATGGATATTTTTATTTCTCATTACTTTCTCTTTATTTCTTGAGTTTATTTATTAAAAACTCCCTTTCTTTATCTACCTTATTATTTTCTTTATTATCTCTATTTTTCACAAGTTAATTGCCATTGTGACTCAATTATACAAACCTGGTTCCCTTTAGTCATTCTTCCTATTACCATGTGACCAGTTAACAAACAATTCATCTCATTGTACACTCCTTTCATTGGTCCACTTTGGATCTCTTTTTCCCATTTATTCATTTCTCATAAACTAAGAATATACATGGTTGAGACTTGAGATAACATGCCAGTTCATTGTTAAGCTTAAGTGTCCAAATCAATCTTGTATTTGGTTACTTAGATTCTTTAAGACTAAGCCTAAAACTCATTCATGTGTATCACTCTATCTATCATGTTTGGTCATTCCAAGTCTATATGGAGGAGGAATATTCAAAATCCTTAAAAAAATTCAAATACAAATCATTTAATAAAATTCAATGATACAAAAGGCAAAAAAAAATTCAAAATTTCTAAAAGTCAAATCACATTAAAAGACATGATTCAAATCACACCTCATTTTTATAGTCAAATATCAAACTCCATAGTTAGCCTCATGGTAGATCATAGGTATATTGGGGTGAGTTAGTCTAGTATATTATAAAAGGAAAACAAAAAATCTCTTAGTGATACCTACTTTCTCATGTAAGTACCCAATCTTTGTAATAGACCAATGGCTCTATAAGGGGCCTTGAGGAATGGGGAACACATCATGGGAAGGTAAGTCCATTTTAATTTTATTTTACCAATATAAATTCATGAGTTAATCTAAGTAGCATGGTTATTTTATACAAAGCTTTATGTCTATATCAAATAGGTTTCCCTCATACATTGATGGTCATTAGTTATTTAGTGTCTTCTCATGTCCTTAGTATGCCTCCTGTCTCCTAGGGTCTTCTCATAAGATCCCTAAGTTATGATTTTTACAATCCCTTTTTCATTCCATACATCCCTCATATTTCCTCTTGAGAAATATTATTGTGTTCATTGATCACTCCCCTTGGGATTCCATTTGTGAGTTGCATTGTAAGACCATGGATAAGACCTAGCCATCCTCACAGATTACCATAATTTCACTGTCCTATTACCAATATCTATTTGTTACCATATTTTCATGTTTTTTCCACCTCATTGGTGTTCTCTTTATGATTTTTAGTGTAAGACCATGGCTACGACCTGACCCTCCTCATAAAATTTTCATATAATACAAGTCAATCAAAATTACATGTGTCAAGTATGAGATAAGATCTGATTGATTATTAAGTTATATGCCATTAACATGATTCTCATCTTGATTTAGTATTTTTTATGCTTACTTCATTTTTTTTCACTTTTATCTTCTTATTTTTTTATTGCATGTAATAATCCAACCATTTATTGAATTTTTCATACTTCCCAGCTTGAACTAGTGTGATAAATTTAAGACCAATTTTCATCTATTTTTTCTCTCTTATACTTCTCAATGTGATTTACTATGATGGATTGACTTGTTTTATACCATTTATTCATTTTACATGACTTCCACTTTATAACATTGTTTTCATACTTCAAAATGTGATTTAGTATGATTTTATTTTGTTTAAATTTTGTTATTTATCTTATTTTGGTTTAAAAACAAATTCCTTTTTACCATCTTATTTTACCACCCTTTGGTTCTTTATACTTAGTCATTTTCTTGTTATTACACATTTCCCAACTTAAAATAGTGTGTAGTACACTTTTGATTGATTATATTTTACCAAGTCATTTTTGCCTATTTCTTGTTAACCATGCATGTGTCCTACATAATGCTATAAAAGAAACCACACCTCATCTATTTCTTAAAAAGAATATATAATACCAGTTAAATACATGTGTTAGAAAGAAATATATCTAAAGCATCCATAAAAAAACCATAATGAAAACACATATAATCAATATCCAAAATGATCCATCTATATATATCATGAGTTTTGATACAACAAATACAACCATATATAAGGCTCTAGCTCTATGGTTGGGCCTCACCCTGCTTATCTCATAGTCTCACCACACTACCCATAGATGCCTTAGTACGACCCTTCCAAATAGAATGCTATAAAGAGGGTATTGAAGATCTACATCCTAATACCTTCCCCTATAGATGAGCTACATGAGCCTACACTTGTGCCAACTAGGATAGGGTTTCAAAATGTGTCCCTCTCTCCTACTCCTATACCTATGACATGTGGGTCAAGGTCACTACATGTGTCACCCTCTCTTGGGTTTGTTACTACGTCATATATGTCATTATAGCTAGATGTTTAACTATTTCCTTAGCTAGAGCCTAACATACTCGTGTCTCTCCTACACCCATCTCTATTGGTGGTTACATCCCCTCTTTATGGACTTGTAGCTACCTTGTGGCCTCTCCAACTAGTCTAAACCAGCTTGCCTGAGTTGGGGAAGATAGTAGCCTATCACCCTCCAATGTAGTGGGGTTGTATGGAATTAATACCTCATCTAGGATATCATGGAGTGTTCTCTTCACTATGGACCCTAATTTGATCTCCTCAACCTCTGCCAAACTTATAAAAAGCAAACTAGATAGATATTAGATCACTAATATATCTCAAAATCTATCTCTACTCTATATCAAATAAACTTAAGGAAAATTTAATCATATTTTATTACCTATCTATGTGTTAGCCCCTACTATCTCACCATTTTCATGATCACTAAGCATAATCTCCCCATCTGTATGGCCTATGAGAACCTCCTTTATCAATCACCTATTAAAAAAATATAGAGATGCCACTCATACCCATCTTAAGCTATCCCTGAGTACTCTCTCTATAGTCCAACTCTATCTTAGCCTATGTATTGAGTCATCTAAGACATCTAATATCTATGTTATCTCTTGATTCTACTACCTCCATCAATGTTATGTCTATGATGATCACTTCTCTTCATGTTGTGGAGCTAGTAGTGGTACTTATGGTGTTCCTACCTCTACCCCCATATGCTCTCACTCTACTACCTATCATTCTCAAGTAGTCCATGGTCACTCATGATGTGGCTTGAGCATCAACCTTGCCATTGGTGGCCCTATTCCTTCTCTACCTTTTGGTTCTCTAACATGTTGGGTCCAAACCATGGGCACCACTATCAACACTACTAGGTGAGGCAAGCCCATATGCCCTAGTGCTCATGCCACTAAATGTGGCTCCATACACCAGGTATAATACCATATTATATTTTTTTATGCCAAATATGGTCTAACTATGTTTGAGTTAGGCCATGTAGTAGAAATGTGCCCATATATATCATAATATATATGCTCATCTCACTATCCATAACACTAGCACATGGGGGATGGTCAACATTATCTGGTCTTGTCTCCATTTTTTTACTCAAGGTAACCTGTCATTGACTGCATGAGTAAACTCAATTGGCCAAGACATGGGTAACCTCTCTTAGATCCATTCCATCAATAATATGATTGGTCTTATCTACCCATTTGGATAAAAATCCATACATATAATTTATAAGCTATACTTAGATGATAGATCACAGGTCATATATCACCCTCTCCTTCAATATCATCTAATTCAAGGCTATCATGAAAAGTGGTACCTTATCATATGACTTATGGCACAACACTTGTGTTGTCATAAGTCCTATCAAAACTTTTTAGATGTTTATAACTTGTGATGTATACAAATCAAACATGCTCACCCTCTAGCCTAAGTATATCCTCTTCAAGCCTATAGCCCATACAACTAATGCTCTCCTCTCTTGATCATTATTAGGTATCCTAGTATTCACAGGTGTCCCTATCATAGGCAATCCTAGGATGAATTAAACATTCTCTAGGGTGATGCCCACCTCTATAGTATCCCCCTTTACCTTCCACCTAATGGTTTTAGTCAATTATTCCTAGCATCCAAGGAACCTAACTAATAGATCTAAGCTCATGGGTATCCTACACATCTTTTATATACCTCCTAGGCCTATAGAGATCAGTCTATCCCTATATTCTATTGATAGGTGTTCCAATAGATTTGATAGCCATGATGCATCCAAAAAATGATAGAATATTATATGCTCTTACAATTAGGAAACAACAAAATATGTATTATATCCTTCATGTCATGTATAGTCAAAATACATTATTTTTAAAATTTTAATAAAAAACAAGCCTAAATCACTTTAATTTACTCATTTGAACCTATTTTTAGCCTAATCACCCCTTTTAGCCCTCAGTTGGTCATTCTAAGTCATTCTATCACTATTTCAACCACTTACATGCATTTTTGTACTATTCTGATCCTTTGGTCAACACTAGTTTGACCAAAATTTCCCTACTCAAAAATCTAAGGCAACCCTCTCGTTTTCCTCCCCTTAATACTAAATTGTCATACTAGAATTTTCTACTTAGTTGACAAACTATACTAGGTCGATAGTCTGTGAAATGTACAAGGTCGGCACATACCTACTATGTTGGCAATGTGGATTTTGTCATTTTATAGCCTACTGGGTCAACTGGGTAAACCTAGTTGTTTTTCCCTACCAACCCCTTACATTTTGTGAAATAAGTGCCTTCTAGTAGTTATTTCCCCAAACCCTTCCAACCCATTTCCCTAAATAGTTTTTCCTACACTTATCATCTAATTTGAGTTCATTCTGATGTCTAAAAATGCTTAAAAACAAAAAATTCTAAAAATCCACATAAATCACTAGAATATTCAAAAACTAGCTTGAGATTCTTAGTTGCTTACCTATAATGCATCTAATTCCACCTCTGGATGTCTGTCTCACCTAGTCTATCATCTCCTCACCATCTTAGCTTGTTTGGTCTCTTAGAGCTCTTTTTCTCTCCTTCACAAGTCAAAAATAACAAATGAATTTCATTTCACCCTATCTATTTTTTTTTTTACAATTCAAATATTTCAAACATTTTTTGATAGATTCCTTGTTTTTCCTCTATCTTTGTTTTTACTCATCCATTTTTTGAACCATAAAATGTTCTAAAAATAGTGATGATATAGAGAATATTTTCTACTACCATATGTCTATTTTCCAATTTTTTTTAATTTTTGGCTATTTTTTCACTAACTTCTATAGGTTTGCTTAATGTTCTTTACATTGGACATCTTCACTTCTCTTGCAATCTACTTCTTTATCTAGAACACTAAGGTAAGTAAAGGTATGTGTGTTTCAATTTTTTCCTTTCATTTATATTATTTTGTTGCTTACTGCATTTTAATTAGCATCAACATTATGTGTTATCATGTTCTATTTCCTAAAGCACCATCCCATGTTACACTCATGTGACACATGATGATCTTTGAGTGGAACATATGTATAGACATAGTATTTTCAAAATTTTATTAATTACTGACACTTTGTATCTTGCAAGAACCCATCAAGTCTTAATCTCTCTGAGTAAATGCCTTAAGGGGTGCATTGGGAAAGGGGTGGGAAGATCATTGGTGATTCATAGGATTGTTGTCCCTTTATTCACTTGTTGTCTACACACTTGTCTCGTAAAACTATTAACCCTAAGCTTGTTCTTCTTTATAGTACCCATTCCAAGAATTTACTACATTTTATCCTCCTTTTTCTCAACTAAATCCCTTTTCACCAGTTAGTTGTGCTAGGTCAATTGGGTCAACCCTATATAGTGTGAAGATATTTTCACTTAGGAATTATGTTAGCCTTTTGTTGACCTAGCTTGGGACCTAGTGTATTATTCTCTGTAAGTGTGCTAGGTTGACTAGGTTGACCCTACCAGCCAAGATTTTCTAAAGGGTTTAGGGTCAAATCCACCTATAAATAAAATTTCATTTCCATCATTTGATATGAAGAAGTGAAATAAGAAGTAATATTGAATGGAAATTTACTTATTGACCATTCTACTCGAGGAATAAATCTTAGGGTTCCATACTTTATTTTGGGATATGGATCTTATTTTGTTGATAAGTCTTTTAGATGCATTGATAGGTTGTGTATACTAGAGTTGATTTATGCTTGTTATCCTTACATAATACAATAACCTCTTCCAAAAAACCTTGGCAAAGGGAGAGATTGAGGCTTAGAGGGTTCATCTTCAAAGGTAAGTATTGATAACTTTATTTCTCCTTTTATAAGAGTAGATAGATATGTAGTTATAATTGTCTTCCATGCATTAATACTTCATATAAATTGACATTATTATATGTCTTATATGCATGTTTAGTTTTATTGTTTCTCACCCTCACTTTGTGTCACAAGCTTTGGTGATCATTAGATTAGATTTACTTTTCTCATTATTAGTTTAGGTGAAATATCAAAAAATAGGACCCCATTAGGGTTATTTCATGTTTGTGTTAGCCTGGATGCTTTGGAACCATCCTTGGCATGGTGTATTATGATAAATGATCCCATAATCGGGTTTAGTATATCCCCATATTGGTCATGCTCCCAATTAACAAATGTGTTCTGAATCAAAAGTGTAGGTATGCTATATCTTCTTTGAGTTAAGATTTTTTTATAGAAATGATGCATTTTTGATTGTACATAGTGTCTAAATCAGTGAAGGAGGAGTCCATATAGCTATATCTTAAGGCTTGTATTAAGGTAAAATGGGAATCCATTATGGACTTGATTAGTTTGCACAAACCTTAACAACTAATGGGCCTATAATCATCTACTTCATCGAGGAAACTTTTGTAATAATGATAAATAGATTACTTTTGATATCTTCTTTAAGCTCCTACAAAGCCCTATAATTCTTTTCATCATGATTTTGTGACTTACAAATAATTACAATACAAACTCTATTGGTTTTTGACATATTGTTGTAGATGATGGAACTATGATATTGTGTGCCCTACTACTCTATAAATTTCATATAACTCTCTCTTGATCTTAGGATAATATTTTCTATGATGTCCTTCTTTCCCATACTCCATGCACCATATATTTATCTTAGGTTTGTCTGCTTCATGATATTTTTCCATCCTCTTCATAAGATCTTGAAATGTATTTTCAATCTTAGACCCCATTATGGGATTTTCCCCATAATCTTTAATTTTCTCCACTTGAAGAGAAGTATCTCTAGCATCTATGTTCATGGCATATTGAGTTTATGCTATAGAAAACTTGATCTTGAAATACAGTCTTTTGACAAACCATGAAAATTTATCTTTATATGTTAAGGCAAAATCCACCTTATTCATAACATCTAAGAACTAACAATTATAATCATAGATTGATTCTCCTAACTTTTGCCTAATCTCCTTTAGTTCTTGAATAGTATGACTTTTACATTTATTTATTTTAAATTCTATGATGAGCCGCTCCTTAACCTATTGTAGATTTACCCAAGAAATTTCTCTATGGTATGTAAAATCAAGTGTTCTTCCATTTAGTGACGCTATTAATTTGCACTTCTTTATAGCCTCATCAGTAATACCCTTAGATTTCCATCTCATCTCACATGTTAGTAAGTACTACTAAAGGTATATAGTCCCATCTATGTCAACAAGTTGATAAATGCTCCTACAACACCCATATTATAAATTGGTGTCAAAGGGATCTGTTGCACATCTATTATAGTGGGAGGATGCATACTATGCGATCCTACTTACACACTATGAATATTTGCTTATGCACTAGGTAAGTGCACAAAGTTGGGGGTAAAAAAGTAGCCTACTCATGGATATGATTTTTCTAAAATTTTATAAATATGAACTTATATAGATAATTTGAGATATCTCCACTCCAATTTTGAAGATGGTGTAAAAACATGAAATGTATCATTTCGAATCTATTTTCCAAAAAACTATTTAAAAAAAAATTGCTTATGTATAACTAGGTCAAACATCTAAATTTTAAATAAGAACTCCTATTTTGTTTTCAAAAACATAGTAGATAGACAACTATGACATGCAACATTTTTGTGTAGTGTTTAATATCATTTGAAACCCTTTAGGGAAAATTTAGATAAAATATTCTATCAGGTCACCTATATTTTTTTATATTTGTCAATGAATACTTTTTTTTATGAATTTTACATGTAAATAAATCCTAAAAACTGACAAAGAAATGGATAGCTATCCATGCAACACACCTAACTACCTTAAAAAAATGAAAATCAATTTTTTTTATGTGTGTAGAATTAGGCCTACTTAGTCACCATATAATTTGTTTTTCACTTGGATCAATCAAAGACAAATCACATGAACGTGTATACGCATGTATGTTTATGGCATGTAGTGGCCTAAAAAAGGCACAGTTAGAAATAACATATTTTGAAAGTTTGAATTAGTCCAAAAATTATAAAAATCATATTTTTGGAAAGAGGAGATCATGCTCATCATGATGGTATGAAGTTTTTAAATTTTCATGTCAACATTCTTAGTTTATTTGGTAATCAAAGTTGAAATTTATTATTTATTTTCACACCTTTAAAAACTCAATTTTACATTGAAAGTCCAAGCCTTTGGCTCAGGAATCTAAGCCTTTCCCTAGCCAAAAGGCACAAAAATTAAATTCAAATCCAAATACCATGATTACACTAATATTGTAATCATGAAATAATATGATCACATTATTGACATGATCACATTATTAATTAGGTTATTAACGTGATCATGGTATTTAATAATGTGATCACGTTAATATCATGATCATGTTACATATTCTCAAATACCCTAACACTTGAATAGGATCCATTATGCCTATTAGTCTTAAGATTAAATATTGGTTAATTAAGATTTTTTTTGGGACCAATGTTCTTATCAAGAATTGATAACATTGAATGATAATTGCAGATGTATTAACCTATGAATCAATTTATTATTCCCTTGATCCCAATATGGTGTGAAATTGAGCCAATAGATCTTAAATTGACATTAGATGGACATATTTCCTTGGATGCAACTTGGTTGGACCTAATTACGTATCAAACTAAACTAAATACTTTGGGATTTATAATATGGTGTGCAATTAGAGACCCAATTAACATCATATAGACATAATTACTTTCTCAGGGCTCATTTAACCTTGATTTTGTATTAGATTAAACTAAATATTTAATTAATTTAATAATGTGTGCTATCAAAGCCCTAATTGACATTATATTGAAG
The DNA here is from genome assembly GCA_037957365.1 of Torreya grandis. Taxonomy (NCBI): domain Eukaryota; kingdom Viridiplantae; phylum Streptophyta; class Pinopsida; order Cupressales; family Taxaceae; genus Torreya; species Torreya grandis. The sequence continues at coordinate 1,738,802 of JARHVA010002689.1, forward strand.
GAATTTCTTGCACGAGGACCAATTACTCTTAATTATAGATTATACTGAATAAAATAGTTTATTGGTTAAATATGATGTGCAATTAGGGAAAAAATTTCACAATGAACATTGGATGGACACAATTCATTGCATGGGGTGAAAAATGCCTTGATTGATATTCTAGGTGGTAACAGTTAATTACATAGGACTTGGTTGTCCTTAATTGTGTATAGTATTGAAAAAAATATAAATCGATTTAACATGGTGTAATTAGAGCCCCAAATGACACTAGATGGATGCAATTACTTTATTTGGGATTGAGTGGCCCCAATTGCATATCATATTGAACTTAAATACTTAATTAGTTTAATATGGTGTGCAATAGGGGATAATGGAACCCAACTAGAACATTATATGGACACAATTACTTTCAGGGGGCTCAATTGGCCCCAATTATGTATAAGATAAAACCAAATACATGATTAGATTTATAAAGAGCCTTGGTTGGATATAATTAAATATTCAACTGAACTAAAGACTTAGGTGATTAATATGTTATGTATTTGGGACCAATAGATCCCCCTATTGATAGTAGAAGGATGAAATTTCCTATATAAGGTTTGTTTGGACTAAAATCCATAGATCATATTGAACCAAATATTATTTCAATTGAATTTGGTACATAATCATAATCCCAAATGTTATTATATTGATGTAATTCCTTACATAGGGTTCAATTGGTCCTGATTTAATATCATACTCAACTAAACACTCAACTATTTGAATATAGTGTGTAATTAAGGCCCTAATTAAAATTATGTCACTACAATTCCTTGGGAAAGCCTCGATTGGTCCCAATTATGTATCATCTAGAAAATAATACTCGATTGGTTCAATATGGTATGTAATTAAGACAAAGTAATTCCCAATTTTTGTTATATATGAATGTAATTCCTTGCATATGGCTCCTTTCGACTGAGTTGAATATCAAATTGAAAAAAATAATTATTTATTTAATATGGTGAGCACTTGGATACCCAATTGATATCATATGGATGAAATTCCTTACATTGAGGCTCAGAAGGCCCCTAGGATCAATTTATCCCTAATTAACATCCTTTATATATAGTAATAATTAGGTTCATAGGGATGAACTTGGTTAAATTTCATTAGTTATTATGACAATTAATGATAGGACCTAGGTTCCCCAAAGCTTCGACACAACTTGTCAGAATTAAGAGCACACATGATTACCATTGTATAAGCAACTTAAGATGCAGAAATAACCAAAAGAACAAAAATATATCAATGAGAAATAGCACAGAATATGAGAGGCAACACACAATTGTATTCAACTCAGTTAGAAGGAAATTACAACAAAGAGATCACACTCTTTCTTCCACTTCGTGGGCTTACAGTAATCTTCCCTCAAGAGTAATCTTCTCTTAATAGGTCACAACACACAGCTAACGCAAGTTGTTGTTCACCTCATTGTACTGCCAGTACAACCTAGTACGAATCGATACTCCAAGTAGATCTCACCATAATCTTGCTCCTTGATGTATTGGTGTCACCTTGGATCTTGCTCCCCTGTGGATATCCTTTTAACCCTCGCATACACACACCCCTGCAGACCAACCTGATCTTACTTATCACATGTAGATCTCCACCATGATCTTGCACACCTTACAAATCAAACTTGATCTTACATACATGAATAATCCTACTTGATTCTACCATGGGAAGAACTCTCCAAGTTCTACACTTAACAATACATCCCATGACTCTATTATATAGATCTCATGCATACAATGATTAGACTTGTAGCTCAAGACTCGAACTAGTATTTAACATGTAAACTACCCATTCACTTACCTGACTGTTCATCAACAACAATTTTGGAATTGCATAGGCGACCGACGTTGATTCCTATCTGCCTGGAGGTGACCGACGTTAGCTGACTGTTGCTGAGGTTAGTTTCCTTCTACACTATCTAATGACTGATGTCGGTGATCCTGTCGATGCCAGCGAATGCATACTCAACATCCTCCATGTTTGCAACAAGGTGACGCTTTTAGCTCCACACCCTAAAAATCTCCCACTTGGAGATAAATAGCTACACCTGTACTTATACTAGTACTTTTTCTAATCTACATCCTAGCTTGTATTCCTCTTCATGCTCAATATTGAAGACTACCCACCACACTCCTTGTGGTGTTAATCTTGTGCCTAAATTTCTTCATCCTTAGCTTACCTTATTCTGCCATTGCTATACTCCCACTCAAATAGAAACCCTTGTGAGTAACCTGTAATAAAAAAAACCACTAACTAGATCTAGGCCATCTGTTAGTCAAACTCGCTCTGAAAACATCCAACCTCACTCTGATACCATTTGATAGGACCTAGGTTCCCCAAAACTCTGACACAACTTGTCATAATTAAGAGCACACATGATTACCATTGTATAAGCAACTTAAGATGCATAAATAACCAGAAGAACAAATAACTATCAATGAGAAATAGCACAAAATATGAGAGGCAACACACAATTATATTTAACTCAGTTAGAATGAAATTACAACAAAGATATCACACTCTTTCTTCCACTTTGTGGGCTTACAGTAATCTTCCCTCAAGAGTAATCTTCTCTCAATAGGTCACAACACACAGCTAACACAAGCTATTGTTCACCTCATTATACTGCCAGTACAACTGAGTACGAATCGGTACTCCAAGTAGATCTCACCATGATCTTACTCCTTAATGTTTTTCTATCACCTTGGATATTGCTCCCCCATTGATCTCCTTTTGAACCTCACATACACACACCCCTGCAGACCAACCTGATCTTACTTATCACATGTAGATCTCCACCATGATCTTGCACACCCTACAAATCAAATCTGATCTTACATACATGAAGAATCCTATTTGATTCTACCATGAGAAGAACTCTCCAAGTTCTACACTTAACAATAAAGCCCATGAGTCTATTATATATATCTCATGCATACAATGATTAGACTTGTGGCTCAAGACTCGAACTAGTCTTTAACATGCAAACTACCTATTCACTTAACTGATTGTTCATCAACAGTAGTTCTAGAACTGCACAGGTGACCGACATTGATCCCTATCTGCTTGGAGGTGACCGACATCGGCCAACTACTATCGAGGTCAGTTTCCTTCTACACTGTTCACTGACTGACGTCGGTGATCCTGCCAATGCTGGCGACTGCATACTCAGCATCCTCCATGTTTGCAACAAGGTGAAGCTTTTAGCTCCACACCCTAACAATTAACTTCATAGGCTCAATCTATGATGATGTGGGGGATAATTGATCCAAAATTCACATTATTTACTCATAGATCTACATTCAAGAAGCTGAAATTTGCCCGATTCAAAATCATTATTATACCTTATATACACTAAAACCTATACACTAAGCCCTAATCCCCAAAGTTCCTAATCCATAAACATTAAACCATAAATATAAACTCTTTAAACCTTAAAACAATTATTTTAGACTAAATTAATATCATTTAGATTAAGAAATAGGTTCATATAAATTAGCTTGGCCTAAATCACATGACTGGTTACCCCATTTGACTAATTCACGCAATATGCATGATGACATCCTTGATATAATGATAACCAAAAAACGTATTCTATAGTCACAAATGGGTCTAAGTGATTCAAATTATCCTTAATTTTCTTTATGATTGACACTATGTACCCTAAACCATGTATACATGTATTAAAACCTAGAAGTCATAAACCATAAAACCTAAACACTATAACCTAAATTGTAAAACATAAACTTTCCATATTTACCAACTTCAATTTAGTCCCAATTAACATCCTTTGTAGTAAGATTAAAGTTTAAACACATGGAACATATAGAGATTAGACATAAATAGTAAGCCCTATGCCCTAATGCCCACTACATGCCACAAACATGTACATGCCTTATGATATAATTATTTTTATCATAAGATGTCATAAAAAACACTATTAAACCTATGGATAAATCCTTTGGAGCACCAATCTAGATGTCCATCTAAAGTAAATTAGGGCTATTTATAGCCTCTTCAACCTAATTAACCAAAGAGGAGGAGCTAGTTGATTATTTTAGTTGAGGAGGCATTTGAGGCCAATCTTAACCCCTTCAATAGCAAGATATGATTTGGGGAAAATAAAAAAATTGATCTTCTATCATAAATTGATCTAATTAGTCAATTTTTCCAATTCCCTATGTGATTTGGTAAAATTTGAGCCCTTAAACCAAATTTATGGCTCAATTAATTGTATAACATGTATGCAACCTATGCATGGCATAATTGACCCTAATTCTATCAAAAATCCAAACATGAAAGTAATGAAGTTATAAATAGGTGTCACAATCATCTCAAATGTTCTTCAATTACATTAGTGATTGGACCCTATATCTAATATATTAAACCCTAAGTTACTTTTTAACATTTAACTTTAACCCTAAAAACCCTATACCATTTAAATTAAACCTAAGCCATAAGACCTAAACCCTAAATCCTTTAAATTATAGACCCTAAACCCTAAACCAATAAATTTATCCTCAATTAATATACTTACTATATATATAATAATAACTAGGTTCATAGGGATGAACTTGGTTAAAATTGCATCACTCATTATCGCAATTAACTTCATAAGCTTGATCTATGATGATGTGGGGGATAATTGATCCCAAATTCACATTATTTACTCATAGATATAGGTTCAAGAATCCCAAATTTACCCTAATTTCCTACACAATTGTGTAAATATAACCTAAAACCTATACCCTAAGACCTAATATTTAAAGTTCTTAATCCCTAAAATCTAAACCACAAATATAAAATCTTTAAACTTTGAACCAATCATTTTAACCCAAGTAAACATCATTTTTAGAATAATAATTAAGTTCATAGGGCTTAGTTTGGCCTAAATCACATGACTAATTTCCCCATTTGACTAATTCACTCAATTTGTATGATGCAATATAGGGTATAATGACAACCCAAAAACACATTTTATAGTTATAAATGGGTCAAGCTAATTAAAAATTTCCTCAATTATCTTTGTGATTTACCTTATGTACCCTAAACCATGTATATATATTAAAACGTAGAAGCTATAAACCCTAAACACTATACCCTAATTTTAAACCATATGGTGTTTCAAAATTCTTCCATGTTGATTTGTTTTGATAGAGAAAATGATGTTTAATAATTAAATGGCTAAGACCTTGATGATAGAGAGGAATTGATCTATTAGTGGCTAGAATTTGAATGGCTTCATATAAAAGTAGGAGGAGGTAAACCCTATTTTAAACTTGTTGTTATCCATACTTGAGGTGAAGAATGATAACCATTGCTTCACATCCCAAAATGCTATTTGCCATTCAAACATGAAATATTTCATTAACATAAAAGAAATAGATTTATAAGGTTCAGGTATGGTTTACTTGTCGATCCCTTTTGCCTTTCCTTCATGGTTATGTACTCATGCAATAGACAATTATTCATTTCTATTGAATTGTGTAATTATCTCAAGAAAAGAGTACTTCCAAGTATTCTTTTATCTTCTACAGTAATTATAGAAAATTCATTGATGATTGTGTTGGAAAATATAATAGTGATGCCTCTCACTATGGTGGAGTCTTCTATTATATTGGCAATGAATTCATTCACCAAAGCTTCATAATGCCCTTAATTTTTTTGTGAAAATGATATCCATCCAACCTCATCAAAAATTGATATAGAGAGGTCATCAATCATGAATCTAACTTTGGACTTAGGTTTAGAGAATTTTTCATGTCTCATGGTGGATCTAGAAATTTTATGAAAGCTAGGATGGTTTAGTACATACAAAAGTTAGTGCCAACAAAAATAATAGCACACAATGAAAATGGAAATAAATAATTCAAATGGATATTTAGTTTTGATGGTTGCTGACATAATTTAGATCAATCATAATATCACATGGAAGTGTTAAATAAAATTATATTTGAGAAATGTTTAATGTACATTCATACTTATGAAACTTGTACACCATCAAACTCTTTAGCATTATCCAAGGTATTATGGAGTGAGTTGGTAGGCAGTTTATACTCATGAATAAAGTTAATATGACATTATTTTTACTTGCATGTATTTTCACTTATGATATTTGAACATAATCAAATTTTGCTATTAGTTAACATGACAATATTGTTTCTTACATGTCCTTCCAATTATGATATTTTCATGCCATCAAATACTTTTGTTTTATTTTAATTTGACAACTTATAAGACATCTTCTTTCTAAACCTCCTCTTAAATATAAAAATACATGAACTAGAAAGACTTTTATTAACCTAATGTATCTAAATAAAATTCCCTACTTACCAAATCATTATCTTGGCCTTCTTTCTTTTCCTGGCACCTGATTCTAAATAGAGAACAAATACATGAATTAGTCATTTTAGGAATGTATACAAATAAATATATTAGTTATTTTATTGCCTGAAACAAATGATTAATTTTTTACTATTTTATATGATTTTATATATTTTTTATTTAATTTGATATTTTGACCTTGACCAACCATTTCTAGTTTTCAATCCAAGGCTCATTATTCAATGCATGACTAGCCAACAAGCTAGTTTTCTAATCAACACTATCAATAGTGTCCTAAAAAGGATTTTCACTAAAGATTTTTTTTTGAAATAAGGAAGACAAAAAAGTGATATCCTTCTATTTTAAATAATATACCATGATGGAATTGTTATAATGGAATAACTACGTCCTTCCATAAAAACTACTTCATATCCAATCGTTCGAACAAATTTCTCTTTATTAAAAGGTTTGTAATATAATTTGAGTCTATGTCCATTGACCAAATTTTTTTTTGATTCCCATCTATTATCAATAATTATAATGATCCATTCTCAAATATAATTCCTATTTGATATGGTCCCAACCATCTTGTTCTCAACTTTCCTTTGAATTGCTAAAACTTGGAGTCAAACTAAAGTTCCCAATCTCATTTTTAAAATCTTCTTGATTCGATGTGGGAATCATGCCATATTTTCACTTGATGTTTCATCATCTCTATTTTTTGTGAAGCTTTTATCTTCATCCAATCAAGTTTATTTAATTGAATAATTATATCTTTATGTGCCTTATCCAAATCAATGACTACTTCTATTCTTTTTTAAATGTTTATAATTCAAATTCAATGGAAAGTAAAGGTTTCTTTCCATACACTAAATCATAAGGTGAGAACATAGTGGTTGTCTTTAAAGTAGTTTGGTAGGCCCATACCACTTTTGATATTCTAGTTTTTTGATCTTTTCTACTTCTACTAAGTATCTTGGTTAGAATATTTTCCATGTCTTTATTAGTAACTTCTACTTGGCCATTGGATTGTGGATGGTAAGGTGAATATTTACTATGATTGACTTGGTAGACATCCATAAACAAATTAATAATATTAGACATAAATTATGGTCCTTGGTCTAAGACTATCTCCTTAGGTGCAACAAATCATTGCATGATCTTGAAATATAAAAAATATGCTACTATTTCTTATCTATCAAGAGTTAAGGTTTGAACTTCAACCCATTTAGTGACATAATTTTAAAATGCTAAAAGGTATTCATTTCCTTATAATAGAGGATCTATATTACCAAAAAAATATATTCCCCATTTTAAAAATGGTTCTAATACTACTTGTGGATGAAGAGCCATCTCTATTGATAGTGTAGGTTGTCCCATCCTTTGACATGGATCACATTATCTGATATACTTGTTTACTTGCCTATGAAGGGAATGCTAGTAATAACCTACTCCTAGGATCTTGTGCATGATTTTTTTTTGAATAATGTCATCCTCTTGGTTCATCATGACAAATTCTAATGATATCATATGCTTAATTATATGCTACACACCTATAAAACACATGATCAGGTTTATACTTAAATAACATGCCATTAATCTATTTGAAATAAAAACTTTATTTAATTTAACATATTCTTTTTTCTTAGTAAAATGATAAGAAAACTTCACTATGGATAAATATTTGGCTATGTCGATAAATCATGAAAAGTATTCTGAAATAAAAAATAGTTGTTCATCTACAAAGCTACCCTCAATTGGTTCTTCACTACCTGCATTGTTTATTCTAGACAAAAACTCTGAAACCAAATTAAATTTTATTGGCTTATTAGTGATGGTTATATCAAATTATTTATAAATTAATAACCATAATATGATTCATCCTCCTACTATAGGTTTATTTATAAGATATCTTATTCCTAAATGATCTATGTATACAAAGATCTTATAACCTATAATATAGTGTCTAAATTTGTTGATGGCATAGATTACATCAAAGAATTATTATTCTATGGTTGTATGATTCATTTCAGTTGGTGTGATATTTTTTATAATATAATAAATGACATATATAATAGCATTCTCATCTTTTTCTCCTTAAACTTATCCTATTACATAATTAGAAGTGTCTATGTAAATGTGAAAGGGATTTTTCTAATTGGGTCCTCTTAGAAATGGTACATAGCTCAATTTTTATTTAATGGATTCAAAATAATTTTGAATATCATCACTCTATATAAATTCACTATCCTTTACCAATAAATAAAACATAGGAGCAACAATTTTACTGAAGTCTTCTATAAAAGTCTATAGAAACTAGCATAACCTAAAAAACACTTGATATTAATTTGATTTTATGAGAAAGGTAGGTTTGAAATTATTTAAGTTTTCATAGGACCCATTATATTCCTTTGGTAGAGATGTGGTGTCCTATTACTATTCCTTTATCCATCATCATTAGGCATATCTCATGGCTTAGTGATAGATGGTGTTTTTCACATTTAGTTAAGACCATATCAAGATTGTGGAAGGCTTCATCAAGTGTATATCTTTGAGTAGTGAACTCATCCATGTATACTTCTACAAAATTATTACTTAAATCAAAGAATATTGATAAAACTTCTATTTGGAAAATAGCCAGGCCATTAAAAATACCAAATAATAAGACTCTATAAGTGAATGTACCCCATGGATAGGTGAAAGTGATTTTGTCATGATCCTTAGCTGCCACTACTATCTGATTGTATCAATTAAATCCATCTTAAAAGTAAAATTATTTTTTTCCTTCCAAATTATCAAGCACTTGATCAATAAAAGGAAGAGGAAAATGATCCCTAATAGTGGCTTTGTTTAGCTCTCAGTAATCTACACACACTTTCCATTTCTCATTTTTATTTGGTATAATTACCAGTGGAGAAACCCATTGGATATATAAATTAGGATAAATGAATCATACATCCAATAATTTCTCAAATTTAGTTTTATTATATCCCTTAATGTTATATTTATCAGTCTTTGTGGTTGTTTAACTAGTTTATTCTAACTTGTGTAAATGTGATGGGTACAAACACTAGATGAATTCCTCTCATATCTATATAATCCTAGATAAATTCTTTATTATGCTCTTCTAAGACATCAAAAAATTTCATTTCTTGATCATGGTTTAACCAAATATTTATGTTTAATGTTTTTCTTGGTAATACCATAACATTTTTAGTGTTGGGATGGATAGATTCTAATTTTTAAAATTCACTAATCAAGTAAATGAAATGACATGGATTTGGTAATAATAGATTAAATTTAGTTACATTTTGTACAAACCCATCTCCTACAGGAATGATTTTGGTTAATGGACATTGGAATGTAGTTAATAAATTAGCTATGGTATCTTCTACCTACTTCCAAATACTTTATTTCAATGGTCTATGGTCATATGTTAAATATTCAAAGATTGAGTTTGTAGTACCAATTCTAGTGGAGTCCGTAGCTAAGGTACTAGAATATTCCATAGCTAAGAATCAGATAGAGTCTATAGTAAAAAAAACTAATAGAGTATGTAGTGGATAAACTAATAGAGTCCATAATGTACATACTGATAGAGTTCATAGTAGATAGAATAATAGAGTCTAAAGTAAACAATATGATAGAGTATTTAGTAGAGAGATTAATAGAGTCCATAGTGGACATATTGATAGAGTCTGTAGTTAGGCTCATGAAGTTAGTAGTTTCTTCCAGACCTTGTGCTAACTCATCATTTAATTTTTGCATGTGCCTTTGTATACTTATCATGGCCAAAGATGAAAGACTATTCTTATTTTGATCTAGTTAATCTAACCAAAGTTTTATATTGTAATCCAATGGTGATTTTGCAGGAGGATATAAGTATGTTTTAAAAAAAAAAATTAAACCATTTGAAATAGTCATAGCCTCTGATCTATAGTCAATTATTATTTCTATAATAACTAACCAAGGTTTTTTACAAAATGAAGCGGTATCCTAAATTCTTAGTTTTAGGTTACAAAACCATAAAATATACTAGATACTCCCATGATTCAATCATTACAACTACATCTTCTATAGTACCTTGTAATTTAACCACTGAATAATCATCCATTTAGAGAATGGTGGAGGTAGGTTGTATCCAAATAAGGGATAATGTCTAAAGAGTTATAGTCTCCTAGTCTTATACTACACAAATAAAACTCCCATAAAAGATATTGTTATTCCAGAGTGGATTCCTAAAAATATTTAGAAACATAGGAGGATATTTAATGTTATGAGTTAAATCACATTGAATTCTCAGTAGTTTCCATATATAAAATTATTCATTTAAATACAAACTATAAGAGGGAGAGGGAGCTCTGCAAGCTAGATGGTTTTCACCTATCTGACATGCAAATTTTATATTTAATTCAATTTTTTGAATCTACTATTTTTCTTGCTCCAAGTTTTCCTTATTTGTCTATTTTTAGTTTTCTAAGGCTCTATTTTTCTCTTTGAGTTACCTAAACTCAAAACATACCTAATTCCATTTGTCTAAGTAGAAAACATGAGAAATACTATTTTGACAAACTTGATCAACTAAAGGTTTAGAAGAAGATGGAGTTTTTGTATAAAACTGTAGTTGTTGAGCATTTTGGAGTTGTTGTTTTAATAGCATGTTTTCTTCTTCTAATTTAGTGATATATATCCCAAAATTTACCATGTCTTCATCAAAATTAGTTATTTTTTCTCAAGCCTTTTCTTTTTAGTTATGTGATCCAAAGCTTTGTCTTTAAAATTATCTAATCCTTGAGTCAAAGAAGAGTTTAGTAAATCCTTATGTTTTAGCTGAGATAAAAAATCAACAATATATGAAGTTTGTTGTCTGATAATGACCTCAGCCTTTGACAGTGTAAGGAAGAGCTGAAACTATGGATATTCAATGAAGTTAGATTATTTTTATTATTTAGAGACCATAATACCTTTACCTTTGTCTAGTACTGGTCTTATATTAGGATTTGAAGAAGATTGAGAGGATTATTCTTCCTATACCAATTTTTTTTCTTTGAGTATATTTTCTTTCTAAAAAAATTCCTTATAGGAATATCTACTAGGATAGGTTATTCATTAGAGACTACTACTAATGACTTAGGAATACCTATTGTGATAACTTCTTCATTAGGAACTATTACTATTGACTCAAGAAAATATATTGTGATAGCTTCTTCAACAAGAGATACTAGTGTTATTTCTATTATTTTTGGTGAAGGAAATAATGGTAATTGTCTAAGGCTATCAAAAGTGGTAACTAATTCTCTCTCTTCATCATTTTTTACAAAGATTAATTTTCTACATCTTCTTCTTGTTCGTATAGAATAAATAGGCTCCTTTATAGAGGTAACCTCATCAAGTTGTGATGCTCCATTTGTTTTGAGTACCTATGTTGAGATTACTAAATGGACATTTTTAAATTAAAGGTTCACATGAGAATGTGAAACCCTATGTCTTAATATTATTTTTGTTGGAGTCTGCTAAGAATTCTATGCAACCACATGTGAGGGTTGTGATCTAGTCTATTATTTTTCAATAGACAAAACCCTAACCCTATAATAATAAGCTTATTATATTCTCTTGGGTATTGGTGGTTTTCTAGAAGGTTTTGAAAAATATGTTGAGGACTGACTAAATCTAGTGTTGAAAAAATTCTTCCATGTTGACTTTCTTTGCTAAAGGAAATAATGTTGACTAATTAAATGAATAAGACCATGATGATAGAGAGGAGCTAATATATTATTTCCATTAATCTAAATGGATTCATATCGTAATAAGGTGAGGTTAGCCCTGTTGGTTGAATATTTTGTCAATCAGCGTACTGATAAACAAAATAGGTCTGATCAGCCAAAGTAGGAAGACTGGTCATCCAAATGTGTAAGTTTACAACATCAAAAGGGGACTAATCTCTCCTCTCATCAAGGGGAGGTTCCCTATAGATATTCTATATATATATATATATATATATAAACAAAAAATAATACTCAAGGGTAGGACAAACCATCCATCTCTCTTTTTTCAGAGATGACGCGTGTGGATCAAAGGAGAAATCTCAAGGGAAAGGATAGAAAGCACTCCTCTTCTTTTAGAATTACTATTCAAAAAACCACAAGAATACTTCTGGTAGTAAAAGCAAAATGTAACCAAAGACATAGTAACTAGCAAATTGAGATGTAGCACAAAGTCTCCACCTGAATTGCCCAAGAGTGAGATACGAAGGACAATGAGGGAACAAAGTCATCCTAAGGTCCTTTACATAGAAATGAAAAGAAAACACACTAAAGGCAATTATGGGGGCACAAAGTCTCTCCACAATTGACTTCAAGACACCTTCTTGACTATTTTCACTAATTTTGCTTGTTGAATTTAAGGAACAAAAAATATACTAAGGAAAAAGACATAAGAACAGTTTACCCAACAACAAAGATATCACAGCACAAAGTCTAAAAAGTCACTTTATTTCTTATTATAATAACAAAATATGATCAACAATCTGAGCTCAAAGTCTCAATAATGCCCTTTAATTTGGGTAAACTTTTGTTTCTAATTGTTAGAGAGAGATCTATTTTTACAATAAAAGAGAGTCCCTTATATAACCTTTTCAAGAAGGACTGAGGAATAGTAACACATCATGTTGCATTAAAATTTGTTAAGAAGATAGGCTAGAATTTAGAGGCATTTACCCATTTGCTTTTCTCAATGCAAAGAAACAAGTCACGCTATTGAAAGTTTGCATCTTTCAATGTCCGCCTGGCGATCTGATCCTTCCTCATCGTTCCTCCTTTTTTGGTTAATTGAATTGGGTTCTAGATTCAATTTGATGCTATATTCCTTAATCACTTCCTTTTGATCTTGGCCTTAAAGACTTTGAATGCATTTAGGTCCATAGATTTAAAACTATAAGGATCAATGGCTATTTCATTATCGCAACTTTGACGTCTACAGGCATATCACTTTCCTTGGACATTCCTTTAGTTTTGTCATTTGAGCTTTCCCAAAGGGGACCTGCCTTTTGGGCCTTAATAAATGATCCCCTTTGGGTTGGGAAGAGCCCCCCTCAAGGGTATCTACCCTTTGGGCAGTCTTCAGATGGCCTTCGGGCTTCTTTATTCTGGCAGGTCGCTAAGTCCTTTGTTTTGCATCCTCCTGAAGGGAAGGTGACCCTTCAGCTTTGGGGGAGTGTCCTTTAAGTTAACAGCTAAGATTACCCTACAAGGGAACCTACCCTTTGGGGTCCTTTGGTGGCCTTTTCTTTGGAGTCCTTCGGAACCTTTCCTATGGACATTTCTCGCAAACAAAATGTCCTCAGACATTTCCCATGGATAAAAAGTCCACAGATATTTTCTTGTGGAAAAAAAGTCCACGAGAATTATTGCTTTGTCTTTGGATTTGAGAAACTCCTTTAGGCTTTCCTCTCGTAGTCTTTCTGAATTCCTTCAGACTTTTTGTTCAAAGGAATTCCTTCGAACAAAAAGTCTGAAGGAATTATGCCTTAGTCTTTTTCCTGAAGGAAATCCCTTTGTCTTTCAGCTGCCTTAAACAAAATTTTGAAAGAACTTACCTTTGTGGCTTCTTTGAAAATGACCCTTCCAAAGGGTGCTTTTGTCAACCAAGTGCCCTCTGTAAGGGCACTTATCCTTCGAGAGGCTCTTTTTAACTTTTGCATTGAATCGCTCATTTGAACCAAGCTGATGAACCAAGCTTTGAACCAAGCTTTGAACCAACCATTGAACCAAGCTTTGAACCAAAATGGTTCAAGCCAATGAATTTTTTGATTGAACCAAAAGCCATTGAACTGTTTGATGAACTGACTGAGTGAACTAAACCCTTCAGCTTTGGGAAGCATTAAACCAAGCCAACGAACCATTTGATTGCACCAAAGTGATGAACTTTGCTGATTAAACTTTGCAGTTGTGTTGGAGCTTTTGAACCTGTTAAACTAAATGCATTAAACCTGTTGAACCTTGAACTCGAGTGGTTCAACAGTTTAATGGTTTAAACCTTGAAAACTTTTTCTTTTGATTGAACCTAACTGTAGAAGCCTTTGAACCTAGAAGTAGATAAACTCTTGCTGCTGATGTTGAACCTGGTCATTGAACTAACTTTGAGATTGCCTAAGTGTTGAAATCTTACTTCTTTCTTATAGAGTACATAGAAATCAACCTATGAAGCCTATTAAACTTGGCCTACAGAGTCTGTAGATTCATCTTGTGAAGCCCATTGAACTTGGTCTGTAGAGTTCGTAGATTTTATTTTCCTGTAGAGTCTGTAGATTTAAGCTTACAGAGTCCATAGATTCAAGCCTGCAGAGTTTGTAGATTTCTAAGAATCTTGAAAAATGAGGAATTTGAATGTTGAGGATAAATTTTGAAAAGGGAAGAGATAATTTTGGTATATAGGACCAAAATAGTTCAAATGTTGTCCCAAAAATGAGTGATATTTTTAGGGGACAATAACTAGCTCCAGTTGAGGAACTTCTATCAATTGTAAAAAGAATTGAAGGGATTAAAATCCAAAATCTCCAATTTCTTCATGTGTACCATTCGGCTACAGAGTCATGTTACCTAGAAATGAAAGGCATCAAAAATGGAAATAAACAAAACAAAATAGAATTAAAAACTATACAAATATACATATGTACAGATGCAATAAGCTGATACTTCAAGAGTTGAAGTGTTTTATATGTTGCTTCCTGAGAGGCAGTGAAAATAGTGTGCCATCTTGGTAAACTAGTAGGAAACCATTTTTCCCCTAGAAATGGTGATAGGTGAATGGAGCTCTCCTCCAAGAAACCAAGTTTCTGTGTCTTCCTCTTGGTCTCTTCTTCTTCTTTCTCCATGGCAAGACGTGGTCGTCAAACTGAAAACCATAACTCTTTGCTTTCCATGTGGAGAGTTCCTTTTGCTAACTTTGGAATACAATAGTATGATCCACCACCATAGCTCATTGTTCTACTAGTTCAGTCTAGCACATGCTTTGATTATCAGCATCAAACCCCTAACAAACCATCTGCTTAACATCTCCTTTGGTGTGAAGGAGTGTGATCTCTTCATCTTGAGTAGTCTTCAATCTGAACAATAGAGATTTGCATCTAGCTATGAAATAATTATTGCCATCAGATTCCAAGATCCAAGCATCATCAGAAGTTGATATTCTATTAGATTTCTCTTCATCAGAGATGGAAGATACTTCTTGATTTGTACTACACCCTATTAATTCTTTTGATGCCTTGTTTAGATCAAATCCTGGATTGCCAGCTATGAGACTTTCATCATCTGAGACATGAGCATCCTCTATGGTCAAGAAGTAATTACCCTTGCTTGAAGGCTCAAATATAATTTGAGCTGCAGGGACTGATGTTTGGGTGACCACAATTTTTTCCTAAGACAGGTCCACACTTGGTTCTCCACCAATGTTTAATTACTCAGGATTGGCTTGTAGGGATTCAAACTTAGTCATCTAAATTTTAGAATTCTTGACATGATCAATCATGGCAAATGACTGAGATGGACTTGAAAGAGAGGATGGGAGTTCATCCTTTTGGTTTTTAGGAGGGGGAGGACTGATCTATGAATTTGAAGTAGAAGGTGCAGAGATGTTTGATGTACTTACTTATTTGGCAATCATTGGGACCTTTGATTAGAAAGGAAGAGGGGTTCTCTGCTCAGTAATTAAAATTATTGGTTGGGGTCACTCCTCTATCCTATCTTTGTCAGCCTACTGGGCTAACTAATTCTTAGATTAGGTGAATACTGCTTATGATCCTTTGACTGCTTCACCTTCACTTCTGGGTTCATCTTAAAAATTCAAGAAACTAATGTGGGAGTTGTCAGCTCATTCTTCTAGATCCTCCCTTAAAAGATCAATGCTATTTTCTTGCTCAAACTTAGGGTGGAAATAAGAAACATGTTTTGTTTCTAGATATCCAACTAGTAAGTTGGTTGGAGGTGTTTCAAGGGAGAGTTTCCTCTATGGAGGAGGAAGATGATTTGGTTGCCCTTGACTTCTAGCAGCATTGCCATGATATGGATGATTAGGGAATGTCCTCCTTGGTATATCTTTATATAGAGGAGCAGAAGACATACCTTTTGCTATTTGCCTTTTCAAGGCTAGCAATTCATTTGCCAGCTTTTATACCATTGGGTCAGTGGTGACTGTGGGTGAGTATTCAAAAGATGAAGAGGTTTTACCTCTATTTGGGTCTCTCCTTATCTTTCTTTCCAAGATAAGGTCATCTTCTACCTTAGTATCCAAGTCCTGAGTAGTAGCAAGGTCTATGTAACTAGCTCGTCTTAGCAAAAATCTCACTTCAGGCAGTTGTGAGTTAATGAAGAAGCATTTGAGGTTCTGAGGTGTTGATTGGGTGACCATGGGAATCTTATGCCTTAGCTTATCTAACCTAGAAATAAAATACCTCATAAGCTCATGAAGCTCTTTATTCATCTGAGTGAGCTAGGCTAGCAAAGCATGTGCATCTTTTGTAGGCTTGAACCTTGCTTCAAACTTTGCTTTGATTGTATCCCCGTCAGTCACTAATCTAACTTGTAGATGGTAGAACCATTTTGTAGTAGCACCTTGTAGTGTCTCCATAAAAATCCTGACTGCCATGTCTTCAAATTCCACCCCTATAACACCACAAGCTATGCTGAAGGTTGCAATGTGTTCATCAGGGTGAACTATCCCTTCACCAAAAAATTTGGGGAAATTCTTTCTTGAACTATGTGGGAGATCATGCAGAGGTGGAGTCAAGTTGAGTGGGCCAAAAGAGTTACCCCAGGGGCCTCAAACTGCCATGATTTAATTAAGAAAAATAGAGATAACAAATATAGATGGAGTGACCAGATTATAGAACAAAAATAGCAAAGGACTGGGTCAGCTTCAGCTTGAGGCTTCAAACTATGCACTCTTTCCCAGTAGCTCTGGTTTTGTAGACCAAATAAAATAATAGAGGTGGAGGAAGATGGTAAGGCTATAAATGGATAATGGGTAAGACATGAAACAGAGTTGCCAAAGTCTGTAATGGATAAGGGTTATAATGATAATGGGTTATATCCCTAGCAGAGTCGCCAAAAACTATTGTGCGAGGCTAGGAAGAAAATTTTAACAATAGAAAAGGACTAAAATAGTTCATTCTTCCACAACAGAGTATAATGGATAGGTTAAAACAATAATGGGTTATATCCCCAATAGAGTCACCAAAAATTATTGGTTGAATATTTTGTCGATCAGCGTACTGATAAACAAAATAGGTCTAATCAACCAAAGTAGGAAGATTGGTCATCCAAATGTGTAGGTTTACCACATCAAAAGGGGACTAATCTATCCTCTCATCAAGGGGAGGTTCCCTATATATATATATATATATATAAATAGAAAATAATACTCAAGGGTAGGACAAACCATCCATCTCTCTTTTTTCAGAGATGATGCATGCAGATCAAAGGAGAAATCTCAAGGGAAACGACAAAAAGCACTCCCCTTCTTTCATAAGTACTATTGTAGTATCCCATATCCAATAGGGAATATAGAAAAACAAAAGTTATGATACCACTGTAATATCCCTTTCTTAGGGTCTCCTTTTTTTACAAAAGCTCTGAACAAAGATACAATTTTGTAGAATAAATTCAAATAAACAAATAAATCATAGTAAATCTCTTAACTACCAAATCACTAATCTTATTATTCATCCATATGATTATAATAGATATCCTCTATCATGCATATAAAAGAATATTCAAATACGGTCATAAAAACTTGAGTATTCTACAAACTAGGAATAAAACCCAAATCTGGTATGTCTCAGCTTGTTGTGTCAAAAACACAGTCACTGATGTCGATTATACTATCGTCATCAGTCGACTGGGGTTGTTAAATTGCTGACATTGGTGATAGGTCGGCCGATGTTAGTCATTGTAGATCTCTACCTACTGATGTCGGTCTCTGTGCAAATCTGTACGGATCTATACGGACTTCGTACATCTGCCAATAAAGTACACCCTATTTGTTAGACCCCTGATCTAAAGATATATGGTTCTAATATAGAAGATCTCTATCTATATATTTATTGAATAAAAACTTATGAAATAAATACCTAAATTACTATGATAACTTCTGTGTGAAGTTATCTCTCAAAATACCTAAAATACTGTGATAACTTTTGTATGAAGCTATCTCTCAAATTGGTAATAAATCAGCTAATATCTCACAGCCTCTAAATCACACACACTAAAGATTGGATGCTCTCCAATGCAAATGGAATCCTAGAACCCTTGGCTCAGTCTTCACAAAAGAATTCTTAGCAATAATCAATATCAATAATCAATTCATAATTTTCCAATTCTCTCCCATGAGAAACCCTTATACCCTCCAAAAAGATATGCTTGCCCTAATTAGGGTTTTCTTAAATTAGAATTAGGGTTTCTAATTAAAAAAATAGGCCAAATAATTAATATTTGATTAAATCAATCAAATATTAATATCTCCCTCAATATATGTCTGATCCTCGAACCGTCTGAAGTTGGTGAATCAGGGAGTGATTCTACACATGACCATATCAAAATAAGGGTGCTCTGCTACGTGTTGACAGTCCATAAATAATAGGAGCTCAGGCAAAATGTGTCCAAAAGAGCCCAAATGAAAGCCAATTGTAGGAATTTTGCTAATCAAAGCCAAGCCAAGCTCCATCATGACCCTCTATCCATCTTATCAGCCTACAAAGGTCGCATAATAGGCTAATCATCAAGTCTAAAGATGTCAACTGAAAAGGGGACATGACAATCTGCCCCTCCTAAAATTGCTTATCCCCAAGCAATCTCGAAACAAGAAACCACTCGATCCACCTAGATCCCAAGGAAAAGGTTGTGTAATGTCCCTCATGTCACCAATCAACCCCTATGAAGAAGTCATTAGCATCAACAGCATCAAAAGTACAAAAATTAGCAACTAAAAAACTGCACTCAACACCCAAACAACTGACGTCACTGACAACATTATCTGTAAACCAATTGTAGATGCCGATAAAAGATCCCACTCTGTAGAACTCAAGCCAACTAAAATATTGACTCTATCAAAACTCAAGTCCATGTCTAACTGACACTCACACCCAACTGCACTGTGGATATGACAACCATAGGTACCTGAGTCACTGACGCCAAATCCAATCTCTGATAAACTATCTTGGGTGTACCGATACTGCAAGCTATGTAACTTGCAACTGCCAATTCCATCTACAAAAGATGGTGCCAATCCATCCCATAACTGACCCCTCTATAAAGGTGGCATGATCAACTGTACCATACTATCATCAGTGTGAGAAGAATCAATTTGGAGACTCGACTCCACTGGTATCCTAAACACATCAGGACCATGGACTCCCAAATCTTGAACATGTGTGTCAGCACCAACAACATGCTCCTTAGCAACAACTATAGGAACATACTCACCACCAACACTTAGTGTACTAACATTTGAGTATACCTCCACACTCTGAATGCCAACATCAGACTCATCCTCATCTAACTCTGAAGAAGCTGCTACTGAAACTACCTCATCATCACAATCTCTAGCTCCCTCATCCTCTGCAACTAACTGAGAGTCCAAATCCCCATGACTAAGCTCATCCACATGTCTCTCAAAATCTTGGTGAACCACCTTCATTGCCTCTACCTTAGGCTCTGAAGCCTCAGAACTATCCTGCTATTCAAAATCTTTTGATTTCGAATCCTCACAATATGCCCATATTACCCGATTTGCCTTGCCTTTAGGCCTCAATAAACAATCTTGATTGGCATCATATGGACCTTTACAGTATAAGCAAAGCTTTTTCTTGCGTAGATCATTAAGAGCCTCTCGATCCAAAGGAGGTGCTGTTGGGTTGGCCTTTGAATCATTCTTAACAAATGTAGGCCGTATAGGCCAATTAGTTGTCCTAGAATGGGTCAGCCATAATCTCTGATTAATAGTAGCACTCTTGTTATCCCCTTGCTCCCCATTCTGTCGAATAGGTTTGTTCATCCTCTCTACCATAGTAGTGAGTGCTTGTAGTGCCTAAATCATCTATTGCTGGCCTGTAGCCATAACCCAAAAGAATTCTTTAGTGTCCTGATTACTTGAAGTAATCATGGTTACTTAGTTGATTCAATGACCAAGCTACCCAAACTACCCAACAGGATGGCAAAATTTAGCTCTAATCTACCCAACAAGATGGCAAGAATTTGGCTCTGATTTACCCAACAAGATGGGAAGAATTTGGCTCTAATACCACTGTAGTATCCCCTATCCAATAGGGAATATAGAAAAACAAAAGCTCTGATACCACTGTAATATTCCTTTCTTAGGGTCTCATTTTTTTTACAAAAGCTCTGAACAAAGATATGATTTTGCAAAATAAATTCAAATAAACAAATAAATCATAGTAAATCTCTTAACTACCAAATCACTAATCTTATTATTCATCTATATGATTACAATAGATATCCTCTGTCATGCATATAAAAGAATATTCAAATACAGTCTTAAAAACCTGAGTATTTTGCAAATTGGGAATAAAACCTAAATCTGGTATGTCTCGGCTTGTTGTGTCAAAAACATAGTCACCGATGTTGGTTATACTATCATCATTGATCGACTGGGGTCGTTAAACTATCGACATCGGTGATAGGTCAGCCGATGTCGATCATTGTGGATCTCTGCCTATCGATGTCAGTCTCTGTATGAATTTGTACAGATCTATACAGACTTCATATGGCTGCCAATAAAGTACACCCTATTTGTTGGACCCCTAATCTCAAGATATATGGCTCTAATACAGAATATCTCTATCTGTATAATTTATTGAATAAAAACTTATGAAATAAATACCTGAATTACTGTGATAACTTCTATGTGAAGTTATCTCTCATAATACCTAAAATACTATGATAACTTCTATATGAAGCTATCTCTAAAATTGGCAATAAATCAGCTGATATCTCACAGCCTTTGAATCACACACACTAAAGAGTTGATGTTCTCCAATGAAAATGGAATCTTGGAACCCTTGGCTCAGTCTTCATAGAAGAATTCTTAACAACAATCAATATCAATAATCAATTCATAATTTTCCAATTTTCTCCCATGAGAAACCCTTATACCCTCCAAAAAGATATGCTTGCCCTAATTAGGGTTTTCTTAAATTAGAATTAGGATTTCTAATTAAAAAAATAGGCCAAATAATTAATATTTGATTAAATCAATCAAATATTAATATCTCCCTCAATATATGTCTGATCCTCGAACCGTCTAAAGCTGGTGAATTAGGGAGTGATTCTACACATGACCATATCAAAATAAGGGTGCTCTGTTGTGTGTCAATAGTGCATAAATAATAGGAGCTCAGGCAAAACATGTTCGAAAGGGCCCAAATGAAAGCCAACTATAAGAATTCTGCTAGTCGAAGTCAAGCCAAGCTCCATCATGACCCTCTATCCATCTTATCAGTTTACGAAGGTCGCATCATAGGCTAATCATCAAGTCTAAAGATGTCAACTGAAAAAGGGACATGACAACTATTCAACAAACCACAAGAATACTTCTGGTAGTAAAAGTAAAATGTAACCAAGGATGTAGTAACCACCAAATTGAGATGTAGCACAAAGTCTCCCCCTAAATTGCCCAAGAGTGAGATACGAAGGACAATGAGGGCACAAAGTTGTCCCAAGGTCCTTTACACAAAAATGACAACACACTAAAGGCAGTTATGGGGGCACAAAGCCTCTCCATAGTTGACTTCAGGACACCTTCCTAACTATTTTCACTAATTTTACTTGTTGAATTAAAGGAACAAAAATATATTAAGGAAAAAGACATAAGAATAGTTTCCCCAACAACAAAGATATCACAAATCAAAGTCTAAAAAGTCACTTGCTTTCTTATTCCAATAATAAAATATGATCAACAATCTGAGCTCAAAGTCTCAGTAATGCATTTCAATTTGGGTAGAGTTTCATTTTTGATTGTTAGAGAGAGATCTATTTTTACAATAAAAGAGAGTCCCTTATATAGCCTTTTCAAGGACTCGAGAACAGTAACACATCATGTTGCATTGAAATTTGTTAAGAAGACAGGCTAGAATTTAGGGGCATTTACCCATTTTCTTTTCTTACTACAGAGAAACAAGTCACGCTATTGAAAGTTTGCATCTTTCAATGTCCACTTGGTGATCTGATCCTTCCTCATCATTCCTTCTTTTCTAGTTAATTAAATCAGCTCCTAGATTCAATTTGATGCTATGTTCCTTATTCACTTCCTACTGATCTTGGCCTTAAAACCTTTGAATGCATTCAGGTCCGTAGATTTAAAACTACAAGGATCAATGACTATTTCATTGTCACAACTTTGACGTCCACAGGCATTTCACTTTCCTCGACAATTCCTTTAGTTTTGTCATGTGAGCTTTCCTGAAGGGGACCTACCTTTTGAGCCTTAAGAAATGATCCACTTTGGATCAGGAAGAGCCCCCCATAAGGGTGTCTACCCTTCAAGTAGTCTTCGAATGGCCTTCAAGCTTTTTATTCTGGTGGGTCGCTAAGTCCTTTATTTTGCATCTTCCTAAAGGGAAGGTGACCCTTCAGCTTTGGGGGAGTGTCCTTTAAGTTGGTAGTTGAGAGTCCCCCACAAGGGAACCTACCATTCAGGGTCCTTTGGTGGCCTTTTCTTTGGAGTCCTTTATAACTTTTCCCATGAACATTTCTCACAGACATTTTCCATGGACAAAAAGTCCGCAGACATTTCCCATGGACAAAAAGTTCATGGATATTTTCCCACGGACAAAAAGTCTGCAAGAATTTTTGCTTTGTCTTTGGATTTGAGAAACTCCTTCAGGATTTACTCCTGTAGTCTTTTTGAATTCCTTCAAAAATTTTGTCCAAAGGAATTCCTTCAGACAACAAGTCTGAAGGAATTATGCCTTAGTCTTTTTCCCAAAGGAAATCCCTTTGTCTTTCGACTGCCTTAAACAAAATTTTGAAAGAAATTACCTTTGCAGCTTCTTTGAAAATGACCCTTCTGAAGGGTGCTTTCATTGACCAAGTGCCCTTCACAAGGGCACTTGTCCTTTAGGAGGCTCTCTTGAAATTTTGCATTGAACTTCTCCTTTGAACCAAGCCGATGAACCAAGCTTTGAACCAACCGTTAAACCAAGCTTTGAACCAAAATGGTTCAAGCTGATGAATCCTTTGATTGAACCAAAAGCCATTGAACCATTTGATGAACTGACTGAGTGAAATGAACCCTTTGGCTTTGGGAAGCATTGAACCAAGCCGACGAACCATTTGATTGAACCAAAGAGATTAACTTTGCTGATTGAACTTCGTAGTTGTGTTGAGAGCTTTTGAACCTGTTGAACCAAATGCATTGAACTTGTTGAACCTTAAACTTGAGTGGTTTAATGATTCAATGGTTCAAGCCTCAGAAACTTGTTCTTTTGATTGAACTTGACTGTATAAGCCTTTGAACCTAGAAGCAGTTAAACTCTTGCTGCTGATGCTGAACCTGGTCATTGAACCAACCTTGAGATTGCCTAAGTGTTGAAAGCTTGCTTCTTTCCTATAGATTCCATAGAAATAAACCTGTGAAGCCTATTGAACTTAGGCTGTAGAGTCTGTAGATTCCTCTTGTGAAGCCTATTGAACTTGATTTATAGAGTTCGTAGATTTTCTTTTCCTGCAGAGTCCGTAGATTCAAGCCTGCAGAGTCTGTAGATTTTTGAGAAGCATGAAAAATGAGGAATTTGAGTGCCCAAGATAAATTTCAAAAAGGGAAGAGACAATTTTGGTCTATAGGACCAAAAAAGTTCAAAGGTTGTTCCAAAAATGAGTGATATTTTTGGGGGACAACAAGCCCCATGTTGAATTCATTACTAGCCATACTTGAGGTGAAGAATTATATGCATTACTTCACACTGCAAAATGCTATATTACCCTTCACATATGAAATATTTCATTACACATAAATAAATATATTTCTAAGCTTTAGGTAGGGTTTCCCTATTAACCCTTTTTCCTTTCCTTGATGGTTATGTACACATGCAATAGACAACTCTTCATTTCCATTTAATTTTGGAATGAATTCAAAAAAAGGAGTTCTTCTAAGTATTATTTTTCCTTCTTCAAAAATGATAGAAATTTCACTGATGATTGTTCTATAAACTATAATAATGATGCCTCTCACTACAATGGAGTATTTTGTACAATGGTAATGAATTCATTCACTAGAGCTTCATCGTGCCCTTCAAATTTATGTAAAAATGATAGTTAGCCAACCTCCTAAAAAATTGATATAGATATTTTGTCAATCATTAGACTAACTACTGACTTAGGTTTAGAGAATTATTTATGTCCCATGTTACATATGATGATTTTATAAAAGATAGGGGTGGTTTAAAAGGTGTAATAGTCAGTTCCAACAAAAACAATAGCACATAATGAAAATAGAAAGAAACAATCCAAATGTGTATTTGGTTTTGATGGATGATGACATAATCTAGAGGGATAATCATATATCATGGAAGTGTTAATTTAATTTATCTTTGAGAAATATTTATTGTACTTACACATTTATATTTCTTGTGTGCTATTAAACTCATCAACATTATCCAAATTACTATGGAGTGAGTTGTTAGGTTTTTTATAAATATGAATAATGTTGATATGACATTATTTTTACTTACATATCTTTTCATTATGACCTCTCATATAATAAAATATTGATATTAGTTAACATGAAATTATTTTTTCTTATGTTTCCTTTCACTTATGATCTTTTAATGTAATCAAATTCTTTTATTTGGTTTTTACTTTGATAACCTAGAAGATGTCTTCTTTCCAACCCTCCTCTTAAATAGAAATATAAATGATCTAAAAATTCTTATATTAATCTAATGCAGATAAATAAAATGCCCTACTTACCAAATCATACTCTTGGCCTTCATTCCTTTCCTACCACCTTATTATAAACGAAGAACAAATACTTGAATTAGTCATTTTATAAATGTATACTATAGTCATATAAATTACAAAATTTTGTTACTTTAGTATGGATAAAGACACCTGATCCATAGGTCCTCCTACTTTCTTGTACAACCCTTTTAAGATTTTATTTCACTAATTATTAGTCATCCACGACCTTCTAGACTTAACCCTTACAGACCCAGGTAGCTCTTTTTGGCCCAAATACATCCCCCTAAGTATCATTACTTCTAGAAAAATAGTGCCCAACTTGGATAGGAGTGTTGAAACCCAAGGTGTCTTATTTCTAGTGTTATTATCCAAGTGTACTTTTGGTCCTAACAGTCACATTTTATGAATAATTATCCTAATTCATGTCAATCAAATGTGAATTTATTTAACACATGATCATTAATTTCCATATAAAATTCCATTTAGAAGGGTGGGCACTCATTTACAAAAGAGAATCAAGAATACAAGCAAGTACATTCAAGCACTTTTCCCTTTTCTTTGCATACAACCTTCCAATATTATTCTAAGATTATTCAAACCCTTACCCCAGCCCATAACCATATAAAATACACCCAATTTCACATCTAGTTGTATTTTCATACACAATTACATTAAACACTTCAATGGGAGAACTAAATTTGATTTATCAGTCCTCAAAGTATTGTGATGTAGGTATCATGGGCACACACAAAGTGTGATGTGCATCTAGTGTATCCTTTACACACTAACCATTTTTCTATCTTTATCAAGTTGTCATTTAAGTTAAAGCATAAAGAGATCATAGGGATTTTGAATATTAAAATGTATTCACATCGAGCTTCACAAACTTACAGGCTTTGATAATTCACTGATAGGGTAACACAAACCTATTGAGTAGAACCTAAAAAAACTCAAATCACTTGGAAAACAACACTAGAAAAGGACTATAGCACTGAACAACATGTTTGTCCCAATTTTTGTTCTCTTATCCAATCTAGAAACAAACTCTAGGATCTTATTTGTGATAGTCTCTCAAGATTGCATAGAAATTTCTAGACCTTGCAACATCCATCTTAGTCAGTTTTAAGCTATGTTTGATTTTCCTCCTTTATTACTATTTTTAGAAAAGTTAAAAATACAATCCATTTACATACATTAGTGGCTTAATTATTTCAATTAGGAATAAAATTCCATTATTCTAAAAAAATAATAAAATATTTGAGGAACCTAACTTACTTTGAATTTTTGCATAAAATATCTAGAAACCCAACGGTAATTATTTTTTATTTTTTGTCATTTTTAATTTATTCTTACTATATTTAAAAATAATAAATCTAAAAATTAATTACAAAATTATCATATATTTTGTTAAAACCCTAGTTTGCACATACTAGGTCCTGTTTGCATATAAACACATTCCAAACACTAGGAGAAATATATTTCTAATTTTAGAAATAATTTTTGTTTTTTACTAAATTTTTTCAAGAAAAATTCTACAAATTTTCTATAAATTCATATCAAAATTTTAATATTATCATACTAATTTAAAAAATATCATTCAAACACCCTAGTTGCATCAACTAGCTCCTAGTTATTTTCCACAAATTTTCCAACCATTTTATAAATTTTTATATTGCATACTTAGCTAAAAAATTAAATATAAATTAAAAAAATTCATATTATTTTTCACAAATTTTTTTGAAACAATCCATAGTTGCATGTACTAGCTCCTATTTTTCTTCTTTCAGTATCACCTTACATCGATAATTAAATTGCTAAAATGTTCATTTATTTACAAAATTTTCTTACATTTATTTCAAATAATAAGGAAACAATAATGGGTCCTATCATGCACATGAATAATGAATTTTTTCATATGTTAGTACAAATCTTCATCCATTGTATTTCATTTTTATGTTTCATTATATGGGATGATATTAAAAAATTCATTGCAAAAAATGCACAAGATTTCAAAATTGTTTATACATATTCTCTTTCACTCATATGGAATGATTACTAACTCCATTGTTCTAAATTCATTTGAAATGTTATGTTGCATATCAAAATTTTATATGCCTTTATGAAAAAATTCATGTTCTCTATCCTTTTCTTTATATTCCTCATATGGAAAACTGTTCAAATATATCTTGCTAAATGTATTCAAAATGTTATATTGCATATCAAAAATTTATATGCCTTTATGAAAAAATTAATGTTCTATATCATTTTGTTTCCATTCCTCATATGGAAAATTGTTCAAATATATCTTTCTAAATACATTATAAATGTTATGTTGCATATTCAAAGTTTATATGCCTTTATGCAAAAAGTTATACTCTCTATCCCTTGCTCACTAAGGAATGTTCTTTATAAACATATTATTGCACAAATCATAAATAAAAAGTCATGAATTTCACTTCACATTCATGATTTCTGACAACATGCATATAACTCATTATCATCTTTTAATTATCTCCATATCACTACTAGACACAAGCAAACACTAGTGGTTATATATATCCCTCATCTCTTCAAACTTGGTTCATTTATCTTTTATCCCACACCTACTATTAAGTCTATGCCTATATCATATTATGTGGTACATGTTATCACCCAAGTTTATGAAGATAGGCATATTTATTACACCCATGGTTATAGCTTTGTCACTCAATTTATGACCGCTTTCGATCTAGTTTCATCTCCTCTACCTATTATAGCTCTTCCTCTAGTCTAGATTCGGCCATAGTTGAGACCTTTATCACCAACACAAAGAGTTCATACACCTATACAACTTCAAGATTATAAATAGATTCCAACTACCATATTCACACCTAGGGTAGTCTCATTGAGATCTCATGCATCTACACAATAGAACACATGTTTACAGAGATTCCCCTACTACCATATGGATCCCTAAGAGCCCTACAGTTGTATCCACTTCTCAAAGTTATAAGGGGACCCCATAGTTAGTTTCCACTATAGGGATTTCAAAGAATTTACAATGTATATAGTTTTTAGAGACATATTCTCAGCATTTCCATCATGCTTCACTATCATACATGATCCTTATTCTTGATATAGGACAACATGATAGGTAGTCTCCCATGAGACTCATCGGTTAGTATCATTTATTCATAATATTACTTGTACATAACTTCCTTTTAATTTACTGTACATAGTTCTTTTTCAATTTCTTGCACAGTCTCTCCTACTTGATTGTGCATATTTTAAGTATTTCAAATTACAAAAACAATAACAAATTTTAAAATACATAAAACATTCAAATAATTAAAAAACACCAAAAACATTTAGATTATATGCATCATCCATGTTTTACATTTATGCTACTATGTTAGACTTACATTTTTTTTAATATGCTATTGTTTGTCGATTATATACATTACCATACTTCACTTGATCTTCTTTGAGTGTCTACAGTGACTTCTAGTTCCTTGATTGCTTCACTCTACCCATTGAGGGGGAATCCCACTTCTACATTCAAATCACACATTGATACATCTTCCCACTAGGGGCATCATCTACATGAATACACCATCCAAGTTATGTCATTCTTACACCACACACTCTAGTTATCATGTTCACATGCATTACTTACTAGATTACATATATTACCACATCAACACTAATTAGTATCTTACACTTGTGTATTTCCTACCATATATCTAGTCTTGTACTAAACATGTCTTTCATACTTTCACTTTTGATTTGATTAGTTAGGTGTGATAGTACCTTTCTAGTTGTTACATGCTTTCAATTTTTTCTTTGAGTAGATAGATGTGATTACATTTCTAGTTCTAATTTTGTTTCTTATGTGTGCCTTACAAAATTTTCCAATGTCCTTTTCTTCTATTCATGTGCATGAACCTTTAGACATTTGATAATGTCCCTTACTTGTAATCTTTTATGTTTTTGTGGCCCTCATGCCAATCTTTGCTTGTTTTGAATTGTATGTGTGTGTGGCATTTGAAAATGCCTTGTATGCTTGATTTCCAATTTTAGTGACATGTGCCCATGTCCCTTCTTTGCATGGCCCCTTGGCAAACCTTGTATGATTCTTGCTTTGTACGCTTATTTCTTGATTTCTTTTCCTTGTTTGGAATGCCATGATCTAAATCATGTATTACCTTTCTTTCTCAGATGCCATGATGGACATCATGCTCCATCCCTCCAACTAACAACTAACATCTAACATTTTTAGTTCTAGTTTAGTACATTGCACATGTTTTTACATTGTTTTATATATCTAAGCATACCCCTATTGATTTAAGAATCTCTCAATACAAACATTACTATATTTAGAGATACCTTGTCAAATATCATTTCTATATCATGTATCTATGCAACATAACACACTTGCATGTTTTTTTTCTTCTGAGGGCAGTCATTATAGGTTTAATCGTTCCTACCCTTAGAAGAGGGGGTAATAAATAGGGGTTTTTCCACAAAGGTCAAAGCTTTTGTAATTCAAAATAATAACATTAAGATCACCCATTTCAAAATCCAAATGTCAAACTAGTCAGAATAAAACTAAAAATTAGTCACAATTCTAGATCAACAACCTATTTTAACATAGGACAATAACATTTAAAATAGATATAAGTGCCAAACACAAGGGTGTCCTTATTTCGAAACTTTTTTCCAAGTATAAAGACACCTAAGTTTTCTAGTAATATGCAAAAAGTTTAGCTCAATTATAGTTTTTTCATTCTAGATCAGTCAAAATTAGTAGTTTCAGTATAGTTTTCTTAGGGAATCTATATATATAGGGTATCATGTGCAAAATGATGGATCTCACTTCTAGTTTTAGATTAGGTAGTTGACATAAATTCTATATCAAAATCCATGTTCAAGACACTATTGATTAAGGGCATTGTATGTGGCACATTGGTCTTCTTTTATTTTTGAGTTTAGTTTATTACCAAAGCATTCTTAGTAGTTGCATGCCTTACTCCATCTCTAGGTGGTTGAAATATTTTTAAAGTTGAAATTTCATAAAATTTTAACTTCTCAAGTATGCAAATTCTTGAATTGGCTTTCACATAAGCCTAGTGCATTAGTTTTAGAGTGGCTTTCATACAAGCCTAATCTTCATCTTTCAAAATGGCCAAGATGGCCTAGTTTCCAACATGCATTCAATTGTCCACACCACACTATCAAATTTTTAGAACACCCATGGGCTCCATGAGCTATATCATATAACATATATTCTATACTAGTATCACTTCATAGTTTCACTTTATGAGGAAATAATGGATCCAAAGAGCCAACCTTTGTATTATTGAGTCACTTATATAGAGGCATTGGACACATAGTCCAAACATAAATTATCACACGCATGATTATCTAGCTTCACTTAGTCAGCAATGAGGAATCCAAAGGGCCATCCTTTGTATTCTTGAGCCACCTATTTAGATAGATTAGACACATTATCCAAACATTAATTATCACATGCATGATCATATATATTCACTTAGTAGGCAATGATGGAGCCAAAGGGCTAGCCTTTTATTCTTGATCCACCTATTTAGAGGGAGTATACACATAGTCTAGAAATTGATTATCACATGCATGATCATCAAGCTTCACTTAGTGATGATGGAGCTAAATGGCCAATTTTTGTATTCTTGAGACACTTTCTAAGGAATTAAACACTCAGATCTATTTTTGATATAACTTTTGGTACATCATCTCCTAGCACAATCCAACATTACTCAGTGTTACTCAAGATCACAAGTTTGGTATTGGTTTTCATACTCGATGATGTGTATTCATTCTTTTCTCTTCCTTTTTATTTTACTCATTCTTTTAATGTTCTTATTTTATATCACATATAATAAGAATTGATCTACTCTTTGTTTTATTTCATATATTCACACTTACATAATTTTATCTCTATGCACTATCAAGCATTACTTAGCATCACCAAGCTTCATGGACTTCACATTTATAGGTAAGTTCAGGTATGATTTATATATATATATATATAATCCTAGTATTTCTCTTTGATTCATCACTATAATAAAGGGGGGATAAATTTAGTCATATAAAATGTGAAATTTAGTTACTTGAGTATGGCTAAAGACACCTAATCCATAGGTCCATCTACTTGCTTCAACAACCATTTTAGGCTTTTCTTTTACTAATTCCTAATCATTCACAACCTTTTAGACTTAACCCTTATAGACTTAGGTAGATATTCTAGGCCCAAATAAATCCTTCTAGGTTTCATTCCATTTGGATAACAACACACAACTTAGATAGGAACAATAAAACCTAGAGTGTCCTATTTCTGGTGCTATTATCCAGGTATAATTTTGATCGTAATGGTCATATTTTATAGAAAACTTATACTAATTAATGTTATCCTAATTAAAATTAATTTAACCCATAATCACTAATTTCCCTAAAAAAGGCCATTCAATGTCCATTTAGAAGGGTGGGCACTCATTTACAAAAGAGGAGCAAGGATACAAGTAAGTACATTCAAGCACTTTTCCCTATTCTCTGCATACAACCTTCCAATATTATTATATGCTTATTCAAACCCTTATAATAGCCCCTAGCCATTTGAAATACCCCTAATTTCACATCTAGTTACATTTTCATACAAAATTTCACCAAGCACATCAATGGGGGAACTACATTATCTTGATCCCTCCTCAGAGTATTGGTATTTAAGAAAGACCTATCGAATAGAACCTAAAAAATATATATCACCTAGACAATAATTCTAGAATAGGACTATAGTTCTAAATAGTAGGGTGTCCCACTTTCAACACTCCTATTTAATCTATAAATGAACTCTAAAATCTTATTTATGATAGTCTCCCAAGCCTACATAGAAATTTTTAGACCTTGCAACATCCATCTTAGTTAGTTTCTAGATAAGTTTGATTTTCTCTCCATTATTACTATTTTTAGAAAAGGTAAAAATGGAATCTATTTACACAAATTAGTGGCTTAATTATTGCACATTCTTTATTGATTTACCCTACTCAAACCCATTTATTTAATTAGGAATAAAACTTCATTATTCTAAAAAACAATAAAACATATACAAATAAATAAATCAGTGATTTTATTACCTAAAAAAACTAATCAATTTTTTACTATTTTCTATGTTTTTAAATATATATTTTTATTTTTTGTATTTTGACCTTGACCACCCATTTCTAGTTTTCAATGCAAAGCTCATTATTCAATGCATGACCAACCAACAAACTAGTTTTGTGATCAACAATCTCAATAGCATCCTTAAAAGGATTTTCACCATTGATTTTTTTTGAAACAATAAAAAGTAAAAAGTCATCTCCTTCTATTTTACAATATATACCATCATGGAGTTGTTATCAGGGAATAACTAGGTCCTTCTATGAAAACTACTTCATGTTTGATGTTTTGAAAAAAATTATCCTTATTAATAGGTTGCTAATATAATTTAAGTCTATGTCTATTGACTAATAAAGAATTTTCATTCCCATGTATTATCAACAATTTTACTAATCCATTCTCAAATATCTTTCCTATTTCATATGGGCCTAACTATCTTGTCCTAAAATTACCTTTGAATTGCTAAAACTTGGAGTCAAACAAAAGTGCCCAATCTCCTTTTTAAAATCTTCTTGCTTTGATGTCAGAATCATGCCATATTTTTATTTTATGTTGCATCATCTATATTTTTTGTAAAGGTTATGTTCTCATCTTATCAATTTCATTTAATTTAAGAATTCTATGTTGTTGTGCCTATTTCCATTACAATTTTTAAAGTTTTTAATTAAAATTGAATGGAAAGTAAGGGTTTTTAACATACACCAACACATAAGATGAGAAATCAATGGTTGTCTTCCAAGTAGTGTTGTAGGCCCATACTAATTTTGGTATTCTGATTATCTAATCTTTTCTATTTCATCTATCTTAGTCAAAATATTCTCCAACTCTCAATTATTAACTTATACTTGGCCATTGGACTATGGATGGTAAGGAGAATATTTCCTATGATTGACTTGGTAGACCTCCATAAAATTTTTAATCATATTAGACATAAATTATGGTCCTTGATTTGAGACTATCTGTTTAGGTACACCAACCCAATGAATGATATTGAAATTCATAAAATTTGCTACTAATTCCTCTTCACTAGAAAAGGTTAAGGCTTAGGCTTTAGCCCATTTAGTGACACAATTTGTACATGCAAAAATGTATTCCATTCATTTAGATGTAGGATATATAGAGCCAATGAAATCTATTCCCTATTTTTCTAATGGTTCTAATACTACTTGTGGATGAAGAGGCATCTTTGTTGATAGTGTAAGTTGTCCCATCCTTTGACATGGATCACATTGTATGATATACTTCTTTACTTGCCTATGAAGGGAAGACCAATAATATACTACTCTTAAGATCTTGTGCATGTTTATTTTTATTTAATAATGCTCTCCTCCTAGTTTGTCATGATAATATATGATGATATAATATGATTTTTTATCTACTACACACCTATGAAGCACATGATTAGGTCCATAGTTAAATAACATGCCATTAATTTATTTGAAATAAGAACTTTTTTTTTTTAAACATTTTCTTTTTTTATATCAAAATGAGACATAAAATTCCGCATGGATAAATAGTTGGCTATGTTAGCAAACCATGGAGATTTTGCTGAAATAACAAATAATTGTTCATCTATAAATCTATCCTCAATTGGTTCTTTACTATCTACACTATTTATTCTAGACAAAAAGTCTACAACCACATTAATTTTTTTTTGTTTATAAATGATGGTTAGATCAAATTATTTCAAAATTAACAACCATATTATGATTCTTCCTCCTATTATAGGTTTATTTATAATATACCTTATGGATAAATGATCTATGTATATGAAGACGTTATAACTTTTAATGATGTCTGATTTTGTTGATGGCATAAATTATAACAAGGAATTCTTGTTTTGTGGTTGTATAATTCTTTTTAGTTGGTGTGAATTTTTTTTTGATATAAAAAATGACATACATATGATCATTCTCATCATTTTGTCCTAAATTTTCTCCCATTACATTATTAGAAGCATCAGTGTAAATGTGAAAGGATTTTTCCCAATTGGGTCCTCTTAGCAGTAGTATGGATCTCAATTTTTCTATAATAACATCAAAGGATTTTTGATAATCACCACTCTATATAAATTCAATATCCTTTCCCAACAAATCAAACATAGGAACAATAATTTTACTAATGTCTTCTATAAAATATCTATAAGAACTATCATGACTTGAAAATCTCTTTATATCAGTTTGATTCTAATAGATAGGTAGGTTCTAAATTATTTCAATTTTATTATGATCCACTTGGATTCCCTTGGAAGAGATTTGGTGTCTTAATATTATGCCTTGATCCATCATTAGGCATTTTTCATGGCTTAGTGACAGTTGGTGGTATTCACATTTAGTTAAGACCCTGTAAAGTTTGTGTAAGGCTTCGTCAAATGTATCTCTATGATTAGTGAAGTCATCCATATATAATTCCACATAATCATTAATCAAATCATATAATATGGATAAAAATACCCCTCAAAAAGTATTTTGGGTATTACAAAGACCAAATGACAAGACTCTATAATTAAATGTACCCCATGGATGGGTGAAAGTAGTTTTGTCTTGATCTTCGAATACCATTTTTATCTAAGTGTATCCACTAAATTCATCGAAAAAGGAAAAGTTATTTATTTCCTAAAAAATTATCAATTACTCAATCACTAAAAGTAAGAGGAAAATAATCTCTCATAGCGGATTTTTTTAGCTCTAGATAAACTACATAAACTCTCCATTTCCTATTTTTATTTGGTATAATTACTAGTTGAGAAACTGATTGGATATATGAAATAGGGTAAATGAATCCTACATCCAAAAATTTATTAATTTTAGTTTTTACTATATACCTTCATGCTAGATTTATTTGTATTTATTATCTAACTAATTTTTATTGACTTACGTAAATGTTATGGGAACAAACACTTAGATGATTTCCTCTCATATTTATACAATCCCAGGCAAATGATTTGGTATTCTTTACTAAGACATCAAAAACATTCATTTCTTGATCATGGGTTAAATAGTTATTTATGTTCAATGTTTTTCTTGGTAAGACCAAAACCTTTCTAGTGTCGGGATGGATAGATTCTACTTATTTAAATTCACTCACCAAGGAATTAAGAGGACATGGATTTGATAATAATTGATGAAATTTAGTTTCATTTTTTACAAATCCATCTCCTAGAGGAATGATTCTAGTTAATATAAAATGTAATGAAGTTAAAACATTAGTTTGTGTGTCTTATTTCCACTTACAAATAATTTTTCACAATGGTCTATGGTCATATTTTAAATGTTGAAAGATTGAGTTTGTAGTATCAAGTCTAGTGGAGGCCATAGATGAGGTGATAACAAAATCCATAGCCAAGAATTGGATAGAATTCATAGCAGAGAAGCTAACATAAACCGTAACAAATAGATTGATAGAGTTCATAATGGACATACTTCTATATTTCATAATGGATATACTGATAGAGTCTAAAGTGGATAAACTAATAGAGTCCACAATAGACAGACTAATAGAGTCCATAACATACACACTAATAGAGTGCATAGCTAGGATCATATAGTCGGTAGTTTATATATCTTGTGTTAACTAATCATTTAATTATTGAATGTGTCTTTTTAAACTTTATAGGCATCTAATTCATAACACCATTTGATTTGAAATTATCAATCTTACTCAAAATTTGTGAAAATGCATAAATTAGGCCAAAATCACTTAAACACACTAAATGGTTTGAGATTGTCATATACAAGTGTCGATTTAGTATAATGTATCCCTAAATGGGGCTATGATTTTTATGTGATTATTAACTTTTCTCAAATCATTTTGATTCAAAATAATGAAAATGGATTTTGGTGCTCTAGATCACTCATTTATTCTAATTCATAAGCCCATAACACGTGCATGTGCTATTTTGTGTTGACAACATCCTAAATGAGATATTGGTACATACACAAATAACATTACCTTGTAATTCCTCTCAATTCAAATTATGACCTAGTAATATTACATTATAACTAATTTGATTAATTGAGTGTAACCATTTTCTAAATAATTGATTAAAATTTTATTAATTTTACTTAGGTAAATTAAGCCAAATTATGAGCTTAAGTAAGAATACCATGGAAGTTATAGAATATTTCTTTATTGTATATTGATTCTTATTATCTACATCATCAAATGACATCATTTTTGGTGTGGCATCTATAATACATAAATATAACAAATATCAGGTTGATGGCCTCCCATGCCTATTTAATGCCCTTTCATTTTAAATATTTATGAGGATATTTATGGATTAGTTATATAAAATTAGTTTAATTCATCGACACACATTTTGATCTCAAGATGGATGGTCATGGTTGATCTTGATAAAATTCAAAAATATATAAATAGGAGGGCCAAGACCACCATTTTAAAGCTTCATTTATGTAAACTTATTATGCAGAATTCTTTCCACAAGCAATTTATTATGCTTAATTTGTAATAAGATAGCATTTTTGATAGGCACAACATTTATTTTCATATCATGATCTTAGTTTCATTGGTGAACAAGAGATGAAGGAGGAATGTTTCCTTGCATCATTATTGAAGACTTGAGCACCAAATCAATGGGAAAATCATGTTTTGATTTGAATTTGGGTGATAGGATGCTCTTGGGAAGGTAATGTATATGTGCTTTCTTTCAATTTATCTTTATTATCATTTTCAAAACCCTATTTGAGTGAGTTGGCTTAGTTTTTTATGCATTTATGAATTTTACTTGATTTTATTGACTAATGCTTGATCTAACCATATTTTTAATCCATGTATATGTTTTGGCATGCCTGGTGGGACCAATCAACCCATTCAAACAAGGAAGACACTTTGGCATTCTTAGAAAAATGTAAAAAGTATTTAAAAATCCTTTAAATCAAGTTATAATATTTATTTTTCTATGTTTTTAACATTTTTTATTGATATTCAGGTCACATAGTGACCAATTTCTAAACTATGTAACCGACATTGGCCTTGGCTAACTCACATAGATTAGGTTGTAGGGAGAAACATGGTTAAAAATAAATTTTTTAGAGCTTTATTCAAAATTATAATTGTCATTTTAAGTTTTTAAGTATATGTCTGAACATATATTTGCATGATCTAGATATTTTATGGATATTTTATCTTAACTTGGGATAACAAGTGTTTTGTATCACAAATCATTTTTACCTAAGGGTTCACAAGTGATCAATTTGGTCCTTATCAATTGACGTTAGTTCATTTATGACCAACATTAGTCTTGTTATAACTGACATAAGTCATTATTAAATAATGTCAGTCTTTGTGTTTTAAAAATAGAGAACCCAAGAGAAATACTTCACAACTTGTTTGATTTATTATCTATTATGCTTCAAAGTAGGAGAAAAATCTCTAACCTTTGCAGGACCTACATGGAAAAGTGATAAAATTTGAGCATGATTTACGTTTTGAACCTTACCTTTCATGTTTAAAATGAACTTAGATGGTTTGTTCAATTAATTTGTGAATTTTTCTTAAATTTTTTTGTAAACTAAGTCTAAGGGGCCAATAAATTCATAAACATTTTCAATTTGGTGCTTAAAACTAACATTCACTTAAATTTTAAGTTTTCAAAAGTGTGTTGTTTTATGCTAAATCAATTATTTCTTGTTTTTTCTTTGATAAAAATGAAGAGTGTGTGGATGCTCTCCCCCCATCCCCTTTAAGTAACTTGGATGACCAAAAGTTCATTTTCATTGTGATTTTACCTTTATCAAATGAGTGAAAAGAAAGTTTTCTAGGCTCTCCCCAAAACCTATATGGTTTAGGTGATCTATAAATAATCTCTAAATTCTTTTCAAATAGATAATTTATTTTATGCAATTTGGCTTGTGGAGAGGAATTCATAGCCTCTTCACAATTTTTTTAGGGAAAATTTCAACACCATTCCATGGTGAGGTATATAAATTAGGGTATGCATACTATGAGAGATAGGGGGTTGAGCATCTAACCTTTCCTTTTGTAATGAGAATATGACTCAAGTCTAGTTAACCAAGGGATTCCACTTAGAAATACATAGACATAATCTTTATGCAAAGGAATAAACACTTTCATAGTAAGTTAATCAGCATGAACTTAATTAACTTGAGG
Source organism: Torreya grandis (assembly GCA_037957365.1). Classification (NCBI taxonomy): domain Eukaryota; kingdom Viridiplantae; phylum Streptophyta; class Pinopsida; order Cupressales; family Taxaceae; genus Torreya; species Torreya grandis. The sequence continues at coordinate 1,777,450 of JARHVA010002689.1, forward strand.
TATCTCTAGGGTTAGTCACATTTGGGACCATTTAGATAGTCAAAAATTTAATTTTTAGAGCAACCCTACCTGCCACAAACATATTGTTGATACAACATAAGTAGCTCAAAGGTCCATGTCATCATAAAATATCTTCATAGAAGGGGGTGTAAAAACCCTACTACTTCATATACTTTAATTTTTGGATTAACACTTAAAATTCTCCCAAGAACATGCATATAGATAAATTTTAATAGTATGATGCAAAATTGTCAGTTTAGGGCTTAAGATGATTTACTCAGTTATATTTGTCTTTTCTTTTACTTGCTTGGTCATTATTTGAGTCTAAAACTTGTTTCAAAACAACACATCATAAGCAAACAATAATGGAGTTATGTTGCACATTTGAGTAAAAACCCATTTTCCAAAAGTCTTTAAGTCTTTTAATTTGTAATTCAAATTTATAATCTCATTGTTCTAAGTTATGTGTCAGGGTGTTACTTGGTTTACCATTTTCACTTAGTTTGACCTAACTTGGGTATGATTCCCCATTCGGATTGAAAGTCATTTATAGACTCATTATCATCTGATCATTATGAACTTAGGCTATCTTACATATCACTTACACTCTAATTTCTAGAACACATTTTATCCTACCTTCTATTATTATGTGGTAGCATTGTGCTACCTATTTGGTCTTAGTTTTTTACTTAAGAATTCTTCCATGTTTTCACATCTTGAGTCTCTTTGTTTGTATTTTCACCTTCATAATCTAAAGGGATTTATTATAATTTTATAGTATTAACTCATCTAAGTTGAACTAGATTTTATGATATTGACATATCTCTAAGCCTACATTTGGTATACTAGTTTATGATTAGGTTCTTGAATTATCATACCCTCTTTTAATTTATATAAATTCAACCCTACCCAAGGTTGAGTAAATTTGTGTACCCTTTATTCTAATTGTGTGGTACTATGCCACCTTCTCTTTATTATAGTCTCTTTTTTACCTTGTCACTTATTTAGAGAAAGATCAAAACACATCTTGTTAATGTTTGCAAAACAAATTCCAAATATTTTAAAATATAGAGATCAAATTTTCTATACATGACTCAAAGTTACACTCATAGTGGTGTCTCTTATAGCCCTACCTATGAAGAAGATAACTTTTATGATGATCAAGGAAATTTTATGGTCTTTGAGGACATTGCCATGACTATAAAATTTGAATAAGACTATTTGGAATATCATTCCCAAAAGGGAAAAGACTAAACACTCCTAATTTTGATTGAATCTACTACTAGATTGCCATCAAACTTTCGTATGGAATAATTTCATACCTTTGTTAGGGTAGAAGAACAACATTGAGAACAATTCCTCACTAATATTGCAAAAATAAATGTTGCTTCTTCTAGTAAAGGGAAAGAATTACTCAGAGATTCAAATGAAAATGATTAAGATCTTGTCACCAAGATAAAAATATAATCCAATGATATATATACTAACTTATCATGGACTTGACAGGCTCTTTAGTTACTACTTCAATACACAATGATTCTTCCAAGGAACAAGGGAATGTGGTTGAACCAATATAAATGTTAGTTGAGAATACAATAATTATAGATCAAGTTTTCTCAATTAAAAAACCAAAATCCCAAGAGGTTATGCAACATGCTTTGCTAGACACAAAGCATACACTTTTCAATAATCAAGAACCTCTTATTTCTTTACAAAACCAAGGACCAAAATATTCAGTATGCATTGAATAAATTATCCAAAACAATTTGGATAGTTAATCTCAACTAACATGTACTTTGGTGAATACACTAGGGAATCCCCAAAATTAAAAACAAAATGTATAACTCAAGGTGGATGAATTCAAGGAATGTTAATCAACCCAAAAATTAATGTCTCACTTACTCGACTCAAAGAGCAAACCAAAACAAAGTCACAAATCATAGGGTGTATATCCATAACAAATCCATGAAATAGGGGAACATACCACCCCAAAATAATTATTTTCCACCCACAAATTATCTAAATATGCAAGAGTGTAATTCCATGAAAGCGATCATGTCAGGATTGGAGATTGGAAATAAAATCAAGAAGTACAAATTTGATGAGATATGTCCATATACATTTGATTTAAGTAATCTACAAGTCCCCTTCCCACCTCATTTTTATTTGAGATTTATATTGGTTATGTCATGGAGGTGTCATGGTGAGTGGATGAAGTGTCTTGATAGTTTATGTGACAATGACACAGTGTGCAATATGCTTTTTATAATGTGCTTTATGTTGGCTTGGTTGATCTTCAGCTTTGTTATGGTTAAAGAGGTTTAGAGATCAATATGGTGATTGAAACATGTATAATAGGTCTGTAATATGCTATATAATACTTGAGACATTATTTTCATAAGTTGAATTCATCTAGTTATCTATTGTGTTCATCTAGACATTTTGGTCTAGTGATAGAAAATCTGAGTAGGTAGTTTGATGATGCCACCATTACCACATGGGAATGAGTCAAGGGGAGTTGGTCATATGGTTGTGATCACATTAGTACCTCATTGATATGTGCCATATATCAATCCATGCATTGAATCATGGTCAAATTTATGAGGGTGCAAAGTTAGCTTCTCAGTAAAAATTCATTATTTTTGCATACTTAGACAAATTTGCAATGTGGCCAAAAAGAGCTAAGTAATAAGTTTGATGATGGAATATCTATCATGTGTGGATGTTTTAGGAGAAGATGATCATATGGGTTTGTTTAGTTTTGGATCTAGTTTATTTTTGTTAAAATTTAGATCATGTGATATAGTGTGTTAAAAGATATACATGTGTAAAGTTGGGCTCCCAAGTAGTTCAACTATGTTTTCCCATAGCCAATTTTTTAATCTAGAAAGAAGAGTTGAGTGAGAATTTTTATGGTGTTATATCTTGCACATGTGAAAGTTTCAAGATAAATTGATCATATGGGTTTGTTTACTTTTGAGAGTAGTTGATTTATTCTAAATTTGAGATCATGCACTGAAGTAAAACAAAAGTTATGCAAGCTCAAAGTTGGCCTCTCAGGTAGGTTTTGACATGGTTGGATCTAAGATAAAAGATTTGAGAAAACATTTTAATGGAATTATATCTCACATGAGTGCGGGTCCTAGGCGCTATTCTTTATATAGCTAGATTCTCATATGTGAGGAGATCATTTGGTCTAAATTTGAGATCATGTGAGTAAGCACAAAAGAATTTATTAAGGTTCAAAAATGGCTACTTAGGAATACTAAAAGGGTTCCCATAGTCATTTTGAAAAGAGTTGAAATTTGATCAAGATCAATGGTTCACATTACTCTAAGAAGTTAGGAATAAGTGAGATAAGGATAATTGCATGATATTTAATGACTAAGCAAAGGTACAAGATAAATATCCAATGGTGAAAAAGTATTCATATAGATTGATCAAATGGTGAACATTGATCATTAGAGACCTAGTTGATTCATAGAGATTGATGTTGAGTTAACATTTCAATATTATACGAGATGAGGTCAAAGTGACTGAGTTTTAATGTCTAACATTAGTTAAATATGTATTAATGATCAAACATGATCGATGGTGTGTATTCGATCTGAGTGAAGACGAAACCAAATTCAAGCATTATTTTTGAAGGTTAACTGTGAATGTTTGAATTCAAATATTTGAATTTAATAAAGGGAAAAACTAGTGTTTGGTCTTTTATCCATATCTTTCAATATAAGTCAAATTTGTTGTTACTATAAAGATAAAAGATGAAGAGGAATATATGACACATCTGATGAAACTCATTTAAATATATATAAGTGAGTATAGTCAAATATATTAAGCATAGAAGTTGACTATGTGTTCATGTTTATTTTGAAAGTGACCTGAGAAGGATATTTGAGCTTGTTTTGATGTCTCATGATGAATTGGCTATTGGGGAGTTTTTGATACTCTATGAGGTTGATATATTTGAATTTTGGAGGTATGATAAATCTATCTTGAGTATGAAAAATGCTTGAGAATTTGACTATGTGTTTGTTCATGGTAATTATGTGTACTAGGTTAGTGTTTGAGTTATTTGAGTATACATAGAGGTAATATAAGATTACTACGATCATTTGAGGATGTCTTAGGGGTCATAAGGAGTGGACCTATGTAGTTTTAAAGTGGTCTTGTGTTCTTTTTTATTTGATGAAGTTATAAAGGATGGAATGGGTTTACATGAGACCTATAAGGGCTACAAGGGCCTTATTAAAAGGTGTAGCTACTTAAAGGTGACACATGGATGCTATGAATAACCTATAAATATTATATTGAGCCATGTATTCATGTGAGAGATTCCCTAAGGGATAATATATGCCTAATGTCTGACCAATGTAGTGATTATCAAGATTTCTCTATAAATAGTAAAATCAAAGATGGTGATTTTTAGACTTTGTGTGAGAGACTTGGGGGAGATTAGAGAGAGGATTGTATGTGTGTTTTATGGAGAGAAGAAGGGTTAGATTACCTTGAGGATGAATTAATGATCATATCAATTGGATAACTATTTGTATGACCTATAGGTCTTAATTCTATTGGCTGAATAGTGCTCTTATAGATTGAGTGTCAGCAAAGGTGAAGAGTGATAAGTAGAGGTCCATCGTTAGGTATAGTAGACATAATTTTAGAGGTGGTTTTATTTATAAGTTTTATTTTGGAATCTCAACATATAAGGTGGTTACATCCTCCTTATAAGTTGAAACTTGCTAAAAGTTCTTTTTGTTGTTGCATCTCAGCTAGATAGGTGTGGTATCACCTTGTGGGATTATAGTCTCACTAAATAAGGATTGTAGTTCTTTGATCATTTGTATATGGTCTAAATTTTTTCTTTTTATTATAGGATAGTACTCCAATTATAGGTTCCAATGGGTTTTATTCACATAGAGGGTTTCCCACATATGTCATGTGTTTTATGATTGATCTTGAATTATCTCTTTTGATCATTACTATGATTGATTTGTATACTTCATGAATGATTTTGGTAACTAATTAAGTATTTTTAAATATAATAATTGAAGTTGGATTATTTGGGCTTACTGATTTACCCATAGTGATTGTACCTCTAATAATTGGTATTAGATTAGGTCCTTTGGTAAAGGATTAATAACTTAAAGGTGATCCAAGGTACAATATGGGTAGTCATCAAGGAGGTTTCTATACTAAGAAATCACCAATGTTAAATGGATATAATTATGCTTTTTAGAGTGCAAGGATGAGGAAACATATTATGTCCCTAGGGTTTGATGTATGAAAATATGTTCTAGATGGTTATGTTTCTTTTATTACTCCTCTATATAGTGCTACAAATAGGAAGTTGTTTGATAACAATTCCAAGGTAATGGAGGATATCACTTGTGGTCTATTGAGACTAAATACACAAAGAAAATCCATTGTACATCTATTAAAGATATATGGGACAAAATGAAGATCATTTTTGGAGGAGATTCAAATTTCAAGCTTGCTAAATTATAGATTCACAAAAGACAATTTGAAGTCTCAAGATGAAGAAAGAAGACTATGTGGAATCCTTTATGAAGAGAGTTGATGAGAGTATAAACATCATTAGAGGTATTGGAAAGAATATTGAAGAGGAAAATATAGTCTAAAAGGTACTAAGGTCTTTATCTCTCAAGTTTGATCCAAAAGTATCTTATATAGAAGTGAATCATGATCTTACTCAGTTGAAGATGGGTCAATTTCATGGCACCTTTACTTCGTATGAGATTAGAATAAATGATGATATACCATGAAATAAGGAAGTTGTATTCAATATAGAGATGAAGCCTAAGAAAAAGTTCCAAGTTAAGAAATACAAAGAGGATGACATTTATAATATTGATTAGGATGAACTAATTTCTTTGATTACTAGGAAATTGAACACATGCTCAGGGAAGTGTAAGGGTAAAATACCCTTCAAACGTTTGAAATATGGAGAAATAGGAAATTTTTCTAGGAAGTGTCCTCATAAAAATGAGAAGAAATATTATGAAGACTATGGTGAAGGCCAAGATGATGATAAGAAGACATACAAGAAGAAAGGATTTAGAAAATATAACAACAAGAAGAGGTTCTTCAAGAACAAGAAGAGTCTTTACACCAAATAAGATTGTAGCTCATCAGAGGAGAGTGAAGATAGTAAATTAGAATATGATCATGCAGATGATGGTCTTACAAAATATGAAGTCATGTTCATGGATAAGGAAGGACATCTCTCACATTAAAAGGAGTATACTTGGAGTGATTCAAATGATGATTAAGATGGGGTGGAATATGAGATTGTACTGATGAATTCTCTTGAATAACTAAATATTGAGAAGAATATCAATAAGAAGATAAAATATAAACTCAAGGACTATGAGGAGTAATTTAGTGTGTATGAGGTAAGCATAAATGAAGACACCAAAGAGCAAGAAGATATGATCAAGAATCTTAGTTCAATTATAAACTCTATTTTCAAGCATAAAATCTAAAGAAGATGAATGTTCAAGGTATGTATCTAAAATTGGCTCTTTGAAATATAAGTTATAAAATATAACTATTAAGGTGAAGATATTTGTGAGATTTCTAAAGAGATCATGTGATCTAGACAATATTCCAACTAATAAAAATCATGATTCTGATAGAACTGGTCTTAGATATGAATAATAACTAAAGGATGTAACTCAAGACAAGATGAAGACTAATGTGAAATAGGACAATCATACTTTGAGAACAAATCATCAAACAAGGAATGAATATGTTGGGAGAGTAAAGACAAATCAAATTAGATAATTAAACACCACGAGGTATGCAAGATTTAATGGTTACTATTATACATGTAATCAATTTAGTCATAGGGATAGATAATGCAAGATACCTATCAAAAATGAATTTGCATGGGATGATGATAGGGGTCAATAGTCAAAAGGTATGAATAGAATCAATTACTTTAATTGTCTTGATGTGGGATACTTTGTAAACCATTGTCCACATAAGATTAGATAAGGTGAGTCCTCTTCAAAAAGGGAAGGTTATTTTGTTTGTCATGAAAAAAGACACATGTCATTTTCTATCCAAACACAATAAGACAAACTATATTTCCATCAAGGAATATGGTGTGCTGAAATTGTGAATAGAGATGTCAGATTGCTAATTAGAAAAAGTCAATAAATTAGAATAGGTTTAATTAGGCTCATAGATTGCAAGAAAGAAAACATATTAACACATGGAAGGAAAAGGTGACAAGTGTGAGTAATTATAAGACTATAGGTCCAAGTAATTTATTTTCTATGGTAGAGAATTCTTCATAATTTAAAGAGTACCAAGAGGTCTCACTATCTTCTCATGTTGAGAGTAAAGAGATCAAGCTCAAAGAGAAGACCAAGGTGCTAGTTCAGTCTAGTCATGAGGCATGTATAGATCTAAGTTAACATATTAATATTTTTGATCATGTATCATACAAAGAACATCAATTATTTGTACCTAATGATGAGGTTCTAAGCTGTAAGGAAGATTTTATAGATGAAAATGCATGTCATGAATCTATATTGTATACATGTATTATCAATCCAATCATAGAAGAGAAGGAGAATGCTAGAATATTTGGGGAAGTTATTTATCCTAATCCAAAGAAGAAGAAGAAGAATAACTATAAGTATTAGATGACCAAGGAGGAGAAGGAATATGAGGAGTTGTGGGAAACTTCTAGTTACACACCATGGTAGAGAAATGTGGTGTAGAGGAGGTCTCTATTTATGCTTCTTGAGAGACTCATTTTAGTGGAGAATTATGTTTTTTGTGGTAAAGATTATAATTCCAATAAAAGGTCTTTGGTTAAGGGGGAGTAATAAGTTCATGAGCCTATTTTAGACGTTTGTGAAGGAGTTATAGTATAGAGTCAGAATAGGTGGTTCTATGTGGCTTAATGATATTGATGCAAATGTTAAGAAGAGGTTGATGCTTACAAATGTCTATACACTTTTTTTTAATGAGATCCAAGTGGTTTTATGATTTTAAGGTATGTTGAAGTCAAATTAAAAAAAATTGTTTAATCTCAAGTTTTTATATTTGTGCTTATGAGTATGCAATACCTAAAATGGGTTACAGGAATTCAAGGCTACCAAAAATATGGAGACTCAATTTTTGGTCCAAAAGTGTGTGATAGGTGTCTTTAGGTGTGCAAGAATTAGTAGAGGTGGACATTGACTAGAAGGTGTTGTGTTGACTTTGTTTGATTTAAGATTCTAGGGTTTTGTGCTCTACTAGAAAAGTGGTATACCTTATGAGTTGAGTTTTAAGGCTTCCTAATATTTTGAATGGGCCAAAGGGGTTGTAAAATCAAGATCCATTGATATTTTAAGGTCTTTTTATTGCAGATTATTCATGTTTTTATCAAGTTGGAAGGCTAATTAGCTAATAGGGTCGTGAAGGAAGTATGTTTTAGTGAATCATCTTGACATTGTAAATTTTTCTGATTAAGGGGGCATATGATTATGCTTTAGATATTAAGTCTCATGTTTTGAATATGTGTCAACTAAAAATGATGGGATATACAAGTTTTAGATAAGGCTACAAGGAGGCTAGATAGACCTAGTTTGAAAAAGAGTGCTTTTTCTCAATTTTTCCAAAAGAACAAGGTATGTTTGTTTCAAGTGTGTTCTCAAGTTGGTTTAGTACATGTTTCTTATTTTATGAGTGTCATTAATATTTGATGGTGGTCCTTATAATAACTTGAGAAAGGAGGCTAATTAGTATATGTGATGGTTCTTCATGGTGTGTGGAGATCTGAAGATGTTTAGAAGGTGAAATTTCATAGAGTTATTAGGGGGAGTCCCTCTCAGATGTTTATTGATTTATTCCATCAGATTTATATGGTTTTTTGTGTTATTTATACATTAGGTTTAGTGCTTAATTGAAAAAAATATTGTCATGGAGTAATAAGAAGTTTGTCAGGGCAAGAAAAGGTAGGCTCAAGGTAAGGGGGAGTTTATATAATATTTACAAGATGGTCCTTTCCTATTTGATGGTATTTTAAAATCCTAAAGATTAGTTTGTGCCCACTTTGTAATTGTGTAAAAGGGGGATAAATTTCTTGTTATGGAAAGTTCCTATTATGGGATTGCTTTGAAGAAAGAGAAGGTGAGTTGTATTTTGTTGTACATGATGGTTGTTCACATCAATGATAAAAGGGAATATTATTGGAGAGTTATCATGGTGATGTCACATAGGTGTCTTAGTAAGGGGATGAAGTGCCTTGATAGTCTATGTGACAATGACAAAGTATGTAATGTACTTGTTCTAGTGTTCAATATGTTGGCTTAGTTGATCTTCAGTTTTGGCATGGTTAGAGAGGTTTAGGGATGATTATGGTGATTGAAACATGTGAAAGAGGTCCCTAAAGCGTTATCTAATCTTAGAGAGATTATATGTATAAGTGAAATTCATCTAGCTATCCATTGTGTTGATCTAGACATTTTGGTCCAATGGTAAAAATTCTAAGGAAATAGTTTGATGATGTCACCATTGTCATGTGCGAATGAGTCAATGGGAGTTAATCATATGGTTGTTATCACATTAGTCCCTAGTTGTTATGTACCATATGTCAAGTCATGAGTTGAATCATGAATAAATTAATGTGGGTGCAAAGTTAGCTTCTTAGTCAAAATTCATTATTTTCCCATACCCAAATTTTCAAGGTGGCTAGAAAGAATAGAGAAAGCATTTTGTTGATGAAATATCAAACACATGTGGATATTTTAGGAGAAGATGATCATATGGGTTTGTTTAATTTTATACATAGTTTATTTGTACTAAATTTTAGATCATGTGATGTAGTTCATCAAAAGATATGCATATGCAAAGTTGGGCTCCCACATAGTTTGACTATGTTTTCCCATACTTAGCCAATTTGGCAATGTGACAAGAAGAGCTAAGTGATAATTTTGATAATGTTATATATTTCACATGTGAAGGTTTCAATAAAAAATGATAATATGGTTTTGTTTAGTTTTAATCATAGTTAATTTATGCTAAAATTGAGATCACATGATAAAACATGAAAAACGTTATGCAATCTCAAAGTTGGCCTCTCTAGTAAGTTATGACATGGATGGATCCATGACAAAATATTTTGATAAGGAATTTTAATGGTGTTATGTCTCACACACATGAGGGTCTCATGAGCTATTTTTTTTACTGTTGGATTCTCCTATATGAGGAGATCATTTGGTCTAAATTTGAGATCATGTGAGTAAGCATATAATAAGTTATGAAGTTTTACAAATGGCCACTCAGGTGTATTGAAAGGGTCTCCATACTTGGTCAGTTTTTAAAGAGTTAAATATTGAGCAAGATCAATAATACACATTACTCCAAGAAGTCAAGAAGCCATGAGATGAGGATAGGTGTATGAAGTTTAATGAATTAGTAAAGGTACAAGATAAGGATCCAATGATGAGTAGGAATTCATACAAATTGATCAAATAGTGAGTATTAATCATTAAAGACTTGGTTGATCCATAGAGATCAATGGAGTGTGTTGAGTCAACATTTCAAAATTGCATGAGATGAGGTCAAAGTGACTGAGGTTTAACATTTGGCATTGCTAAACTATGTGTTAAAGATAAAACAATATCGATGGTGTGTATTTGATCTGAGTTAGGAAAACACAAGATTAGAGCATTATGTTCTTAGGTTAACTATGATTTTTTGAATTTAAATATTTGAATTTAACAAAGAGAAAAACTAGTGTCTTATATTTTGTCCACATATTTTGATAGAAGTCAAAGTTTCTAGTGAAATAAAAATAAAAGATGAAGAGGACTCCATGGTGCATCTAATGAACTTGATTTGAAGATTTGAAAATGATTACATTCAAAGATATTGGGCCTATAAGTTGACTATGTGTTCATGCTTAATCTGCAAGTGGCCTAAAAAGGATATTTGAGCTTGTGTTGATGTTGTTTTGATGTATCATGATGAATTGGATATTGGAGTGTGTTGTAGACTCTATGAGGTTGATTTGTGTGTATTTTTTAGGTGTGATCAATCTATCTTGAGTATAAATAGTTCTTAATAATTTGACTGTGTTTATTCATGGTGATCGTGTGCACTAGGTTATTTTTTGAGTTGCTTGAGAATATGAAAAGGTGAGATAAGATGACTATAATAATTTGAGGATGTACTAGGGGATATAAGGAGTGGACCTGTGTATTATTAAAGTGATCATGGGTTCTTATTTTATTTAATTAAGTGCTAAAGGAGGGAATGGGTTCACATGAGACCTATAAGGGCTACAAGGGCATTATTAAAAGGTGTAGCTACTTAAGTGTGACCCATAGATGCTACGAATAACCTATGAATATTTTATTAAGACATGTATTCATGTGAGAGATACCTTAAGGGATAAGGCATGACTAATGGTTGACCAAGGTAGTGATTATCAAGATTTCTCTATAAATAATGAAATAAAAAATGGTGATTTCTAGACTTTGTGTGATAGACTTGGGAGAGATTGGAGAGAGGATTGTGTGTGTGTTTTGTGGAGTAAAGGAGTGGTAGAGTGCCTTGATTATGATTTGAATATAAGATTAGTTTGAGAACTATTTTTATGAATTATAGGTCATAATTCTATTGATAGAATACTACTCTTGTAGATTGAGTGTGAGAAAATGTGAAGTGTTATAAGCATAGGTCCATCATCAGGTGTTGTAGACATCAATGCAAAGGTGGTTGTGTTTATAGGAATTATTTTGGTAGCTCTACATCTAAGGTGGTTACAAAGCTTGCTTACAAAGTGAAACTTACTAAAAGGTTTGGTTATTGTTGGAGCTTAGCTAGACATGTGTGGCAACACCTTGTGGAATTTTAGTCTCACTAAATAGGGATTATAGTTCCTTCATCATTTGTAGATGGTATAAACTAGTTCTTGTTATTATAGGATAGTGATCCAATTGTATGTTCCAGTGTATTTTATTCCAAAAGAGGGTTTCTTACTGATGTCATGAATTTTATGATTGATCTTGCCTTATCAACTCTTGTTCATTATTATCAATGATGTGTATACTTCATGAAGCTTGTGGTAATTGATTCAGTGATTGTAAAGATTATATTTGAAGTTGGATTATTTGAAATCACTAATTAACCCCACTCTTAGTGATTTTACCTCTAACAATTTTGAGGTACCCAAATTTGATAAATACAATGGAAAGGGTGACCCTAATGAACACATTCAGGAATTTTTTGTATTATTCCAAGAGGTAACTTATAGTAGTGTTTTCTTACTTCAACTTTTTTCATGAAGTTTAGTGGGACAAGATTTAGATTAGATGATTTATTTATCCAATGGATCATTTGCAAATTGGAATGACCTATCTAAAAAGTTTGTCAACCATTTCTCATATAATATTGAGCATGAATTGACCGTTATTGACTTGTGAAAATCCATACGATGAGATGGAGAAAGTTTCATGGCATATCTATAATAGTGGAAAGCATTAGCTTGTCACTTTCCACATAATTTTCTAGACAAATAGTTTGTGTACATTTTTTCATAGACTTCACATCCTAAGGTGGCACACAATGTATGGATTAATTGCACAAACACTTTCAAATAAATTATAGATAAGGGTGCAAATATTAAGAAGGGACTTATTGCAAAAGGCCTTGTCAAGATTTATTCATAGGGTCAAATGTCAAATTATACCCAATATCCTATTCAAATATATGAAATAGATAAACCTAAGGGTTTCAAAAAGAATAAAAAATTGGTCAAAAATGGAGTAACTAAAACAAGACACGTACAAATGGTGTGAGCCCTTCCAGCTCCAAATGTATAATTAGCTTCATTGAATCCACCAAAAACTTTGCAAAGACAACCTCCATAGAGGGTATTCAATTAAAGTTTTGGGGTCTTCAAAAAACTAGGAGAGCCTATTGAGGTAGTGTTCCAAAATCTCATAGTAGCTAATTTGATTATATGTCTTATGACAAGGCCATTTCTTATAGATCAACCTAAACCTGATTGGTATTGAGTAAATAAATTTTGAAACTTTTATTGTGTAGTTTTTCGTGATGTTTATTATTGCATCCAATTATGACACCTTATTGAATATTTGATTAAGGGTGGAGAAGTTGAGATCAAAATTGCTCTGTAAGATACTAATCAGGATATGGGAATCTATACAGATCCATTTTATGACATAATCAAAAATCACCAAGGAATAATTAGAACTAAGGATAGAATCAATAGTAGAATCAAAAACATAATCATGGTCAAAATAATAATCAACATGATAATAATTATAGGGTAAATTCCCTCTCCATATAGTAACACAATGTCAAGTTAATGTAATTCCATTATACCTCTATTTGTATAAGTTACTATATTTGTACCTTACCCTTCCTCTAATTATAATGTCTCCTTACCAAATGGAATTTGATCTAATGAAAATATATGCCTATGAGTCACTCTCCAAGGCCCTTTGCATTTTTATTCTAATTATAATGGATCCTTTCCACCTCTAGATTATGCAATCACAACTAGACACACATTAGTTACCCTTCAAGGCCATTTGACCTCTTCCTTTAACATTAAAGCCAATGTGAACATTATGCCTTCGGATCCAAATCTAAATGCTATGCCAACTAAGGATAAATCATCTTTTATTACTATTTAAAATATTTATAATCTATCTAAACAACTAAGTAAAACCCCTACATAGATTTTTATTTTGGATCCCTTGCGTACGTATAAAGTGCATAAAACTATTTTGAATGACCTCTTACAACAATCCATTATTCTCAATGATATTAATATTGAACAATTCAAAACACTTTTTGGCCATTTATCTTCATTTTAGCAACTCACTTTTGATCAAAAAGACATGTCCACTCTATGTTTAAGCCATAATAACCACTTGTATATTGAGGTCATCATTAAAAACCATAATATTAAGTGGGTACTTATAGACAATGGTTCAGGGATGAACATAGTTTCCCTCAAATTGTTACAAATATTAGGATATAATAAAAAGGATATTTAGATTGAGATTATCACCGTAAAGGTTTAAAATAATAATGAGAGAGAATCTTATGGTACCATTAATCTTCCAATCATAGTTGGGTTTGTTTCCCATCACACATTTTTATATATTATGGATATTGAGTTGCCTTATAACATACTTATTGGTCATCCTTGGATCCATAAAGTATATTATATTTCATCCACCTTACATTAGTGCCTTATATTTCCCCATGATGGGATCTGGGTTACTATTATTGCCTATCTATAGTGTTATCAGTATTGTAAACATCTAGAGGATGAGTTCCACAATTATAAATATTTATTTGGTTCTAAATTTTTTATAAAGAAGAACAATGAAATAGTTTCACATCCACTAAAATATAATTATATTAACCCTAGTAACCATGTATCCACTTTAGTTGATGTATTTCCTATAACTTTTGCAAAACATGTTATAGAAAACTTGGGCATTTCTATGTACCATCTCAAGGATGTCTTCCATGTTACCAATTTTTTGAAGTTTCCTAAAACATTTGGTAAACCCAAACCTTCCAAAAGCCCTAACATACCCAACTTGATCTATAAATAGAAGAAAAAATAGTGAAAAATGCCTATGGTATTTGTATCTAATAATTCACTAAAATAGGATCTAGAGACTTTTATTGAAGGAGATTGGTTATCTTCTAATGATATTGTTGTTTATTTTCAAAATCCAAAATATCATATCCCTAATCAAAACTTGGATAATTTTGATTATTTAGGAAAAGGCCTTAGTCCACGAGCCCAAGGAATCCTAGAACCTTTATCAACTAGAATACCTAATTTGAATCATGATATCAGATTTATACCACCTAGGGATGACCTCATGACTTTTCATATTGATTATTTTGAATCAACTAGTGATGAGACTCTTGGTAGTGATATACCATCATCCCATTATATCCTTTTAGATGAGCTTGCTAACTCAGATTTATTTGATTCAAATGCCATTATGACGTTAACACCTCATTGTTCCTTATTCTTTTATCATCCTAAACTCATTGATTGGGATGAAATAAAATTAGTCATATGTATTAAAGAATTCTAGAACAAAAAATAAATTATAGAATACATGGGCCTTAGAGATGGATTGCCATTGGTGATCATGAATATGACTTTGATTGTTTATTGGATCCTTCTAACTTATTTGGAGATCAAGAAAAATTTCTTGGTCATAAAAAAATAAAACATCAATATCTTTTGGTGAAAACTTATTTGAGGCACTCATTAATCAGGGAAAAAGTAAAGATAAAGATAAGCCCTTAAATGAAAACCTGCTCAGGCACTCTTGGATGGGAAAGTTTGCCCATCCCAAAAAGATGTATAAGTTCTAATAATATCCTCAAAACAAGTTATTATTGGCTAAAAATGGAGATAGAGGTTTGAAATTATGGGAATAAGTGTGTTCCTTATTCATAACATGGAAATTTGATACACACACCTTCCTTGCCACTATAGCCGATCACAATACCATGGTCATTTTTTATTTGGGGCCTTAATCTCATCAAGAAAATAAACCTAACATCTTTAGATGCCCATAAACACATTTTAACTACTATCAAGTATTTTACTAAGTGGATTGCGGCCATTGCTCTCACATATGTCACTATAACATAGATAGCCAAGTTCATTCATTACCATATCATATATCAATATGGCATCCCAACATGAATTATATCCAATAATGGTGGATCATTTATAAATAGGGATGCTAAATATCTTTGTGCAAAATTGAAAATTAAGCACAAAAAATACATACCATATAACCCAAAAACCAATGAATAAGCTGAGGCATCAAACAAGACCATTGTAAGCATTTTAAAAAAGATTGTGAATAATGCTATCCATAATTGGCACTTGAAATTTTTTCCTTCCCTTTGGGCTTACCGAACTAGTCATCAAACCCCCATAGGAGCCACTCCATACTCCCTTGTTTATGGCACATATGTTATTATCCTAATTGAGATAAAACTACCTTCATTATGAGTATCTATGGAGCATATTGAGGATGATGAAGAATATAAAGTCTCAAGGTTGCAACAACTAGAAATTCTTAATGGTAAGCATTTGTCTACCCTAAAAAAATTGTAGGCCTATTAGATTATATTGAGAAGAAGATACAACAAGCACATTATATATCGATAGTTTGAGATTAGTGATTTTGTTTTGAAGGAGAACCAGAAGAACACAAATGTTGAGCACAAAAAAAGGGTAAGTTCCTACCCACCAAATTTTAAATTCAAGCTATATCACTAATTCTAGTAATAAAAACCTAAAACTCAATCACACCAATAGTAATAGATAAAAGAGGCAAATGAAAATAATAAGAACATGATTACCATCATTTTTACCTCCTTATGGCTCTAATCTAGGATTTACAAATGGATTATTTGATGTTTAAAACTTAAAATGTTTGATTGCTTGATGAGTGTTGATGATGGCTTTCGAGTGATTGAATGGGTTTGATAGTAGCGGTGGATGGATGCAAGAGAGATTTTATAGATGCAAGATATTAGAATTATGATGGATCTATGATTTCCATGTTAGTTTGAGAATGGAGGGAGATCTTGTTTAAATAGGCATGGAGGATGAGATCAATGGCTCAAATTCAAGTTTGGACCATTGATATTAAGGGCTATGGATTTTTCGTGGAATTTTTAATTCCATGGAGATCTCTAGAATTAGAGAATTCTAGAGAAGGAAGATAGAATGGGGAATATTTATAGAATCCTCCAATTCTAGAAATATCCCCATAGGGATTAGGGTTTTAGGAGAGGCTAGGATAGGTGGTGGTTGGGTAAGTAGATTATTTTGGAATTTTAAATTGGCTAGTATGCTTAGGAAGTAGGTTAGTCAATAATAGGTCCTATTTGGGGTTTAATGAGGGGATTAATTAATTTTTGGGATTTAATAGGTTTTATAAAACATAGGAATGGGATGGAGTTTATTATTTTATTAGTTAATTTAGCTAGGAAATATAGAAATTAGACTAAATTATCAAAAAATAGTATAATTAGTAAGGTGAGGATAATTTAGTGAATATATTTTGCCAATCTTTGAAAGGTCATTGCGAGTGAATGTAAGTCAAAGGAGTAATGGTATTTTTAATAAAAATCATGGTATTATATGGTGTTAGATATTAGTAGGATATAATTCCACCTTGAGGGAGAATGCGGAGAGAAATTGACCTGGATGGTCACTAAAAATGAAATCCCATAGTGAGATAAGACCATAAGAGGATTGAGTTGGTATTCCTTAATTTAAAATCAAGATTCCAAAATATGGAAGGAGATAAAGTAGCTCAAGTGATGGGTTCTAAACAAAGACCATTATCTAAAAAGATTATCTAAATTGATTTAAAGAAGATGGGCTCAATCCTATGATTGCGTATAGTAGCAAAGACACATGATAGGGAAATAATGAAAAGGGATAATAGTGATAAGGATTATTGATTGGTGATAGAGAGATACTTTTCATTAGATGTGTGGCTAAAAAATGATGTGTTACTCTCAAGTGACTAGTCCAAAGGCAAGATAGTGATGAGGAATAAATGGTGGGTGACCTATCCTTGGGCATGAAAGTCAAACTAGGTGCTACCTACATAGTCCTAAAAGATATTAGGTTGATGTAGTTCTTGGCATAGGATAAAATGGACAATAAGGGGTTAGACATGTCATGCCCCAAACAATGTTAAAGGGTGGTTAAAAGTGATTATATTAGGATAACTAGGAAATTAGACAATACTAGAGATAGTTGGTGTTAGTAATGGGATGTTAATGGTGTATGGTTGGGGTCATGTAGAAAAAAATAGTTAAAATCAGGTCATTTGTACCCTTTTTAATTTTTGTTATTTGAGCTCTGAGGAGAGACCATGGACTATTTACCTTGAGCTTGCCATCATGGTGAGAGTGTTCATGAGCACTAGAGAGAGGCCGATGTTAGACCTATGGTGAGTATTGAAATCCTATATTAGTAATTTTGTGGATTTTTGTCAATTTTAGTAAGATTTTAGGTAGATTTTGGTAGAAAAAGACACTATTCAAATCACTCTAGCAAAATTGTTATTACTAGTTTTGCCCTCAATCACAATTTTGTCATAATAATTTGCATTTTTGTGGGGTAAATCCATGGTATTGTTATACCACAACTCCACAATTATGGTATTGTAATAACACAAGTAAGGAGTTGTGATATTACAATACCACAACTAGAGAGTCAAGATTTTGTAATATTTCTAGTTGGGGATTAGTGGTTTTATCTGATCAAGAGGTGAAATAAAAAAAAGTATCAATTAGTGGTTTTGTTTAAAATTCCACTAAAGGCACTTCATGATTATTTATTTTATTAGTGTCAAGTGCTAGGGTGATGATTTAGTTTGGATCAGATAGAGAATTAGTCTGATTAGTTGGATAGATAGGTTGGGTGGGTTATATGGATATGATGGGGTAGATATGAAAGGGGATCAAGTGGTTGTTAGGGAAAATTTAAAAGGGAGTGGGATTATTAGGTTAATTAGATGTTAATGTTTAGGGGGTGTAGATTCATAGTAGTTTGGGTAAATGTTAGTGATATAGGGATTAAGATAGGGTAATAAAGGATTAGGGATTATTTCAAAATTTGAGGTGACTTAAGATAGATAAGGTAAGTGAGTTAGGATAGGTATTGATGGGGGGATGATGATTAGTACAAGAGGATATGGGCATGATGGCATCAAGGTTGTGACATTTAGAGGTGCTTCATAAGAGGCATCAACTAATAAAGGTAGAGTTTACGATACTATAAATAATTGTTCTGCATGATATAGTGATGATGCCCATGACATGTATTGATTAAGATTTGTTCATAGCACTGTTGGAGAACTAAAATTTGTAAACCATCACATTTCACTTCATCATAGGTGAGATGATAGTCACTCTAGTGGACATATACAAGATTTATCACTTATCAATGCAAGGAGACTAGATATATTAGAGGTTTCATAGATTGATCCAAACATTGAAGTGCTTAGTAGGAGGATTATAGGTGGGTATGCTTGATATATGCACTGATATTGATAAGTGCTTGCATGAGGGCACCATTAAAAAATTGACACTAGTGGTGATGTCTCTTATTTTTGGCATTTTCCTACTAGACAAGACTAGGTAGTAGTTTAAACTAGGATTGGGGGATGTTACAACTAATATGGTGTAAGATCATTCAGTATCTACCTGGGGTCTTGTGGTTTTAGTGCATCTATATAAAGAGCTTCATCTGGGAGCTTATAGAGGAGCTACTAGTTTTAGGCCTTCATTACTTTTATAGGTATGGAGCTAGGAGTACATTGTTATCTAGTGAACATTGGGGACACTATAAATTCTCCAGTTAGAGTAGTCAATGGTTTTTGGGTGGTACATGTTACTAAGTGTGTAATTGGGGAATATAGGTGAGATGAGGTTTTATATAAATGCATTTGATATCCTATAGCTAGAGCACATTACATGGATGTTGTATAGAGGTATCCTATTTGGTTAGGATGATGAGATAGTGGCCATGCTCACAGAGTGTTATTGATGGGTTATTGTGATTTTATCAATAAGATATATTAGCTAGACTATGTGTAGTGCTAGTTTGGGTTCATTCAGAATGTCCCAATAATGAAGCATTTATTCACTCAAATTGAGTGGGAGAGGCCTCACTAGTGGAGGCTAATAGACAAAATGGATGTTTGGACTAACTATGATAGTATTGTCATAGTATAGTGGGATTTTTACACTCCTATTATAGATCTAGGTGTGACATCAACCTATATAACAAGGTGTACGCCTAGGATACTAGTTAGATTGACAAGACCTAGGGTTGTGGTGAGGAAGATTATTGTGAGGAGAGTCTTCTAGATATAGGCTAGGCTATGGAGGAAGATGAGATAGTTGATAACACAGGGTAGACATGATAGAGATGATGGAAATGTTGCTATGTATGTGGATAGGGGAGACAATGATCAAGAAAAATTAAGAGGATAAATGGGTCCTCAAGCCTAGGCATAGGGATAGATACCAGTATAGTCATAGATACCGATTGGTCCATAGGTTAGTGGGAGTGGTGATGGGGATGGTGTAGGACCTTCACATTGGCCATTAATAGAGGATGAGAGATATCATCTTACCTAAATATAGGGTGAGATATAGGCATACATATCTGAGATTATAATGCTCACATGATACTGAGATCAATTACAAGCCCAACTTCAAAGTGTGATGTCATCTTAGAGAGATGGATAGCTAGTGTAGGTACATGGGTAGGTTAATACATTATATGGTTAGGTGGTATAAATATATTGGCATGTCTTATGCCTAAGCCTAGATTATAGGATTATAGGCATAAATAGCCACATTATAGGGTCAAATTCAAAGTTGAGATGCCCAAATTACAAGCCTTTAGGGATATATTACATAGATATATGAATGCATACATACATTGACAAAGGAGGTGAAGATGGCCAAGAGGGCCAATGATGAGGCCAATTAGGTAATGGGTGTATGAAAGCTTACAGATGTGATGAAGAACATTGTCAGGTTGACCCAAGAGGCATAGTTCTACATGACCTTGTATGAGACCATAATACCTATGGAGCATCATATAGCATATTTTCAAACCAATTCACCACAGTCAATTCATCAGCCTTCAAGGGGAGTATGAGGAACATCAAGGCCACTTGGGCCTCTAGTACCACTAGGGATACAACCATGATTTTTGAGATGTATATATGTATAGGGGACTTTTTGTATTATTAGCTCATTCTTTCCCCATGGGCTCATCTAATTGTGTTATATATTTTGGAATGGATTCCATGTGGATGATGTATATTTGATGTTGATATATATATCATGAGATATTGTGATGATGGCCATATGTATATTGTTTATGATTTTTATTGATGTTGATGTGAGATATATTGATTGTGATGGGGATGGGATTGCATAAAGATGAGTGAGTCACATGGGATTATTTAAACTTAGATGATGTGAGTAGATTAGATGCTATGGATTTTATTTATAGATATACTATGATGGATACATGATTTATATGATGTGTTATATTTTTACAGTATGATTAGATGCATATTATGTATTATGATGGATGAATATGGAATTTTATTAATAATTTAATGATGGGGTAGATATGGTTTAGATTTTTTATTTATATGTTATGATGTTAGGTGTAGTGTATATGGGATATGATTTTATATGTTGGATGTTGTTTCATGAGGTGAATTTATATGTTATGGATGTATGATTTTAATTTCATGTTGGACATGTTTGGGAGATGATCATGAATTTTACATGATGTGGTTCCTATATATGTTGTGATAGTTACGTGATTATGCTCTATGGGGTGAATATGCAAAGGAAAAATTGATCCCCTATTATTTCACTTTGACCTCACTTACTATGGTAGGAATCCTCTTGCACCACAGAGGTAGGGTGTAATGGGATGGGATAACATTAGTCTTTAAATGAGGTCAGATATGGTAGGAATGATTGAGATAGGAATGGGGATAGGTAAGATGGGTAGTGGTTTTGGAATCCATTAAAATGTTTGAAATACTTTTTAATATTACATCATGTAGCCATGTGTCAGGGACATGAGAAGTCCAAGACACATTAATATATATATGTAGGGAACTTCGTTTGAGAGATGACCTTTCCTAAACAAAAATTTGAGGGTCACTCATACTATCCTTGTTCCCATGAAAATTGACAAGATAGAATATTAAAAAATTGTTATAAAAACTAATTATCAAATAGAACACTTTACTATGTACATGAAAAATCCATCACATACATACATAAGACAAAACATATGATCACACAAGATAATAAAATATAACAAAGACTAAGAATAATATTAAAAAGAATATATATATATATATATATATATATATATATATATATATATATATATATATATATATAGAGAGAGAGAGAGAGAGAGAGAGAGAGAGAGAGAGGGAATGAAGTTATTAAGAATGATTATATATAATGGGCCTAATGATGATGTTGGGGGTATATATAGGATATGTGATACCCAAAATATTATCTGTGTCAAGACGTGACTCCAACCAAATTTGTAAATAATCATGAAATGGGGGTCATGATGACCCTTCAAGAATCAGTATCATAGTGTACACCTAAGAACCTTAAAAAAAGAATTTTTACTTTGTGACCCTCCTTAATGATGACATTAATGGGAAAATGTGGACCTAAGGCTTTGTGATAGCAATGGATGAGTGTGGATGGAATGTCATCATGAGGCTAAATAGAGAGGTACTTGTCAAAGAATATTTTTAAGGTAGTAAAAAGAACCCTCCAACAAATATTCTCAATGTTTGACAATCCATGTACACTTCCTTATGATAAAGTATTTATCCCTTATTGATGCTAAAGAATCACATGATATATTATTATGGTTGAGACTAGGGTCAAGGTTATTTTAACAATTTGATGGAAACTATTTTTCATCATGGTACTTTCCCAAGATCCCAGAGAACTAATTTTCACCATTGGATGGATTTTTTTACTTTTTATTTTTATTTATTTTCTTAACTATTAGACTGGGGATGAGATAGGGTGAGTCGATGGAGTGGATTTGAGATTCCCCTAAGAGTGGGTAATCATAGATGGAGGATGTTAGATCCCATTATGTATAAAAGTGCTTCAGATGTATGATGTTCATAGGGTCATCAATTTATTCTCCATTAAGTGTGGCTAATTTATATGCTCTTGATTTGAACTTAGAAATCATAATATATGGCCCTAACAAATTATATTCAAATTTATCCTTATTATCTCTATCTTCATTAGTTTTTTTTCTAATTTTCCTTTGGGACTAGGTCACCAACATTAAATTCCCTAGACTAGATCTTTTTATGATATTAGCCTTTGAGACTATTTTGATAAGCTCGTAGGTGATTAAGGGCCTTCTGAAACTTATCTTTTAGAAGCTCCAATTCTTTTAGGCATTTCTACCTATAATTATGGTCAATGATGATCCCTCCTAGTGAAATTTGAAGGGAGGGAAGCTCAACTTTCAATGGCAAGATTGGTTTTGTCCAGTAGACCAAGGGATATAAATTTTCCCTGGTAGATGTGTGAATGCTTGTGAGATAATATCACAAAGTTGGATATAGTTGTAAGTGCCAATTTTTACGTACTTGATTGACTATTTTCTTCAAAATTTTGATGAGGGTCTTATTGGTAGCCTCTGCTTGTCCATTACATTGGGGATAATAAGGGGAGGATAAATGCTATGTGATATGATATTTTTGACATAAGACCTTAACTTCCTAATTTTTGAATGATTTACCATTGTCTAAACTAATGTTGGTAGGTATGCTAAAGTGAAAAATGATCTGATTGAGAATAAATTTAGATATTTGGAGGCCTATGGTATAAGTGAGAAACATTGTCTCTATCCATTTAGTAATGTACTCCAATATTGTAATAATAAACTTTTGACCATTTGATGAATTTAGATTAATTTTGCTAATTATATCAAGGCCCCATATGGAAAATGGACATGGACTCATGATAGGATATAATTCTTATGTAGGGGAATGAATGAGGTTCCCATATTTCTGACAGGCTAGACATTTTTGCACATATTGATAAGAGTCTTGTTCCATTATTGGCTAATAATATTTAGTTCAAAAAAGTTTTTTGGATAGGTCCATTCCACTAGTGTTCCCACCACATATACCACCATGAAGCTCTTTGATTTCCTAAGAGGCCTCTTCTAATGTTAGACATACTAACAAAGTTCCATTATATCCCCTATTATAAAATGTTGTACCAAGGATTATGTATCAAGAGGTGTGATGAATGAAGGCTTTACGTTGGTGGTGGTTGAGGTTAGGAGGGAGGATGTTATCATGGAGGTACCTATAAATGTCATGGTATCAAGGGAGAATAGGATCATTAACTTCACAAATCTGAAAAGGAGTCATAGATTCATGGGTTAGAATAATTATATTCTCAATTAAAAACTTCCCTTTCATAATGTCTTTAGGGATATCAATTAAAGATCTAATGGTAGCCATGGAGTTAGTTGCTTTATTAATTGATCATGAAACTTGCAAAAAGTTAATAGATGAAAAATTGGATTTTAATTTATCCACCAATTGATTATAAGGGAGAAAATTGTTGTCCTTCATATACAATTTATCATTGACCTGCTTGATTATTAGCTATGAGTCACCAAATACTTGTAAGTGTTGGATATTCCACTGAATGTCTAGATGAAGATTGGCTATCAAGGCCTCATATTCTAAAATGTTGTTAGTGCATAGGAAGGCAAGGTAAAAATCCTTTAGAATAAGATCAACTTATGGGTTGAGTATGATGATGCCTACCCCTAATCCATGCATGGTGAATGAGCCATTGAAATATAAATTCTAGGTGCTTGATTATGAAGTACTCATTATGGATTCATGTAGGAAGTTTGTTTTAAGGGGCTCAATCACTTCAAGTGGTGATTTAGCTAGTTGATCTTCCATGAATTTTCTTTTTATAACCTTTTTATTGACATATTCAATTTCAAAATCACTAAGCAACATTATCAACTTTGCCATTCCTCAAGTAAGAGCTAATTTCGATAGTAAATATTTTAGGGGATCAACCTTGGCAATGATTTTTACCTAATTATTTAACATGTAGTGCCAAATATTTTGTGAGGAAAAAAACATGATTGAACATGCCTTTTCAATTGGAGTATAATTTATACCATAAGATATTAGTGTACAACTAAGATAATTTATGGCTTGTTTTTGCCCTAATCATTGTGTTGTGCTAGGAGGGAACCTATTGTACATGGGGTTGCTAAAATGTACAAGATCAAAGGTATTCCCAAGATGGGTGGTGACAACATAGGTGCATTAGCTAAATATAATTTTATATTTTTGAAAGCTTACCGATACTCTAAATTCTAGTAAAATTTAGTCCTCTTATTTAAGAGATGGGTGAAGGGGTGGAATTTGTTTTCAAGCTTGGAAATAAAGCACCAAATGGACTATAATTTTCCCTTAAGACTTATAAGTTTCTTTAAATTATGAGGTGGATTCATTTTTGTGATTGATTTGACTTTTGTAGGGTTGACATCTATGCATCTTATAGAAACTATAAATCCAAACAATTACATTTAGGTGATACTAAATACACATTTCTTGGGATTTAGCATAACTTTGTATTGTCACAATCATTCAAATATTCTTATCCAAAGCTCGTGGTGATTATATATTAATTTAGACTTCTCTAGAATGCCATCCACATATCCTCAACATTGTCTTGCATCATGTCATAGAAAATGAGTATCATGGCCCATTGATAGGTTATGCCTACATTTTTAAGGTTGAAAGGCATGACCTGATTGTAAAATGTTACCCATGGAGTGATAAAAGTTATTTTTTGATGGTTCTTAGTTATGATTTTAATTTGATTATATCCTAAGAAACCATCTATGAGAGATAACATTTCATATCAATTATTTGAGCCTATGATCATGTTGATGTTTGGAAGGGGGAAATCATCCTTGGGACATGCTTTATTTATATGTCAAAAGCTTTTGTAAATTATAATTTTTCCTTTGGATTTATCATAGGGATAATAGTATAAATTCAATCTGAATAATCTATAGGGATGATAAATCCAACTTCCAATAGCTTTTATAGCTCCTCTTCAACTAATAGTACTACTTATAGGTTCATATTCCATAGTTTTAGTTTGACTAGTTTGTCATTTGGATGCAAAACCAAATGATGTACCACTAATGTGGGGTCTAATCTAGGTATGTCCTCATAGATCCATACAAATATGTCAATAACTTCTTTAATCAACTCTACGATGACTTCACATTCTTCTGGCGTGGGAGATTCCTGAAGTTTAACTATTTTGGAATGTTTATCTATCACAATATTGAAAACTACCAATTTTGAATAAGAGATGGTGATTGTTATTATAAGGGGGTATTGATATTTTGGGACAATTTGAAGCAAAGTGATCAGGAATCTCTATGTCAATGTAATAATAATCTTTTAATTCCAATGAGACATGTGGAAGTTCATTTGGTTTGTTAGGAGGCTCTTCCTATTAAAATTACTCTTAATCACATTCATTAGGGGGTTATTGTTGTTCCCTGAAGTATGTGGATCGGTAAATATTTATGGAAAATCCATTTTTATGGTCACTATATGGCTGAAATCTTGAACTCCCATATATTGCAAAATTGATTAATCATTTTGAAATGTGTCAAAAGAAGGCTCTTATTTTGAATCCTAGTCTACAAGTGATGGATAATAGATGGAAATATTAATGGTAAAAATAATAGTATTAGGGAAGAGATTAGTGTCAATAATATCTTCTAAGTGACTATAAATGGAACCTATTTCAATGTCTTCACCATGGAGAGATGACCCAAGGATCAAAAGAGAATCCACAATGATATCATTTGGGTCATCATGATATAGTCCATACCCTAGACCCAAGTATTTAGGATATTATTGAACCATGATGGTTTCAAGTCTACCTTACTCTTGTTTTCCTAGTGCTTTCCCTTTATAATGCATATTCTCCATCATATTCTAGACATGGGGATATTGTTTTCCTAGAGAGATGAAGGCCTCATCATCTAGAATAGGCCATGAATCATGTGATTCTTCAATGCATTCTTCAGATAAGAGCCTAAAACTTGAGAAATTCATTGATCTAAATTTGTATTTGATGGGATTAGTCTTCCTCATTGCTGGGGATGTATAACTACTTGGAGAAAGAGGTAAGTTGCCAATGTATAAAGTTTTATATTTGTATTCTCCATAACTTGTGGATGTGATCTTAAAATGAGTGACATTCAGTATTAGATTAGATGTCTATTCAATATGATTAAGGGAAATGTATTTGGAAGTTATTGATCTTAATATGGAATTATATGTACTAGGATAAGGTGATGATGATTAGTCCATCTAACATCTATGAAGATGGTTGATGACTTTGAGAATAATGAGCTCCTTTCTAGAGTGAAGAAATTTTAGGCAATAATGTAAAGTGGATAGAACATATTGAATTTTGTGAATACATAGTTTTCCAAGTAGAATATTGTAATGTATATCTACATCCATAATATGGACTAGTGTTTGATGCACTATAGGTCCCATGGTGATAAGAAGATAAATAGTCCTAGCGGACGGCTTCTCATTATCATCATAAGCTTTGCTAATTATTAAGGTAGGCCCCAAAGATGTTTCCAAATATCTTAATTTATTCAATAAGTCTAGATTACATAAATTTAACACTAATATTCCATCCATGATAACCTAAGAGACATAATGGTGGGATATAGAAACTTCAATGTATAGGGGATAATTATTATGTGGGCCAATGGGGGGCATATCTTGGCCACCAAAAGTGATCTAATATGAATGTGATAAATGCCCTACTAATGCTTGTAAATAATTGGTATCAAAGTTACTAGGTACTTTTAGATCATTTAGGACTTGGTTTGGTATCTCTCAGTATAAAAAAAATGTTTTAAGACGCTCCATCAAAGATATCTGAGCTAGACTTGTCTCAAGTTGTTGAATGATGTCATTAGATTTATCCAAAGGGATTGAATCTCTTTTAGTAACATTCCATTTTTGGATAATGAATAAATTGGATGGGTCATTAGGTGGTGCCACAAGGACTACTATCATATTGCATCTAGTAGTGACTATGTAATCAATAGTGGCTTGATTAATATTTAGAATGGGGGATGAAGGTGGAGTGGGTTCTTGGAGGTTGTAGATTTTAATTATATTAATGTAGTGGTAAGGTACATTGTGGTAGTCAATGAGGTTGGATGAAGAGGCTTGACCCTAGTCTCTCGGTGGTCTCTAATTTTTTTTGGTCATGCTCAAGGAGTGGATCCTTGTATATGTTGAGCTTCCCATTTTCTAATTCATTTAGGGGAGTTTCTCCTTCAATTTCAATGTCTCCTATTTAAATTAAATATTGTATGTGGTGGTTAATATGAACACACCATTTCATATCATGCCCTTTAAACCTATGATATTTTAAAAACTGATCTTTTGATACCAATCTAGCTTGGGTTGGTAATTATCCACAAGGCTGATTTAGGAAAGGTGATCATATTATTAGTAATTAATTGATTTAAGACTATTTTAATTGGGACTCCCAAGATTGTGAATGTTCAAATATAAATTTGGTTATTGTGTAGGGTTCTTATTTTAAACCATTTGTATATGTTGTTGCTTAGAATCAGTTACACCATCTCCCATGACATTCTTATTTTTTTTGAAGACATTAGATTTACATTAAAAAGAGTTATATTGATTTTGGGTGTGCTAATTCTAAGAATATAACTTGATTTTCCATTTTTCAATAAAGGCCTTCTTGATTTGCATTCCTTTCTCTATTATCCCATCAAAGGTCTTAACACACTGTAGATTCAATTGATACTTGAGTTCAACACTAAGATTATCAATAAAGATTTAAGATAATTATTTTTTAGGTACTATGCATCTCAAATGGCTTGCCTAACTTTGCCATCTTTATAAGAAATATGCTATACTTTCACTACTTCATTACTGGTTATTATAGAGGTCAATTATGGAGATGTCATGATCTATATTAAATGAGAAATGTCTAATGAATTATTCTATCAATTCTCCAAAGCTAGATATCGACCCCTTAGGTAAATTTATAAACCATTATAAAGTGGGTCTAATGAGACTTTTGGTAAAAATTATCAATAAATAATCACCTTTGTAAGATAACTCATGACAAACCACATAAAATTCTTGGACATGATCTATAGGATCTCCTTTCCCTTAATATTTATCAAATGTAGGTAACTCACAATGTGAAGGAAAGGGTATTTATAAAATACTTATGTCTAAGGGTGAGGAACACAAGTATTCATACTTATATTTGATGGCTTGTCATTGTGGATCTATTTGTTGGAGGGTCTCTTTCATAACTCTCCACTTTTGTGTAAAGATGGGATCTCCTAGAGGATTGGTGGTTTGATTTTGGATTCTTTGGGGAATATGGGTGTTATGGGAATTATGGGTGCTATACATGTTGTTGGTATAATTGGTATTATTAACATTATTGATTTTATTTATGTTATTATTATTATTATCATCATGAATATTTGGGATGTTTTGTTGAGGGGATGGTGGATGTTTATTATGGAGTAGAAGGTTGATATATTATTGGTCTAAGCAATATTCTATGATAACTTGTCTTGTATTAGACTCAATATGGTTAGTATTAAGGGGTAGTGGGAATTCCTCTTCTAAAAATATATGGTCCACACATTCCTCTTATGGGGGTAATTAATTATCATTTATATTCTAATGGGGTATTTTTGGATGGGATGGAAGGTGAACTAGATTATGTAAGAGAGTATGATCGAAGGTGGAGGTTAGTGTGATCTCTCTTTTGATGGAATAGGCTAGGACATGATCATGATTCTCATTTATATAATGGTCAATTAAGTTCCTAAATTCATCATTATGAAGGGGATTAAACCTTTTATCCTCTTCCCTAGGTGTGTGCATATCACTATGAGTTTTATCATGTTCCTATGTTAGGTCAAACATATGCCCCAATGGTTCATTATTTTGGTTGGAGACCTATCCAATCCTGAGTTGGGTGCAGGTGTGGATAACTATTTTGAATGAGAGATGTGATTAAATGTGATAGATGAGATGTAAGTCTTCAAATAATACCTCCGTGTAGAGATCAATGCTACTAGTAGTCAAAAAAGAGTGATGTAATGGTTTTTAGAATATGATGAGGTACCTAAGAATTACCAAGAGATAAAGCCTCTTAAGAGACCAATCTAGAAATGATAAAGGAGAGTTATGGGATCAAATTCCTTATGTACTAGTAAAGAGACAATTTGATGGGTGATAGATGAGAAAGGTATTTGATAAAAACTAAGATAAGTGATGAGTGCTAGATTAGAGTATTATAAGACTATGTGTATTGATAATACCTAGTCTAGAACATGTAGAAAGGGAAAAATGGTAATAAATAAGATAGGTGACCAATAGAACTCAACTTTAAGATGGAATATATTACTAAAAAGGTGATGAGATGGATAGGGGATAGTAGATGTATGCTAAATATGATGTGTATTAAGTGGGTAGAGAATGTAGTGGATGTAGGATTGGACAAGAATGGTAGCTACTGAGGATAAATTATATACCAATAGATGTTTAATAGTTACTAAAGAAAGGTATGGGAATGAAGATGATTATTATAATATGTTATGATATGGATAAAAGGGGGTATATTGTAACTAGATGATAGTGAAGTATTTAAAAGGGGTGATTAATATGGTGGATATAGTAGAATTAATAATACATATGGGTAGTGTTTTAGAGACATGAAAGATTTAGATATAATAGATTATAATATTTAATAATTATATGGGATGTGTATGGGATGGGTATATAATGTGGTAGGTATGAAGTGATATGATAGAGAGTAATAGAATATATAAATTAGGTATAAAAGAGAGACATGAAAGGGATAATTACTATAAGAAAGTGTTGTGGGATGGATATGGGGTGGATAGTGGATGTAAAAGAGGGATGAAAGATTAGGATATGGATGATATGGGATGAATATGAGATGATAAAATAGATAAGGTTTTTTGAACAAAATATAGTGGTCAAAGGTGATGTGGATATATATTTAAATAAGAGGGATATCTAAATGGGTATTATATGGATGCTACGTGTGGAAGAAAAAATGATAATGTGGGATGAATGACCAATATATGTGTGAATGGTGTGAAGATTAAAAATTAGGATGTGATATGATGAGTGTTAAACTATAGGTATCTAAGGTATCACACAAAATATAGGTATGTCCAGATCAACTTACAAACAATACAAGTCTTTGTATAATACTCAAATAACACACTAAAGTACAATCCTAAATTTGTCAACTATTATAGTGTGTAACCTAATACTCACACCATATAATGGATTAATAGGTAAGGCTATAGGTTTATGATCTATTATGGTATCAACCAAACCCTCTCAACCCCTCTTGCACTCAATGACTACTTTTGAGTAAATACTAACTCCTATAGCAGTGCCCCTATTACAGTGGAAGGCTCATAATCTAAGTATATAAAAAATATTCTAGGTGCATCCTCGATATACATGAAGGTAAGTTGGGGCCCAAGTTTATGTAGGATACTATCTGATCACCCTATATCTTGAATCTTAAATGCCCCTCATTCTATGAAACCCTTTATTGGGAATTTTGCTTAGGTAGATAATGACAACTCTCCTAATTTTTAGACTCCATCAGAACATAGAGTTTGGTTAGTGCATCATGATGAAATCCATGTCACCAACCCATATAAGTTAATATTATGTGTGGGGATTAATTTGATGCCATTTGTTACCCTTGAGGGAGGGATAAAAAATAAGCAAACATGATATGATTAATTAATTGATTAATCACCTAAGTGTGAGGGAAAAAAATATGATGATTATTTACAAGTCAACACACACAAAAGAAAGTATATATAATGAAAATAAATCAAAACAAAGATATATACAAAAACTAAGACAATATACTAGAGGAAATCCTTTCCTACAAGTACAAGGGTTAGAAATACGAGTGGGTTGCCTTGGTCTTTGAGGGATCCTATGCCAAAATGGGTTAGTAGTTTGATTTTCTACAAATAGAAAGTCCTTATAAAACCACAAACACATAGAGAAATATCATAACCATAATGCACAGAATAACAACTATAAAACAAAACCACAAGTCATGAGTTGTGACTTTATATAATGTTAGCAGACTATGATAGTTATCTTACAAAACCATGATAGTTAAAATCACTACTCAGAATAACAAAATTCCAACTAGTAGAAAAATTCAATCTATAGTTTTGTAAATAATGACAAAATTATAAAATATTCCTAAGTGTCAGTCAGATAACTATACTATCATATTGATTAGAGACATGTAAAAATGTGTTTAAATAATTATAAAACAAGAAAAGGCCCAATATTATGAAAAATTTATAAATTTGATCATAAAAAATAATTTATGCTACAAATAATATGATATTATTCTATTCAATGTCTAATGATAGTGAAAATTAAACCTAATTCTATCTAGGTAGGCCTAAATTACCTTGTTGACTCTATAACTACAAAGTCATGACCACAAGTAACAAAAATGTAACTTCTTAGACAAAATCACAAGTAAAAGACTTTCAAGTTTTTAGTAAAGTCTAAAAAAATCTTGGGATGGGATCTAGAATGCTTATATTGTCTTTATTCTACCCCTATTGTTCTTGCACATACAAATAAAAACTATAAAAACCTCTTTGTAAATGGGTTATTTAAGGCAAAATACCTTGATTAACAAATGTTCAAGATGATGAAAATAACCAACAGTTTAGATTAAAAACATAAGAACATTCTCTATAGATCTTAAAAATCTTCTATTTGATGATCTAGAGAATAAACAGGTTAAAACTTTACTATTTTTATAAGTAAGGACAAAACTATAGATATTAAAACTAATATCACTACTACCATGTCAAAGTTTCTAGTCATAGAGTCAAATTTTTGTAGGAGATGATCAAAAGGTCAAGGTTTAGATTAAATATTTCTCCCTATAACCAAATAATATAATAATCTTCATAAAAAAAAAAATCAATTTATAGATATGTCTATTATTAGGTGATAGTGGAGGGTTTAAGGTAAATCTAAGTTTGTCAAAATTGTGACTATACCTAACAAAATTGCTATTACTATTTCAAAGTCACAAAAGTCAAAGTCATGGTTTTTAAGAAGATATAAAACAACTAAATATAAGGTAAATCCATTCCTTGTCCTAGACATAAAAAAATATAAATAGACAATAATATTCCTATAGAGAGGGGGGTTAACAAGAACAGATCATAGATACACCCCTAACTATTACGCTTGACAAAATCATGACTACAACTTAATATATAACTATTAATAGAACAAAATCATAGCTCTCAAATTTGTGCTTTTTTCAAAAACAAAAAACATATATAAAGCTTAACCGTTAGTGGTTAGTCAACAAAATCATTACTCAACATACAAAGTTGTGACTATAATATTGCTAATACTAGTGCAAATTTGTAATTCACTTGTACATGACAAATGTTCAAAATTTGGCCTTAAATTAACATATTGTTTGTCCTAAAATCACTCAAATGACTTCCATCAATGTTTTAATGTTATCTAAGGGAGTGATTTCCCATTATTCTCACCAAAAAGTGCACTAAATTTTAGATCTAAGCTATATTACTAATTCTAGTAATAAAAACTTAAAACTTGGTCACACCAATAGGAATGGATATAAAAGGCAAATTAGAAAAATAAAAACATGATTATCATCATTTTTACCTCCGTATAGATCCACTATAGGATTTAAAAATGGATTGTTTGATGTCCAAAACTTGAAATGTTGGATTGCTTGATGAGTGTTGATGATGGCTTTGAAGTGATTGAGTAGGTTTGATAGTGGCTATGGATAGATGCAAGGGAGATTTTATGGATGCAATATAGTTAAAATATGATGTCTATATGGATTTCCATGTTAGTTTGAGAGTGGAAGGATAGATTTTTTAAATAAGCATGGGGGATGAGATCAATGGCTCAAATTCAAATTTGGGCCATTGATATCAAGGGCTAGGGATTTTCCATGGAAATTTTAATTCCATGGAGATATCTAGAATTAGAGAGTTCTAGAGAATGGGGATATAATTGGAAATATTTATATAATCCTTGAATTATATAAATCTCTCCATAGGGTTTAGGGTTTTAGGAGAGGCTAGGATAGGTGGTCATTGGGTAGGTAGATTATTTTGGAATATTAAATTGGCTAGTTGGATTAAGGAGTAGGTTAGTGGATAATAGGTCCTATTGGGGGTTTAATGAGGGGATTAATTGGTTTTTGGGATTAAATAAGGTTTTTAGGATATCAAAATGGGATGAAGGTTATACGGTTATTAGTTAATTTAGCTAGGAAATATATAAATTAGACAAAATTAGTACAATTAGTAAAATTAGCCGGGCAAGCATAATTTAGTGCATATATTTCTAGCCGAACTAGTTTGGACCCTATATTATGACAGAAAAAATTATGGATCATGATCATACTAACTGACTACTCCAGTTGGTGAAGAACTTCCAAAACCCATGAATATTGTGCACCTTAAGAGGTTATACACTTAATAAATATTCAAACCATTATCTACAAGACCCCTTACTTAGGGGAAACTTGTGATAAATTATTTTATCCTACCATTATATCCTAGACCATATTTGTTTTTACCTACCCTAGATCATTCATTCAAGAACCATATTCTTTTTATGACTTTGGATAGTTAAATATTTGGATAGTTGGTACTTTAGATCATTAATATCCTAGCTTGACTCATTTTATAAAACATGTTATAACAAGGACATCTTTTATCCCTTAACCAATTATGATCTTGATTATGACTCAGGAATTATGAATGCATTCAATACTAGTTATACAAAATAGATTAGCATCGATAATATTTTGTAGCTTCCTTTAATAGACAAGTGAACATAGATGCATTTGCTCAAGGTTTTTACATGTAGGATGGTTATTCATAGATATCTCATGTTGCATAATATTTATTATTTTTCTACTATTTGGTAGGCATTATTGCCTTAACAAGACCTCACTCTTGCTAATTTATGAACATGGACCATTACATCTGGTTTAGTTATTTTTTGAATGCTTACCTATATACATGCATATCCTCAACTAGGTAGTTATTTGGACATTTTTTGCATATTTCCTTTCTATTGCTTATCCAAAAAAAAACACAAAAACATTATAAAATGATCCACAATATTAAAAAAACATTATTTTGCATTCTTGTTTACTTTAATTATCCCAAGTGATTATCAGTTTACAAGATCATTCTCATTTGTATACTCTAACCATTTTATGATCCCATCTTCCCATTTATTCTAAAACATAAATATTGTCTTCTTATCATCACTTTTATTCTATCCCACTTCTTGGGAGAACTAAATTTGGCCTAAAGTGCATGCTGGATCTTGTATCCATGGAATTGTGTAGGCAATGTCCACTTATATTATATATCTAGAGTCAGCTCAACCACCCCCTTCCTTTTCTTCTTTTGCCCCCTCATTTTATTTTGTGTTATTTCCCTATCATTTGGAAGCAACTTTGTGTCCTTATTCTTGTTACACTATTGTAGAAAGCAATGCTTCTACTACATGTGGCTGAATAATTAATTTCAAATTTCACTAACATCGTGAGTATATCTTTTTTGTGTGTTTTTATTTCATTTATATTGGTGTTTTGTTGTCTTTTCATTTCTTCCTTCCTCTCATTTTGTTTCTTCTTATTCTTTCTTTGTCTTTTATTTTACTTTTTGGTCTTGTTCTTTTATATTTTTCTAGGAAAATCTCAATAGTCACATGGATCTTGATTATTCATATCTTATTTTCATGTTGTTTATTAATTTGTTGTTTATTTATTTGTAAACATTTTTATTCCTACTTAAGTCTTGATTATTCATATCTTGATTTTGAGTTAGGTTCATTTATGTCTTTTTTTTATTTGTTTTTTTAAAAATGTAAATAGTTATAATTATGGTATTGGTAGTTCTTATCATTATCCTTAGTTATAAATATTAACATTTGAATCAGCTCAATGCAAGTGAAATACAATGACATTATAGGCTACTCATACTTATGATGCATAATTTCATATTTCTATAGCAAGTACTATGTGATTTGAATCCAAGTCTCAAGATTAGTGTAGATTCGATGATTAAATCTTAAAGTGCACCAATAAAACTAGGTACCAATGGATTATCTCACTCTCAACTCTATGCAAGATGTGTATCTCTTGGTATAGATTATGAGTCTAATCAAATAATGGTCAATTTTCTTCATTCCTCATTCCATTCTCTCCCACTTCTGGGTGAACTCCATTGACTTGAGATCAATTTGGAATATATAGGAAAAAATTGAATACATGATATATCTCAAGTGATCTCAATCATCTTTATTCTTCTTTTCGTTTCTTTCATCACTTTGTATATCCCTGTAGGCCTAGCTTTATGTGGTTTTTTAGTTATTAGGCCATTGTACCTACATTTGCACCAGCTCATTTTTAATCTATATAATAGGCTATATAAATGATCTATTTATTGTAAATTTGTGGTAATGGGGAACAAAATCTGAATTAGTCACAAATCTAAATCATCCCTACAAGGGCACAATTATTTATCAATGATAAAAATCAACCCTACTAGGGAAAATTTATTTTATCAACTAATCAAATATTCTCTAATGGTGCACATTATTATTTCCTTTCTCTAAAGATATGATTATCATTTTCATTATAACTAAAATATCTATGAACCTTTTCCATTATTCTATCAATATTTTAATGTGTAACTTGTCTCGAGATTGATCATTCCTTAAGTGTGTAGCTTGCACCTTAGTTTTGGGTGTGTTCAAAGTGTGTCACTAATATTTTTGGATTATATATTTCCCTTTGACCCATCCATTGGGCTCATTATACTCTAATTATATTTTGATCATTGATGGAATCAATGCATGTAAGCATTAACTTGGATGGATTTAGTTTAAACCATCGGTAAATCTCACCTTTTCTCTCTTTTTGAGAGTCCATCTTTCTCTTTCATCCTTGTGTGTCCTTTTAAGGGGGCATTGTGGGTCATTTCCTTCCAATTTATTCTTGATAAATATTTTATTTAAAAATACATCACCTCAATAAATGTCTCATTACACCTTCTCAAATGGGGATAAAATGTAAACATCCAATTCCTAACACCATTTGTGTTGAAATTGTCAATCTTACTCAAAATTGGTGAAAACACATAGATTGGCCCAAAATAACTTAAAAACACTAAATGGTTTGAGATTATTGTATAAAATTTCTAATTTAGGCTAATGTATCCCAAAATGGGGTAATTCAATTTATGGGATTAATAAACTTTCTCAAATCATTTCAAGTCAAAATGATGAAAATGCATTTTGGTGATTTAGATCACTCTTTTCTTTTAATTTGGAAGCACATGATAGTGCATGTTTTATTTTGTGTCGATAAAATCCTAAATTAAAGATTGTTCTATACACAACTAGAATCACCTTATAATTCCTCTCTAGTCAAATTATGACCTAGTAATATGACATTCTGACTAGTTTGATTAATTGAGTTTAACTGATTTCCAAAAAAATGCTTAAAATTTGATTAATCTTACTTAGGAAAATTTAATCAAATTATGAGATTAAGTAGGAATTCCATGAAAGTTATTGAATATCTATTTATTGTAAAATGATTTGTTTTATCTACATCATCAAGTGAAATCATTTATGGGTTGGCATCTGTAAGCCATAAATGCAATAAATATCAAGTTTATGGCCTCCATGCCTCTTTAATGCCCTTTCCTTTCAAATATTTATGAGGATATTTATAGATTAATTATATAAAATTGGATTAATTCATGACCAAAAATCTTGATCTCAATATGGATGATCATGTTTAATCCTGATCAAATTTAAAAATCTATAAATAGGAGGGCCGAGACCACCATTTTAAAGATTTATTTATGTAAAATTATTATTTAGAATTCTCTCCACAAGCCATTTGTTTATGTAGTTTATTATGATAAATTTGTAATAGGATAGCTTCATTAATAGGCATAACATTGATTTTCATATCATGAGCCTAGTTTCATTGGTGAGCAAGAGATTATGGAAGAGCTTTGTCTTGCATCATTGTTGAAAAATTGAGCACCAAATCAAGGGAAAAATCATGTTTTGAGATACATTTTGATGGTTGGATGCTCCTGGAAAGTAATGTACATATAGTTTATTTAATTTTCTCTTTATTATCATTTTAAAAACCCCATTTAAGTGATTTGGCTTATTTTTTAATGACTTTATGAATTTTTATTTACTTTCTTGACTAGTGATTGATATAACCATCGTTGTAATCCTTCTCTACACACTTATCATGGACAAGGATGACAGGTTGTTCTTGATTTATTCTAGTTAATCTACCCAAAGTGTTTTAGTGTAATATAATTATTTTTTTGTAGGGGGATTTAAGGATATTCATTTTTATTTTAAACCATTTAAAATAGATAATATATGGATAAAGGTTATGTGGGTATCCTAACTTGACTAAAGGTTGTTATGAATTTTTATTTATTTTCTTGACTAGTGATTGATATAGCTAAAAAGGGTCTTCCTAATATGAGTGGGTATGGTTTTAGGTTACAACACCATAAAATCTACTAGATATTCTCATGATTCAATCTTTACATCTACATATTCTATAATCCTTTTGGTTTAGTAACTAACTAATCAATGATTTGGATAATGGTGGAGTTAGGTTATATCCCCATATATGATAGTGCCTGGAGAGTTTCATTTGTCATGACATTAATTAATGCACTCAAATATAATAGAACATTAGGTGTTTATTTATTTCTTATGGTAATTGTTAATACAAGACTTCTTATGTTTGCATATTTAGGTAAAACTAGTTTTCTTGCTAGAAGATCATCTAGTTTACCATCTGCATGTATGGTCTTTGGGTATTGTTTCTTTCTTATAGGTGTCTTG
Source organism: Torreya grandis (assembly GCA_037957365.1). Lineage (NCBI taxonomy): Eukaryota > Viridiplantae > Streptophyta > Pinopsida > Cupressales > Taxaceae > Torreya > Torreya grandis. Next base: position 1,816,248 of record JARHVA010002689.1, read on the forward strand.
ACATACAAGATTTTATTGACTCTATTTAATTCTATAATATCCATGATATCTTGTAATAAAGGTACTTCAATGTTCAATTTTATTAATTCCTAAATCAAATAAGATTCTTTCTTGCTTTCAATTTCCTATAGTCTACTAGGAAAAGGAACATGTGGAGGAGTAGTAATATGTTCTTCTATCTTTTTTGACACTTTTTTGAGTTCCTCTTTTTGAACTATAGCTTGAGGTGTATCTATTTTTGATTTTTCATTACACAATTTAGAGATGGTGATAAGAGGTTCTTGAATTGTCCTTCCTAACTTAAGATGATTTTGTTTAAGTTTAATATATCCTACATTCATGATTTCTCCTTGTTAATTTACATAGACATGGGTTGATGGTTTATTCTTGGTGTTAGTCAATTCTTAAGTAGGAAATTTGGGTAGATTAACTTTTTATATAGTTTGAGTTTTAGGAGGTGTCATCAAATCTTGTTACGGTGAGAATCTTCTGTGTGGGTTAAATTATGGATTGACATTCCACTGTGTATTTCCCCATTGTTGTGACTATGGTTGGAGTATCCATATTTGTTAAGGAATCATCCAAATTTTAAGTATAATCCATTATTTATTAGCCCATTATGGTTGTTCTTGTCCCCACATAGGTTGAGGTGCCTAAGTAATGTAGGGTGTCATCCATGGATTAATGGGATTTTTTGGGTAAAATTAACCTGAGGTCTAGTTTTATGGAAATATATTTTGTCTTTGGACATAATTCATATTTTATATGGGATGTGTATTTTATTTCAATTGATTTTTCAAGACAAATAGATAGTCACAATGGTTTGTGTCATGTTCTTCACTGTCACATATCCCACATACTATTTTATCCAAAGGACAGTCTTTGAGAGCATGTTTTAATTTACATTTTGGATAATATATGGATAAAGGTTATGTGGTAAAATTAGATTTTTTAAGGCCATATAATGTAGTTTTAACTTGACCAAAATTTCAATTTTAAAATTGGAAAATTCTTTCATCAATCAACTAAATTCATTGCATTTGCCTAGTTTTCATTTCCTAATGCTTGGTTTTATTCTGGAATAATTAGTACATAGATATAAAGTCTTATGGATTGTTAATTTGATAATGTCTCCTTTACCCATCATATTTAAAAAAAACCTAGATTCATCATCTAATCCCTTAAGAAATACCATTTTCACTACCTATTTTGCTAGTGGATATCGACTACATTTATGGGAAAATGTGAATCTATCTAGATAATCTACCAGAATTTCTTATTCATTCTATTTGATCTTGAAGAAATATTCTTTCATATCCCTTAATCTATATTAATCTAGATATTTATCAATAAACATATTTTTCATGTCTCTCTACGTATTGATAGAATCACATGAAAGGCCCATGAACCATGTCATGGTTGCCTCTTTAAGTATAGAAAGGAACATTTTGAGTTTTTGACTATCAGTTGTGTAATAATAAGTTTGGCATAAAAATTTGAATTCAAAGAAGAATTAAAATGAATATTCTAAGGACTTATCCCTAAAGGTTGGCCTAATTTATGATGAAATGTCTTTTTATAGAGGTTTGATTTGTTTGATCTGTGACTATAGGAAAATAAAAGGTTCCATCATGTTGCAATTGAATTTTGTTTTCTTCTAGATTTTATATATTTTCTTAGTTATCAATCATGGTTTCTATTTATTTCCAACCTATATTAGAGATCCAATTTATTTCTTCTTGATCCTACAAAGATTTATTCTAGGACCTACTATTCCAGGCAAAGTATGCTTAGGACAAATTATTATATAAGGGAAGATCTCCCAAATGTGAGTCTTCTTATAGGATTTTTTATGAGGATGATCTTGATTATGGTGATAAATATAAGTGTGATTCAAGAGTTTTTTATTATAATTTCATATCTCTTAGTCAAAACTTTTTTATTTTGTCCTCTAGTCCCAACTTTGGAGATGAACCTTACTTTAACATCTCTACATTAGTTCATAAATTATTTTTATTATTATTTTATTGGTTTTTCAATGTTTTTGGTTTTTGATTATAGAATAATAAAGTTTTCCTTACTAACACCTTATAGTTTCCTTGGAAACAACACCAAAAATGATGGATATCATTAATCCCTTCATTTAATCAATTTGATTTGTTGATGTCATTCAAACTAGGGGTAGTGTCCAAAGATGTATAAAGCAAGGATTATGGTTGTAGATCTTAAAGATATGATTGGGGGGTTGTTGTATTTCTAAATATCTAATCTAATCTATCCTATAAAGGATTTTCCTATGAAATAAAGAAACACAATTATAGAATTAAAATAATCTATAATCCAATCAACTGAAATAAACACACTTGCTAAAAATAAACACATTTGTTGAAAACAAACAATTTGAAAGTAAGACACACTTTCAAGAAGTAAACAATCTACTGAAAACACACTTGATGGAAGTAAATAATCTTGAATTAAGTTATAGCGCTGAAAGATCATTTCCTATAGGATTCAAAGTCTATTTATAATTACTACTTATGAAAATGAAAGAGATTTATAATTACTAGAAACTATAAATACATAAAATACCATATAAAAATGCGTTTTTAGTTCCTAAAAAGAGTGGTCTCTTGCTTGCCTTAGGAGTAGGAATTAAATTAGACTCAGTACTTAGAAATTAAATATTTATTAATTACTCAAATAAAATTACATAAATGTAATTATAACTATGCAAGAATATTAACTAGAAAATAATATTATCATCTCTCTCTCTCTCTCTCTCTCTCTCTCTCTCTCTCTCTCTCTCTCTCTCTCTCTCTCTCTCTCTCTCTCTCTCTCTCTCTCTCTCTCTCTCTCTCCATCAAGACATGAATATCTATTTTTATAATGTTGTAACAAAAAATCCCTAAATCTTAGTAGTCAATCTTTTCTTATCAAGACAAATCTCCTAATTCTAATGGTTCTTCAAAATAGGTGATTGAATGTTTGGAGTAGGAACATTTGTCCATTACAAAATCCACTACTTGTCTACTAAGAATGAATTCTAGATATACTAGATTAATTTAACTTATAAAGACTATGGACATATTTAAATTGACATAAATATATATGTGTGTGTGTGTGTGTGTATATATATATATATATATATATATATATATATATATATATATATATATATATATATATATATATATTAATCCTATAAATAGTAAGTGAACAAAATAATCTTCAAGTAGGGATCCTACAAGATTAAAAGCTAGACTAGAAGAGTCTAGAGCAATTTTGGTAGAGTCCAAAGCAACTCTGTAGCAATTTTGGTAGAGTATGAAGCAACTCTTTAGTTATTTGAATGTTTTAAGAAGTCTTTAGTGAGGTTTCTAGTCTAGGTATAAAGCTTTCATGAATGAAATCAGATCTTGAATGAGTTTATACTATAGACTGGGTGAATTTTAAAATATTGGACAAGTCCATATCAATGGATTGTGAGAGTCCATATCTATTGGATAAGTCTATATCTGCATCCAAAAAAGAATTGAATGAACTATAAGAGCGTCTAATGAATTTGTAACTTGCCAAAAGGCTAGAATCTTTCTATAGGTGGCCTTAGAAGATCATCAAAAAGGTATTTATTCCTTATAGACTATTATATCATCTATATATACATAAAATGAAGACACTAAACATGAATATAGTTATAATTAATTGATAGAGTTAGTAACTTAGGTTTTAGTTACATTAAGTAAGATAAAGCATCCATTTACTACACTAGGATTAAATACAATCTGTAGTCATACTAAAATGCAACTTGTAGAAATTAAGCATGACTTGTGACACCCAAACCATAGGTATCTCCTACTCACACAAAAAAATTAGGCATATTTTCACTATTTCCTAGTCATCCAAATCCTTCTAGATTCAACCCCTGCTATCGTGAAATCCTCTCCCAGGCACAAATCTATCCCCTAAGGTCTCTTTCTCTTTAGACAACAATGCTATAGGTTGGACTATAGTGCTGGGGCCCAAGGTGTCCACTTTACGTCATTGTTATCCAAGTCCATAATAGCCTCAAATGGTCAGTCTTCTCTAACTATAGAGCCACCAATTACACATGACATTATGGGGGTAACTATGTCACAATAACCCCTATAGAATCCTAACATTCTTCTAGCCACCAGTTGTAATTAATGCATCCCTTGTGAAATATATTCAATCTCTTCAATCCAAGGTGCAACATATTGAGCAAGGTAATACTAGATCTAAATAGGAATTCGAATCCTTCACTTTATTTCATACACCTTTGGCATGACATATATCTACTATACCCTTTCCACCTAGATTTGTATAACATATGCTCACTATTTACGATGGCAAGGGTGATCTAGAGACACATTTGAGAGCTTTTCACACATCATGTTTAGATTATGTACCAAATGACTATCTATTAACTAAATTATTTTTGAGGAACCTCAAGGACTATGCATTAAAATAGTCTTATAGTCTATCAAATTAGTTGGTTAATACATTCAATCCTCTTGTCAACATGTTCTTAGCACATTTTAGTATCAATATTAGTGATAAGGTTTCATATGCCTAAATTTCACAAGAAAAATAAAAATAAAATGAGCTTCTCATCGAATATGTTCTCAGATATAAGACCATATTGGCTAAGATGACTAACCCTATTATAGATCAAGAGTTACAAGACCTCTTCAAAAAGTGTCTTCTACCAGTTTTGCATGAGAAAATAATGTTCAAATTTATCTCTTATTTCATTGAATTATGTCAAACTTTAAAAGAAAGAGAAATCAAAATCATTTCAATGGGTAAACCTAAGTACACAAGTGCACTAGATACAACTAATAAGAGTAACAATAAAGCACCATATAAGGTCAAATTCAATGACAGTAAAGTACTAACTCAAAAATAGTTAATGCAACTTTAGAGCCCTCACAGAGAGTCACTTTATCAACACTTCCTTGATGACCTTTTACAAATCTACTAATTTATCTAGCTAGAGTTATATAATAGTTATTATAATGTAACATCATATCTCTTCTACCTATCAGATAAATTGATCTAACAAAGCCTCTTCCATAGGGATATAACCAGAATGCATTTTTTGACTATCATAAGGCATCAAGTCATAATAAAAACAAATTAATTAGTCTTAAGAATAAGATACAAGATATAATTGATGAAAATAAAATTGATCTAAGAAATTTAGTTGAGCCTCCTCTGACAAAACCAACATAGGATAAGTCACTCAAAATATTTTTAGATCCATTTCCATAGTATGGAAAGTGAGAGACATAAGACACATTAGGTGCACATCATATATATAAAGCACATCCTCCACCGTTTACATATAGGGAACTAACTATTGATTCACATCCATTGAGCCACATGATTGGTACTTTTCATTCTAACATTCCAATTTAGCCTTCCATTTCCTTTTCTAAGTAGGAGATTATTGATGATGACAAAAATTATCACACACTCTTCATTAGATATTTTATTCATGGTCATCCCATTCATTGTGTTCAAATTGATAATGGATCCATCATTAACATGTGTACTATGACACTAATATAATACTTGGGTTATATCGAGTAGGATATTACTCCAACAAATACAATTATCAGTGGTTTTAGTGAACATAGTCAGACTACACTAGGTGAGATCCTCATTATTCTATAGGTTGGTTCTACACACATGACCACCTCATTTACTATATTTACTAGCACAAGAGTTTTTGACATGTTACCTAGTAGAACTTGGATACAAAAACTCTGAGCAATCCTATCTATAATACATCGATGCATGAAATTAATTCACACTAGTCAAGTTATCACAGTACTAGAGTTCCATATGACTTGAAACTTACAGTTTCAAAGCCAATTTTAGTTCCAGAGTCAATTTTATTTCCATTACCAATTCTAAATTTACCAATAGTTTTTTTTCCAATTTAGTATTAGACACAGATACAATATCCATCACTAGTATAGAGGGTTCATACACCTCCACAGCTTTAGGATTCTAGATAGCTTCCATCTATAATATTCATACCTAGAGTAATTTTATTGAGATCTCATGCATCTACACATATATCATATGTTCAATGAGTTTATCCTACTTCCAAATGGGTCCCTAAGAGCCCTATAGGTACATCCACATCTCAAAATTATAGAGGGTCCCCATAGTCAGTTCCTACTTCAGGCATTTAAGAGTATTTATAGAATATATAGCTTTCAAAGCCATATTCTCAGCATTTCCATCATACATCATGATCAAGGATGATTCCACTCTTCAATACAAGATACCATGATAGGGGGTCTCATCTTAGACACATTAGTTAGTATCATTTATTTCTAGCATTGTTTATACATATTATCTCTTGATTGATTGTACATAGTTTCCTTTGTTTGATTTTACATAGCACAAAAATTTCAAAATATAAAAGCAATATAATATTTCAAAAATACAAAAACATGTAAATTAAATGCATCATTTATGTTTTACATTTATAACCATTATGATAGACTTACAATACATTATTCTATGCTATTGTTTGTCAATTTATTTATATTACCAGGCTTTACTTGATCTTTTTTGAGTGTGTGAACTACATCTAGATCCTTGATTGCTTCAATCCACCCATCGAGGGGGCATACGACTTATACATTATAGCTACATATCAATACATCTACCCATTGGGGGCATACTCTACATGACCACACCATCCAAGTTATTTCATTTATACACTATACAATCTAGACATCTTGTTGTAGTACGTTCCTTACTTGCTTACATAGATATCACAATTTTGTATTTCATAGCATATACATTAGTCCTATATTACACATCTTGTATACTCTTGTCTATTGCTTTACATAGTTAGATGCATGTCTATATTTATAGTGTTTTGGATGCTTCCACTCTTTGCTTTGATTAACTAGATGTGCTTGCATTTTCTAGTTCTTGTTTGCTTCATGTTTTCATTTTAGGACATTTGCTAACATCCTTTGTTATTATCTATACGTGTGTGAATTTGAACACTTGCCAATGTCCTTTGTGTGTGCATTTCATGTGTTTTTCCCCATTGTGTGTGTATACATCATTTGAACATGCCTTGTGTGCTTATTTGGCCCCTTGGCCACCCTTGCATATTTATTGATTCTTGATTTGTATGCTTGTTTCTTGATTTATTATCTTTGTGTGCAATGTCATGATTCCAATCATGCATTTAATTTGCATCTTTGATGCCATGATGGACATCATGGTCCATCACTCTATTTCACTAAAAACTAAAAGCTAACATTTTGAATTCTCATTTAATCTTATACACATGGTATTAAATTGTTATATCTATCTAGGTATACCCCTATGAATCTAACAATATATCTTTACAAATTTTGCTATATCTTGAGATTATATATATATATATATATATATATATATATATATATATATATATATTAAATTTATATCAAATGTTTTCACAACTTAACACACTTTCAGGGCTTCTTATTATGAGGGAAGTCATTATAAGGTCTTCATTCCTACACTTAGAAGAGGGGACAATAAATAGGGGTTTTATCACAGAGATCAAAGCTCCTAATGGTCAAAAAAGTAATTTTAGACTAGTATAATCTAGTATCTAGAACTTAGCACAAGAAAACCAAACCAGGTAGATAATAGAGAATCTAGATCAGTCATTAGTTTGGCTCTGGACAATAGTGCCAAAAATGGCACTAAAACACTAGATCCCATAGTGTCTAGTTTTCAATGGTGTTATCCAAATAACAAAAATATTTAGTTTTTATAGAATTAGATAGAGAGGTGAGTTCAATCACATTTTTTCCAATATAGTTTAGTCCAAAAATTAGTAGTTTTCAACACTTATTTCACTCAGAGTTTATAGATACAAGGGGAATCATGTGTGGCACGAGGGTTTACATTTTTAGTTTAGACATGGTATTTGATACAAATTTTAGTTTAGAATCTATGTTCTAGACACCAATTATTGGGGGCAATATGTGTGGTACATGGGCCTTCTATATTTTAAAGTTTATAGAAATTTCTTGCACATTCCTAATAGTTGTATGTATTACTCCATATATAGGTGGTTGGTATCACATTAAATTAAACTTTCATACAAGTTTACTTTCAATGTACCTAAGTTCTTGAGTGCCTTCCTAAGCCTTGATTCTAGTTTTAGAAGGGGCTTCTATACAATTCTGATATCCATCTTTTGAATTGGCCAATAATGGCCTAGTTTCTAGTTTACAATAGTTATCCATGCCAACATTGCCATATCATAGCACATTCAAGAGTTAAATGAGCCATCTCATATGAAATTCATCAATACTGGTATGTTCTCATTCAACATCACATCATGAGGCAATGATGGAGACAAAAGCCTAGCTAACATTTATATTCATAAGCCACCTATTTAGAGGGATTGGACATAAAGTCTAAACATCGATTAACACATGCATGATTCATTAACTTCATATAGTTGGCAATGATGAAGGAAAAGGGCCTACCTTTACATTCTTCATCTAACTTCTATGGGATTGATCACTTAGCTCATTAATTGATATAACTCTTGGTTCAACATAATTCTAGCATTACCCAACACAACGTAGTAACATAATAGTTTTTATATTGGTTTACGTACTCAATGAGGTCTATTCATTCCTTTCTCTTCCTTCCTCTTTCTTTACCCAAATTTATTTGTTCTTATTTTAGATATAACATATCTAGTAGGAACTGATTTATTTTAACATTCCTTTTTATATACTTACCAAGTATAAAATGCTCTCACTACACACAAGCCAACATCAAATAGATTCTTAGGCTTAACCTCATAGGTAAGTTTAGGTATGCTTCTCTTTTTTTCATTTATCCTAATATTTTATTTTGTTACATATTTACAATAAAGCAGGGGGGAATGTATTCATACTAAAATTCACTCTGTATAACTTGAGCATGAATTATGACACCCAAACCATAGGTCTCTCTTACTCACTTACACAACCCATTTAGGCATGTTTTCACTATTTACCAATCATTTTAAGCATTCTAAATTAATCCCTTGTTATCCTAGGCTCCTTTCATAGGCACAAATTTATCCCCTATGGTCCTTTTATGATTTGATAATAGTGACATAAGTTGGACTACAGTGTTGAGACCCAGGGTGTCCACTTTCTAGTGCTACTGTCCAAGTCTACAATAGTCTCAAATGGTCATATTTTCTCAAATCCTTATTTTTTCCCTTGTCAGTGTAATGCAAGTTAATCTAACCTAGGATCACAAGTTTCCCTATAAAACCCCATTCGAAGGTCATTTGTAAGGGTTGGCAATCATTAAAAAGGCACAAGCTAGAAATATACTAAAGCACACTCAAGCAAATCTTCTTATTCTCTACATATAGCCAACCACTATTATTTTTAGCCTATCTAAGCTCCTACACCAGCCATGAGTCATCTCAATCTTTCCCAAATCTGCATACACTTGTATTTCATAGATAGGATTGCATAATACACATTCAAATTAGGATAATTACATCCACCTTGATCCCTCTTCAAAGTATTGGTATGTAGGTAGTGTGCCCACACATGGGGTGTGATTGCATGTTCAGTGCAAATTACACACTAATCCCTTTTTCTATTTGGAGTTGACATCACCTATCAAGTATGAAGAGGAATTAGGATATTTTAAGACAAAATCAAATGAGCATGGATCTTCATTAACAACTAAGACTTGATAATTTAGGCACAAGGTCTCCTTGAGCATATGAACATAACCTAAAAAGCTCAGACACTAAGGACTATAGTGCCAAAACATGGATTATAACACTGGACCTCCAAGTGTCCCATTTTTGACACTCTTATTTAGCTAGATAAAATAATTATAGATCCTATTCTAATAGTTTACCTAGCTAGATTAGTAATTTATAGCCTCTGTCTCCTCCATCTCAACCCAAAATTAGCGAAGTTTTACTTTTTATCACCTTGTTTGTAATTTTTCAAAATCTATTAAGTACTTCTAGATTCAATAAATAGGTTAATTAGGCACATTTATTTATTTATTTTACCCTTAATCTAAACCCCTTTACTATTTAGGAAATTAACCCCTGTGGTTTCTTAAATTTAGTAAACCATAAGCCTAAAATCCTTGCATTGTTCAGTCTAGAGGATAGGTACTAGAAGAAAAATGAATAAAACTAATAGTAATAATGAGTCAAATTTTGTAATCATCAGTAAGAGGTTAAAAAGTAACCTTGAATTAGTCACTAGCTTAGGGGATGTATAATGCATTAGTGATACTTGTATCTGTGCCAAATCAGTTAAAGCCAAGGGCATTTTTCAATGGCAATGAAGATTATCTATGCTATTTTTATTTGGGTGGAGACTAACATGGATAGAGGTTACAAAATAATACAATGAGATTCAGTACTAATAATATTTTAATTTTATATATTTTGTATTTTATGGTGTGTGACAAATAAAATATTTTACTCATTTGCCTACTAAGTTTGAAAAGTGGAGAATGTAGATATCATTAAATATATAATCAGTTATATAAGAGGGAAGCTAACTATAAAAAAATTATGATTACATAGATCCTCTAAATATTTCATTGGAATATGGTTGGATAATGAATATGTTCAATTGGAATTTAAATCGAGATAAGATTTTGTGTATAGGTGATCATGTGCAAAAAGATTCAGATAACAAAATTTAGATAATACTATGTAAAACTAAAAGTATGCATTGTCATGCAATCTTGTTTATAGTTGAAATGGTGCATTGTTATTCCCCATGTTCACACTAAGGAAGGAATATTATTAAAATACTTATTAGCACACACATTATTAATATATGATAATAAAAAATTATGTATGTTTGAGTTATATATGAGTAATAACTTATTTAGATATGCTTTTTGATAAGTTTAATAGGAAAAAAGGGTCCTAATCCTTATACAAAACAACCCTTAGGGAAAAAAGGCCTCAAATGAGCCATAAACAGTACATTACAAAAACTTGAATAGGATATAAAATAATAAAAAAAACACTAAAACATGAAAGACAACAAGACCATTAAGGACTATCAACAATCTAATAATTGTCCAAAAACATGACCATATCCTTTTAATAACTGAGTCTTTCTACCCCCACATTACTGACCTTGTCATCAAAGTATTTGATAACAATAAACACTGAAGCCATGTAGTGAAGAGCCTTGGTAGAAAATTATTCCATCAACTACCATTTATTTTGCATCTTATCCATCTTAGCTTTGAAATCCCTAATTTTATTATTAGTCTTAACACACAATGAGAAATTTCCCATCTTACCATGGGCTTCAACAATAGCCTCCTCCATCTCCTCAGAGCTAGATTTGTTTAGTTTAACAAAATGTCTTGCTTCTTCCTCCTTATGAATAGATTCAATATATTTTTCATCTTCTCCACCCGCCCCCCCCATCCCCATGGAGTCTTGAAAATACTTAGTCATTATAAATTTCAATTCTCTTAGAGTGAATGGATGGGATTCCATAAATATAGTCAGATCCATGAATTCTTATTCCACTGGGCATCTTAGCACCACCCTCATGACTAGTCCCCTCCCATTTGGGACCAAGAGCCAAATATTTGACTAGATCCTCAACCCAGAGAGAGTCCTTCTTCTTAGTTTTAGCCTTGTTAGACACATTTCCCTCATCCTCCCTACCCTTTCATTCCCTTTTAGTGGGCACCACCATATCCACCTTAGTCTCCTAGATACTAGTCACAAGTTTTCCAAAGGATTAGATTTAAGTTTGGAATCAGAGGTTGGGATCCCAATAGGAATATTCAATTCCTCAATATTGATGCCCTCTTCAAGTTTTTAGTGGAGATTTTGGGAATTATAATGGATTCCTATCTTTACCTTTGATGGGAGGAGACAGAGTTAATGTGTTATCCTCCAACAAACACACTTTAATAGTTTCGGTGGGAACAAGGCCAAATGGAAGTGGTAGAAGCTCAGAATGAGGCCTTGGTGAATTGGAATGAAAGGGGAGATCTTAACATAGGATTCCTTAGCATGATTAATAGAGTTTTCTAGAGAGGACAATAAGAAGAAGGGAAAACTAATCTCTATTTGATAGGACCGAAACACCCCAAAGCTCTGACACAACTTGTCAGATTTAAGAGCACACATGATTACCATTGTATAAGCAATTACACATGCAAAAATACCAAAAGAATAAATGAATATCAATGAGAAAACACACAGAATATGAGAGGCAACACATAATTGTATTCAACTCATTATAAAGGAAATTACAATAAAGAGATCACACTCTTCTTCCACCTCTATGAGGCTTCCTCCTCAAGGGCTCCAAGTAATCTTCCCACCTGAGTAATCTTCTCTCATAGGTCACAACACACAGCTAACACAAGCTGTTGTTCACCTCATTGTACATCCAGTACAACTGAGTATGAACCGGTACTCCAAGTAGATCTCTCCATGATCCTACTGATGTATTGCTGTCACCTTGGACCCTGGCCAACCGCCGATCTCTGTCTGACCCTCGCATACACACATCCCTGCATATCAAACCTGATCTTACTTATACATACATGGAGAATCCTACTTGATTCCACCATGGGAAGAACTCTCCAAGCTTCACATAGCTCTCCTGCAAATTCTCCACTTAACAATATAGCCCATGAGTCTATTATATAGATCTCATGCATACACAAATTATACTTGCCGCTCAAGACTTCAAGCAAGTCTTTAACATGCAAACTCCATGTTCACTTAACTGACTATTCGTCAACAGCAGTTCAGACTGCCACAGGTGACCGACATCGGTCCCTGCCATCCTAGAGGTGACCGACGCTAGTCGATCTTCTGCCGATGCCAGTTTCCCTTCTACGTCCCCTGACCAACGTCGGTGTGGCCTATCGACGCCGGCGACTGCATACGCTATAAACCCTCCTATTTGCCTTAAGGTGTAGCTTTTAGCTCCACACCCTAACAATCTCCCACTTGGAGATAAAGAGCTTCACCTGTACCCAAACCAGTACTCTGTCTAATCTACATCCTGACTTGTATTCCTCTTCAAGCTCCCACTTGAAGACAACCCACCACACTCCTTGTGGTGTTAACCCTGTGCCTGATTTTCTTCATTCTCATTATACCATCTTCTGCCTTGCTATACTCCCACTCAAATAGTAACCCCTGTGAGTAACCTGTAATCAACAAACACTTAATAGATCTGGGCCATCTGTTAGTCAAACTCGCTCTGAGAACATCCAACCTCACTCTGATACCAATTGAGAGGACCGAAACACCCCAAATCTCTGACACAACTTGTTAGATTTTAGAGCACACATGATTACCATTGTATAAGCAATTACACATGTGGAAATACCAGAAGAATAAATAACTATGAATGAGAAAACACACAGAATATGAGAGGTAACACATAATTGTATTCAACTCATTACAAAGGAAATTACAATAAAGAGATCACACTCTTCTTCCACCTCTGTGAGGCTTCCTCCTCAAGGGCTACAAGTAATCTTCCCACCTGAGTAATCTTCTCTCATAGGTCACAACACATAGCTAACACAAGTTGTTGTTCACCTCATTGTACATCCAGTACAACCGAGTACAAACCGGTACTCCAAGTAGATCTCTCCATGATCCTGCTGATGTATTGCTATCACCTTGGACCCTGGCCAACCGCCGATCTCTGTCTAACCCTCGCATACACACATCCCTGCATATCAAACCTGATCTTACTTATACATACATGGAGAATCCTACTTGATTACACCATGGGAAGAACTCTCCAAGCTTCACATAGCTCTCTTACAAATTCTCCACTTAACAATACAACCCATGAGTCTATTATATAGATCTCATGCATACACAAATTAGACTTTCTGCTCAAGACTTCAAGCAAGTCTTTAACATGCAAACTCCATGTTCACTTAACTAACTATTCATCAATAGCAGTTTAGACCGCCATAGGTGACTGACGTTGGTCCCTGCCATCCTAGAGGTGACCGATGCCGGCCAATCTTCTGCCGATGCCGATTTCCCTTCTATGTCCCCTGACCGATGTCAGTGTGGCCTGCCGATGCCGGCAACTGCATACACTAGAAACCCTCCTATTTGCCTTAAGGTGTAGCTTTTAGCTCCACACCCTAACACTATTCTATTCCTAAAATGATTGAGCAAGGAAAAATTGTAATGATAAAAAACCTTAAATTTACCCTTGAGTGTGAAGAATTTTATAATCATGAGGCAGATTTACCCCCATCACTCTAGTAGCTTCTCCCTTTGAAACCCCCCATGAAGCTTCATAGTAAATTCTCCTTATTTTAAGAAAATCTTCATATTTTCTGGGTCGAACACCCTATTACATTTGTAATGCTTTTTTCCTTTTATGGGGAGCCCCATGGCTTACCCAATCACTTCATATAAGACTTCAAAACTAATTCCCCCCAGATAGACCTATCTATAATATTCTTCCCAAGACTCTAAAAATTGGTGAGACAAATTCTCATCATGTCCATTCATAACCTTAAGGAAAGAAGCCACATTTCACTCTTGTATAATGTGCTAGACTGTAGGATCCAATACATAATTTAATCATGCATAGAGATAATAGAGAGTTGAACATAGATAATTTAATTCCTCATGAATATATTCTTCTATTCACTCATTACACTCTATTCTCATTAATCTAAATCATTAAACATTCCTAGACATACATACATATATATAAGAATAGTATCATATATTCTCCCCTCTGATTGCTCACTTGAAATCTCTCACCTTATGATTATGCAATACAATATATTTTTATAATAATGTAAACAATATATCCTAAAATATATATATATATATATATATATATAATCATAATATTGTTAATATAACAATATTTTGATATACAAACTACCAAACTATATTTATAAATTACTATTTACCTTTTATTAAATATTGAAACTAACTATTGACCACTCTGTAAATACCAAAAATTTACACAACTGTAGAAGCTATTACTAAAATTGCCCCTCATATTTTTTACATGGTGCAAAAACATTCACACTCTTATCTATAGTATGATCACTTCTTGTAGCATGCCAAACTATGTGGCTCATGACCTTTATATAGAGAGCCTCACTCCTCCCATGGTTTTATAGGTTTACCATAAACCTTGAAATGAATAAGAACACCATGTATCTCCAATAATTGGCACAAAATTATATACCATTGCATACTCATAGGTCTACACACTACTGATGCAATCTTGATGCACATGACTACTATTATGCAAAATAATACATCCCACATTTATAATCATAGGTCCATAAAAAATTAAGGTAGTCATAGGATCTCTATAGTAGCTACTCTCCTAACTATTACCAAAGCACTATTCAACTCTTGTGATTTTTTGGATCTACCATAAACCTTTTCAAGATCCATAAATTGACTTACATTGGTGCTTTCTATCTTTTTACAATGTCTTCACCTCAGGTAATCATGTTTATAATTTCACACAAAATTCATTACATGAATAGGTACATTCTTCTATTCTTAATGAAAATACACATAGTGGAAATAAAAAACACACCACACACATCACCCAAACATGATGCGGCCCCATTATTGGTGACTGACAAGAGGTCACTGAAAGACCTCTATCCTCCATGTAGCCTTCAGCCTCCTATATCTATAGTTGCTCACTTAGTTGATGATGTCATGAATCTTAGATACATAATTTTCTAAGGGAAGTCCCTCCCCATAATGCGAACATCATGTATAAGCAAAAATGAATCATCGTGTATAAGTAAAAGGTAATACAAATGACTCAACATATTTGTATTGACTTTTTGACTGAGAATGATACATAAATTTTTTGACAATAATGACTCATTAAAAATATATTCAAGACTCTTTATGACACTTAAGACCTAAAATGCAAGACACCTTTTTTTTTAATTTTATAACAATACATAAAAAATAACATTGACTCTATATCTTTTGACACAAATTTTTAAAATGACTTGTAACAAACATTACTTTAATTGACTTCATTATAACATTTAATCATGTTATATGCATAAGACATTATATAAAACTCAAAATCTAAAACAAATAAATTCTAATTATTGACCAAAGACATTTATCAAAAGGAACTTAATTAAAATAATTAACAAATAATAATATACTATCAACTCACTAAAGACTTTGAAACATATACTTTGATGCATATAAATAATCTAAACCATTGTAATTAATAACTTTGACATGACATACATGATTCAACACTAATCATTTAGAGACAATGAATTAGATGCACATAATAGATTTTGTATTTATACTCCATGTGTCATGGCTGCTCAGGTCATGTGATGGATAGAGAAATATGTGAGCTCATTTGGATAATATGGATCAAATGACATGTTGAACTAATTGAAATTTTAATGGAAATCGAACACAAATAATTTTGAATGGGATAAAACTCAATATGTAAACTATTCATTAGAAATACCAAATGTAATTTGATATAGTTCACACTTCGAGGAACGTCACTATAGTTTATATTAGATGTTGTCAGAGTGTGAAATGAATTAGTTAATTTTGGAGTAGATGGGTCAAAGTCACTCAATGTGAAGGCAACTAATGCCATGATAAACTTTTGTGAATAATCACTTAGCATAATACTAGACTCAAACTTTAATAGAATCCCATGAAGTAGGTAAATCATGATTAGGAAAGTATATACAGTTTAAGGATAGTAAAATAAAATAACACATGAAAGACTACTATGAATGCTTTGCATGAAACATAAAT
The DNA here is from genome assembly GCA_037957365.1 of Torreya grandis. NCBI lineage: Eukaryota > Viridiplantae > Streptophyta > Pinopsida > Cupressales > Taxaceae > Torreya > Torreya grandis. The sequence goes on from JARHVA010002689.1 coordinate 1,833,118, forward strand.
TGATGAAGATAGATATATTAATATAAAATGTATGAGGATATAAATCAACAAGCCTTACGAATAATGTTGACATAGCTTAATTTGTGCAACTTTACTTGCATAAGAGCATATAAATTCTTTTAAATACTCTAATATTGGACTCAATCTACTTTGATACCACTGATATAAATTGGTGGAGCCAATGCATAGTTTAAATCATACACAATGATAATAGAGAGATAAACATAAATAATTTAATTCTACATCAATATATTATGATATTAAGTTATTACACTCTATTTAATTAATCGAAATCATTAAACAATCTAGGATGTGCATGCGTGCACACACACACACACACACACACACACACACACACACACACACACACACACACACACACACACACACACACACACACACACACACACACACACACACACACACACACACACACACACACACACACACACACACACACACACACACACACACACACACACACACACACACACACACACACACACACACACACATGAATAATATCCTATATTCTCTCCTCTAATTTATCACCCAAAATATCTCACTGTATGATTATACAATACAATATATTGTTACAAAATTGTAAACAATTTATCTTACTATATATCTATTATCATAATATTATTAATATAATAATATTCCAATATACAAACTACCAAATTGTATTTATTAATTATTAGTTACCTTTTGGTAAATACTAAAACTAACTATTTACCACTTGGTAAATATAACAAATTTACAAAATGTAAATGATATTCCTAATAATCATGTCCATTCATAACCCTAAGGAAAGAAGCCACATTTCCCTCCTATATAATGTGTCAAACCATAGGATCCTAATGGAATTCCTCATGGGTCGTTAGCTCAATATTAATAATGTTTCTACCCATTTTCAACCCCTAAAAATCATGTAGGAAAAGAAAAAGATCAAAGGGAATGAAAGACTTATTAGTAATATACCTTATAGTATTAATAAGGACCTCCAAGTACTTCCACTAGCTTCTAGGATACAAAAATCTAGAAATATTAGCATAATAATTTTGGAGATTGGAATTACATTTGCCACACATGTTACATCCTTGAATAAGACCCACATTCACCACCTTAAGCAAAAATGATGATCACATGAGATGGGGATTATGGGTAAATGATTATTCCCATTGCATCCTATCTTTTGATCATCATGCCCAACCATCACATGTGATATTGTCCTCCTCTTTGACCAACCTATCTATTTATTCACCTCATCAATAGTGTTTTGCCTCCTCAACATTCTTTCAAGCTAGGCTATCATCTGATTTGTCTATCTACCAATATCCTTGATAATCATCTTTCTAATAGGCCCTTCATTTATATGGTCCTTTTTCACATCCCTCCCATAACCTGTTAGCATTTTAATGGGTCTCCTAGTTAGCTCCCCTATTTTTTGATCCTTAATCCTACTCCAATGAAATTAAAAAATTGAAATCCTATTCCTATCATACTAAGTTTGAAATCCAAAAATTCCAAACTCCTTAACAAAATTATTGCCTTGCCATAGTAAATATCCACCTCCACTAAGCTAGAGATTGATAATAATAAGGAGCATGTAACATATAATCTGTGTATGTGCTTCCATCGTTATTAATAAGATTATGAATCTCAAGAGGCAACTTGGACACAAGCCTCCAATACTGCCAACCACTACTATTATTTCCCAAATTTTCCATAGCATCTGCGACAACATTAGCTTCCCTATTTATGTGATAAATATTATAATCCTCTAAAGCATTGAGAAAAAAATAGATATCACTAATAATATCCATCAAAGTATAACCTATACTCGTGGATCCTGAGGCAACATTCACTATAAGCTATGAATCCCTTTCCACATGAAGATGTCGAATGTTTAAGGAGATAGAAAGTTTAATACCCCACATCATGGCTAAAGATTCAACCTCATTATTAACTTTAATGTAAATTCCCCCAATACAAATAACCACAAACATTCCCAAATCTGATCTAATTATGCCTCCTCCACTAGCCACCCCTGGATTCCCTTTAGCTACCACATCAAATTTTAGCTTGAACTAATATTTTTGAGGCACAATCAATTTAGTTCTAATCCTAACTATATTTTTGGAGTTATCAATTTGATAGATATTTGGATTAATCATCCATTATTTCAATAGGCTATGATCTTCCTCTTCATGTGGGGTTTCAATAACTTTAAATTTACAAGAATTGATATTCTCCACTAGTAATTTGGAGAAAGTCTAGAACACCTCCAATTGGGTTTATACTTTTCCTTAAAAATTATATATTTCACTCTTTCCACAAATTCCAAGCTAAGTGAGGCGGAATTTGTACCCATAGTTCTATAATAGTTAAAGAAGTAGGTCAGAAGGGGGGTCTCCAATCTCTAACCGAGGCCATTACCCTATCAGTAAAAACCCATCTCAAGTTCAATCTCTACATAATAAGACTCAAATCTCCCAAGTAAATATACATTGTAGAAGGAGTTGAATGATAATTTATTGTTCTTCACCACAAAGAATACACCTATTTAGAATTTGAAAACCTCTCTTTTCTAAATTATCAAGAGTTAGGATTTTATTGTTAGCTAGGTCACACTAGAAGAAATTGATACTAATTTTCCCCATAACTTGTCTTCTTTAGGTTCTAACAGTAGTTCATAGGCACTTTCAACACTAGAAGGGCCTTTTTCATCCTTATCCCTAATCATCTAGTCTTGTTTAGCAAAGAGGTACAATCTATAGTCAATAAAATCCTTTTTTAGTTAAAGAGCCATATCTTTATCTTCATCTTAATTAGTTACACAATCCATGATACTCTTCCAATTCCTAATAACCTCATTCCTAATAATGTAATTGATCACTTTATCACCAAAGAATCTATAAAATATATCCATTAATCTACCATAACCCATATCTTTTAGGGCCAGGTCCTTCAACCATCTATCCTCTGAGAAGTTGACATTCCTACCATCCTCAATATTCCATTTGATACCTCTATGAAGAAGACACCAAATTTTGAAACTTCCATTCCATATGACAAAATCTTTAGTAAGTACAATATCATTTATTATCTTATAAACTATATCCCCATTGAGATATTTAGCACTCATGATATCAACCCAATCCTTATTACCTTGAATCAGGTTCCACCCTATCTTTGTCACGAGGGCCTTATTCATGTGATGAATCCTTCTAAAGCCCAAACCCACATAAGATTTGGGATTACACAGATTCTCCCAACTAGATAACATAATTATCCTCTTTTCTCCCACTCCAAACTAGATATTTTTATGAATTTACTCAATCTTCTCAGCTACATATCTCAAGATTTTGAAAATACTTACGAAGTAATTAGGTATACCTTGAAGGGATTAATTTAGGAGTTAAAATTTACCTAATTGACTTAATAAATCTCCCTTATAACCAACTAACTTTATCTACATTATTTCAATAACCATATTCCAATAGTCAGAGTGACTTTAGTGACCATGATCAGAAGCCCAAGGTAGGTAGTCATAAATCTCACACTAGAGCATCCCAAAGCTCTAGTAAATTTTTTATACAAATCCTCCTATGTATTTAGAAAATAGATGTGGCTTTTCTCAAAGTTAATACTCTACCTAGAGGCTTCTTCATAAACATTGAGTAGTCATTTCCATCTATTAGCCTCAACCATCTAAGTAATACCAAACAAAATTGTATCATCAATAAACTATTGGATGACTAATTACTGGATAGTAGAAGCAGGCTTAATACCCATAAGACATCCCTATGCCAATAATTAATAGGCATTTCTACCCAGCACCTCTACCAAAAAAATGAATATATAAGGGGAAATAGAGTTTCCCTATCTAAGGCCTCACCCTAAGGGGCAAAAACCTTTGGGAGCCATTAACTAATACAAAGAGTCTAATCATGGAAATTCTCTCCCTCATCAAGTTGATTAGTCAGTCTTAAAAACCAAATCTCTTAAGCACCCTAATCAATAAATCCTAATTAATAATATCATATGATTTGGAAATATATAATTTAAATATCATACCTAGGGTTCTACTTTTGGAGATAGAATGAATGATTTGTGAGTGGTGATAGCTGCATCAAGAATTTGCCTACCCAAAATAAAACCTTTTTGGTTGAAAGTAATGAGTTTATCCAAGAGTGGTTATAAATTATAGACCATAATCTTGGTGAAGATTTTATACACTATATTATAGAGATTGATTGGTCTAAATTTTGTCATAAAGGCAAAGACTAATTTAGATATGTTTATGTGGGGATTTTAGGGACTTATTTTGGGGATTAGTTGAGATTTGTGGATGAGATTAGACTCCATATTTATAGAAGATTATACCTCTTTATATGTATTCTCTCACTATTGTATTGGTATTTTTTTTGTATCCTGAATCAAATATCATTTAGTAAATTGTTATTTTGTGTTGAAAGTGTGTAAATCTAAACTAGATTTATTATTGACATTTTTCAAATTGTGATTTCTCATCGTTACAATGGAAAATACATGGGAGATGTGTTTTATCACTTTAAGTATCTCATTTTTTAATTATTATGAATTGATCATTTATATATATATATTTATGACAAACAAGTACTGAATATTAAAGTGTTATGAACATTACTTATTTTTAGAACTTGTATTATAAGCTATGCATTAGTTAGTCATCCATATATAATTCACTTTCTATAATTTAAACTATTCTTCCTACCATGATAGATGAATAATCCATCATTGAATAATTTTCTATTTTAAAGGTGTTAACATAAATTTGCTTGATAAATGATTTAAATTGGATCACACTCTCAAGTTTGAATTTAATTGTAAATTATTATTTCAACCCACTCTTGTAGGTAAAATTGGATAGAAAGGTTTCTATTTTTTACAATATTTTAATCACCCCCTTATTTTACAAAAAAATCTTACATAATCGATTCTTATACAATGATGACATTACTCATAAAGACTAAAACTGTTGGTGGAAGATAACTCTCTTGCATTAGTTTGAATGATCTTTTTGTTGTGTGAATACAAACATGAAATTATTGATACTCTAAATAGTATTTATTTATTGTGACATTAATTATGTGACTACATAACATAAGTTTGTGCATGAAGTAAATATGACATTAATGTTCAACATTGAATGTGTTCTTTTTTTATTTCATGGTGTATTTTTGTATGTTTGTTTCATAAATCATTATTATGGAAAGGTCTATAGTTGTTAATATTTGACACTAATATCATTTTATTTATTCAAGACAATTGTATTGATCATGAAGGTACTTTTAATTGTTGACATTTCACTACTCTTGCTAGAATGTTATATTACACTTTTTTAATGTGGTCACTTTCATTTAGTTTTGACATAGCATTTGAGGGTAGTAATAAGCAAAGTATAGATTTTGTTTGTCTTTAATGCACTTATCATGGTTTAAATAAATAATATTATCACATTATATAAAGGTATTTTAATTACAAGATAGTCCATATATGTATGGATCATTATTGAAGTATCTGATTTAATATTTAATCATGATACATTTGTTTGTCTTCAATAACCATAAAATGTATTGCTAGATGTTTGTTTGATAGCCATATTTTTAACATGTATTATTTACATTGAAAATATTTGATTTTTTTAAGAACATAATATACATTTTTTTAAATTATTTTCAATGCTTAAGCCATGGATCAATCTTAGTTATAAATTTCATGATTAAACATGACCTAGGTTATGTGATTTGTAATAAGGTTGATATTAGTCCCAATCTTGATGGTCTCTATAGGATGTATTTTATATAAGGTGGTAGGAATAGTTGATATATATGGTAAGGTGGTGGGATTAGTTTGTTATTTATCACCTTGGTTGTTTGTTTGGAATTGAAGTAACTTATGGTGTATTCAATTCTCCACTCATCAGTGGAGCAAAAGTGGAAACATTGCATGTTTAGAGATAATGTCCCAAAAATCAAAGTTGGATTTTTATAAATCTTTGAAAATTGGTGGTAAATTAAGTTAATGCATTTAAAACTCATCTTGGTTAGGGAAACTTATAGATGATTTAGAAAGATGGATAAACATGTTTCTAAGTGAATTATTTGATGGATAATTTGGTCAATTTAGTTAAAATTTGTTGGTAAAATTAATAGATCAATAACATCTTCACACATCATAATAAGTGATTAAGAAGAGGTTATACTATATTTACACATTAGTTTTTATTGATCAAAGTGTCATTTTACAAGCTTGTTTGTGGAAGTGAAGCTTTGTAAGGAAAAAGAAAGATGATCAGGATGAATAGAACTATTTTATTTGAGATTATGTCCTCAAGATATGAATATAATTTTATATTTTGAGTTTTGTAATTTTTATTGCATGAATAATTGATATTATTTCAAATTTTTAGAAATAAAATGGTAGTTTCACAAAGGTGGACATTGGTATTCAATTCACATTATTTTGAAAGATTTTTTTTTAATTTATGCATGCTCTTAAATTAGGTGGTAAAAGTTATCTGGCAGCTTCATTTATGTTTATATATTGAAAATAGTCTAGGTCATTAACATACATGAGAATATAAGTATATTTTGTTTAGCCATTTAGATTCAGCTACATTTTCAGTCTTTTATTAGCATTTTTTAGTTAAATCATTGGTGAAGAATTTTTAGGTTGCTTGAAAATAGTTTGCATGGAAAATGTTTTAAAAAGAATTGTGAAAGTCTTTTGAATGAGTTTAATTTAATAATAAATCTTCTACATGTGTGTTATCTTTGAGAAAATGTATTCTCAGTATATACTGAGTTGATAATATCCTCTATTTATATGTTCATATGGAAATAGAAAGTAGTTTTTAGAGTTTTGAAGATTATTTATTTTTGTGTGCAATATATGGAATGACCGTGCTTCTCAACAGTTTTTTTGAAATGAATTTTAAGTTTGTATACTATATTTTGAGTCTATGCAAGAACTTGTAACACATTTTTAATGTATTAGTTCATTATTCAAACTTGGAAAATTTGATATATAGTATCATTTTGTGTGTAAACTTGTTTTTTGGATTGGGTTTAAAAGAAATTATACCTGAAGTTTCATGCATTTGTGCTACAAAAAGGTTTTACTCTCAATTTTCATAGCCTATTTATAAAATACAAAAGTAGTGCATATCAAAGTTCTAGTTTTTCATGTTGTAATTAAATAACATGAATTGGTGAAAGTTATAATATGATTCTATATATTATTTCTTTTATTTCACTAGCATGATTTGTGGTCATTTTTGAGAAATAGTGCATATAAAAGTTATTTTTTTGAGTGAAAATCATTTGTTTTGAGTGCATATATTCAACATGATATTAAGATGAAGTAGATAAGTTCTAATTTTTGTTAGGGTTTGATATAAATGCTTTTATGTCTCTTCATTTCATTTACTTGATACCTTTACGTTGTAATTTGTGCTTTGATAAAAAAAATTGGTCATTATGTTTTGATATAAGGTTGAAATTCATATGTTATTAGTTGCATGAGAGATTCAACATATGTAAGTTTGTGCTTATTTAGTGAGTTTTATTGGTATTTTTATTGGAATATGAGGATATGGATATTTTTGTAGTAAGTAAAGGATTCAAAATATAAGGCAATTATTTTATGTAGAACAGATCAATTTTAGCATATTTACAAAATCTATTAATATAAGTTCTTATGGTTTTAATGTTAGGAGTTATTAAATTTATTTCATTATTACTATTTATTAACTATCTATTTTATACATAGTTAAGATGATTATTTGAATGTTATAAAGTGAGTCAAGGGCTGCCACCTATTATAAATGCTAATTGGTCTATTATATTTAATTTATTCTCTTATATTTTATTTAAATTCCAACTTACAAATTTAAGTTATGAACTTTATAGATTAGAAAACAAATTAATTAAATGTAAAAAGTCAACTAATATTAACTACAACTAACTAAAATTTAGTTATAAATTGATTCATAAACACCTAAAGGGTGAATTAATTTATAAAGAGATTGAAGTCACATAACAAAGGAGATAAACATATAGGTATCAATATCTCTTCTATGTTTGATTTTTTTCATAATTCTTTCTCTATGCAAGCATCTCTGAGATCGAATAATCATTTTTAAATAGACCAAATAATGCATTCTCTGATGGTGAAGTAATATACTTGAATAATTTAGGTATATCTAGGTTCTTGATTTATGGATAACTAACTATCTTAACATTATCAAGAATTAATATATTTTGATGATTGTAGATATGTGCTCATATACACATACCATCATGTACTTGACCTGAATAATGATGAATACCTCACATATTGAAATAATTTATTGATCCATTTATTGTAAATTGATTTTAAATTAAATATTATTTTTTAATCAAAATAATTTTTGTTTCTTCATAAAGTATCCTTTATACATAAGTCAATTTTTTTCTTTCACAATCTTTATTTTCTATTATTTTAGTTTTTTATTCTCTTAGTTATCTAGTTTGTTTAATCTATTTAATCTTATTTTTCATAGATTTAGTTTCATTTTAGTTTTTTTAGTGTTTAGTTGTTTTCATTATTATTGTAGTTATAACCATGTAACTTTATTAATTTCAAAATTTCTAAAAATAGTCTTAAATCTTAATTAGCTTTAAATTTTAGATTAGATTTAAGCCTCTGTTCTATTTTAGGTTTTATTTGCTTCTCTTAGTTATTGTAGATCAATTTCGTTATTTTAATGTGAACATGCGTATTATATATAAACTTTAGAAAATATAAGTATTTTATCCTTTAAGGGATTGCCTAACCTATAGTCTTTTCTTTGTTAGATAGGTCAGATGGCATTTTATATTTGATTTAAGATTGATTAATAATACATTGAAATAATTATTAGTATATTTGATTAAAGCATTTATTAAAAGTATATTTACTCTAAATCTGATTGATAAAAATGTTATGTTTGATTTATTTATTTAAGCTTGACTTAGATTTAATATTGAATGTATCAATCCATAGAAATTAATTACCCCATTTTCATGACTTAAAACTAATTCTCAACCATAGGTCCCTTACAATTAGATTGGTTCAATTCCACATTAACCCTCATGATAGGTGAATGGGTATATTAGTTGATGACACAAATTTAACCATCAACAAGATGTAGTGATATGTCAACACATAGCTTGATATCACTTACTCAAGTGGCTGCCTACCTTCATAACTTTGGTTTCCACCAAAATCCAATGATAAAATAATATTGTTACACTTGGAATGAACTCACATAGTTGGTTGGTCACTAGATTTTAATATTGAGATGTTTATAGATGTGCCAAATTTGTGACACATGATAAAACCTCATCAATTTCAATATCAACACTCAATAATTTAAATAGTCATTGATAGTTTGTGAAACTTGGGTGAGTAAATTATAATTATTAGTAATAAATTGTCCTATAAAGTTCCAAGTAAAAATTGAAAAATAATAAATATGTTTGGTTAGTCAACTCATTTAGAAATAAATACCAAAATAAATTATTATTTGGGTCTCAAGCTAAATTTATGAAATCAATTTTGAATACAAGAATTATAGGCTTAAGTATGGAAACATTTTAGGCTCAATTTATGTATTGATAGGGATCAAACATAATATTTTTAGGCAAAATAGGTCTACATTTGAATTTTTTATAGTGGTTCACCTTGGTCACAATATTAGGTAATCATGTAAATTGTCTCCTAGGTGAATTGGATAAGATGATTCAATCAGGTTTTTGTGACACTAAATTAACCATTATGGGTTGTTTATTTTTTAGGTTATGTATGATTCACCTTTTAGATTACTTTGATATGAAATTTGTTATTGGACGTAGTTAATATGTTTTCTACATACTTGAGCTTGTTCAAGGAAATAAGTTTCATTTCATGGTTTTGAATAATATGACATAAGTAATCAAAATATTTAAATTTTTTGAAGATAATGGACTCATGTAATGGGGAAAGCAAGCTTTATTTTAGTATGTCTCAAACTTATTTTCCAGTGGTGACATTTTGGCTAATTTTTTGTATATCAAAAATCATATTCATTTATAGATTCATTGGTTCCTTGTTTGATCTTTGAAATTTGAGAATATATAATATTTTCACTAATTTTGATATAAAAAATTTTTAGGAAATGATCAGATAGAGGTTTGAATGATTTCACTTATTGGAGTATTAAATCATAGAACCATCATAAATAAAAATCCTTGATGCTCCATAGATATAATATGATCAAAATTTTATTGTTGGAGGCATAATAAAGGCATTCCACATATAAAGATGAAATATGTTGTTCATGATCACCCTTACCATCATAAAATGTCAACTTTGGTTTAAAAAAACCACTTGTAAAAGGGTGAAAGTATATTTGAGGTGTAAATTGATTATGTAACACATATTGCGAATTAATAACATAAGGTGGTTTTATAAAAAGTTTTTAAATAGTATTACCCTTTGCTTGCAAAAGTTTTGATACTTTGTACAAGATTTTATTTATTTTTATTAATAAGGGTTGATGTTTAAAGAATCAAAAATGGGGATGTAAACATTGTTATAGTTGATATAGGAATTGAAATGGTAATTAAGTTGAGGTGTCAATGATTCCCATGGATAATTTAGAAATAATAGGATTTATTTTTGGGAAAAATGATGTAAATGCATAACCCATGCCCCTATTAGATGTAAGAAGTGTTGATGTGATCAAGGAGAGGGTTATAGGAATATGGGGATATCCCATAACTCTAATAACATGAACCATAGATGCATCTGGTTGTTCATTGATGTTTTTTTTAGTTTCCAATATGATTTCAAAGATCTCATCAAGATTTTTAGGGTTTTTAAGGATACACTCTTAAAACATAAAAATGGATTTTGCTTGAGTTTGATATATTTTTTGATGTTCAATGTTTTCATGATCAAAATAATCTTTTATGATAACCTCTTTAGGTATTTTTTTTAGTTTATATATTGGCACTTTCATTAGGCATATGATTTGATACTTCATTAGTTTGAGCCATCTTAGTTGAAAAAAGAGGAAGCTACAAGTGCTAAATAAAAACACCACCTAATATATAGATATGCCTAGGTTGCATAAATATAATAGAATATATATAATAAAAAATAAGGAAAGACCTTAGGAGGATTAATAACCTAGGGAAATATTGGATTTGCATAGAAAGACATATATGTTTTAATCCTAAATTTAGATGTGGGGTATAAGGTTAATAATTTAGAAGTATTTATAAAACAAGGTTTATAAATTAATCTATAGTAGGATAATTAATAAGAAAACTTAGATAAACAATATTCTAAATTTATACAACTAAGTTTGATAAAAATAGTAAAGTATAACCATTGAAAGATATTATAATAAATAAGAAACAATGTTACTTAGATGGATTACTATAAGTAGATAGATCTAGGATAGACATGGGTCTAAATTATGTAGGATTAATATTCTATATTAGTCATCATATTTTATAGATTCTAATTTTTTGGCCCTACACACTACTATCAAATATAGACACTACCATCAATTCTAGTGTCTAAATCTGATGCAGGTGTCAAATATGAAATAATGAATGGATATGGATGTGACCAACTTCATTGTTATAGATATAATATATAGGTTTTAACTCTTTGATGATTAATCAAACCCTAACTCTTCACCCCTTTTGGGTTTGATAAAAAAGAGGTTTATAATCTCATGGAGTTGAGCTACCCTAAAGAGCTATCTATTAATGGTTACTTCCTACATATCTAATAATACAAGGAGGGCCTCATAATTATATAGTTCTCTCCCATGTGTGGGAAAGTGTGCACATAATGGTAAAATATACTATATGATGATGCATGTAGTGATATAGCTTATAATTTGACAAATACCACTCATGAGATATTCTTTGAATGTTTTAGGACTATAATATGACTTATCCTATGATTCATATGAAAACATGGATGAATAGGGTATAACAAATTTCTTGTGTAGTTGATTGATTTAGTTTTATTAGGTCTTCACTTGGAATTTTATAGATGATGAATGAGAAGGGTTAGAATTGTATTTATACCACATATTTTGAAAATATCTTGATAGGTTTTAATAATATAATTAGGCTAACCCATGAGTTTCAATTAATTTTTAATTTGGATGACTTTTGGCTACTGTAAACTAGATAAGGATCTGGACACTATTATCAGTGGTAGTGTCTCTCTATGTCCAATAGTGTCTATAGGGATAAAAAATAGGTATTGATATAAAAATTATATTGAATTTTATTAGGTTTTAAAATATATGTGTAGTACATGATACCTGGTGTTGGGGGATCAAACCAACAATAGATTACACTTGTGAAAGCAATAAACGCGGAAATAAATTAGATAGATAAGTAACTGAAATGATAAATAGCACAGAACAAGATATACAAGAAAACACCCTGAAAACTTGTATTGAAACTCTTTACAATAGGAATACAATATGAAGAAACTTCGTTCTTCCACACCTCTCTCAGATGCACACAAGATCTCTCACTAGATCTCTATTCCTTAAGAGCTCTCTCTCAAGTACACTCAAATCCAACAACCTGGATTGAAGCAACTCTGTACTATCCTTCAAACATTCACAATGTTCTACTCTTACAGTTCTACACACAACACTTACAATTCTAAGCTAAGAAGATCTTCCTACATATAGAAATAGGGAACTTGAGCATGCTCTTACAACAAACAGTTAAGCCTCTTGAACAAGGGCTCTAAAAATAGTATTGCTAACAATAGAGACGCAAGCTTGAGTCCACGACTCAAACTTATCATGCAAACACTCACTGCCGTCCACGAAAATAGATTTCTGGACACGCAAGTAACCGACGTCGGTTCCTGCCTATTCGCCTGTGACCGTCGCCAGTCAACCATATCGCCGACGTCGGCGCCTCTGCAACTGCTACTAACCGACGTTGATCACTCCTGATCGACGCCGGCGTCTGTGTAGACCCGAACCTATTTAAGTATGCTCCTTGATGAAGCTTTTAGCTCCACACCCTAACAATCTCCCACTTGGAGATAAACCAGCTGCACCAACCTGTACAACATCATCTTCTAGCTCCTCCATCTTCAACTCAATCATGAAGACCAATAGAAGTTGAATGAAGATTCAACTTCTCCATCGTAACCGGCTTCGTTAGCATATCAGCAGGATTCTTGTCTATATGGATTTTCTCCAGCTTCAACTCACCATCTTCCAATACCTGCCGTATGAAGTGGTACCTTAGCTGTATGTGCTTGGTTCTAGAGTGAAAGGCCGAGTTCTTGGCCAAATGGATTGCACTCTGACTGTCACTGTACAATCTGCAACTCCCATGCTCCCTTCCAAGCTCTTCCATGAATCGTGTCATCCATATCATCTCCTTGCTAGCTTCTGTAGCTGCAATGTATTCTGCTTCTGTAGTTGACAAGGCTACAACCTTCTGTAACTTAGATATCCAACTAACCGCTGTTCCACCTACAGTAAAAACATAACCTGTGGTGCTCCTCCTGCCATCCAAATCCCCTGCCATATCTGAATCTACATAGCCATGTAGAGAAGTATCTGAACCTCCATAGCACAAATGCTTGCTGCTGGTTCCTCTCAGATATCTAAGGATCCATTGAACTGCTTTCCAATGCTCCTTACCTGGATTAGCCATATACTTACTTACTACTCCCACTGCTTGGGCAATATCTGGTCTAGTACACACCATTGCATACATCAAACTCCCTACTACGGAAGAATATGGAACTGTACTCATGTACTCTACCTCATCATGTGAATTGGGACATTGTTCTTTGCTTAGCTTAAAATGTCCAGCCATAGGTGTACTTACCGGTTTTGCATCCTGCATATTAAACCTCTCCAACACCTTGTTCACATAATCTTCTTGAGACAATATCAACCTGTGATTTTTCCTGTCTCTCCTAATGCTCATGCCAAGGATCTTCTTAGCTGCTCCCAAATCCTTCATGGTAAACTTTTGAGCTAACTTCTCCTTAAGCTCAGAGATATCCTGCATGTGAGACCCTACAACCAGCATGTCATCTACATACAATAATAGAATAATATATCTACCGTTATCAAATCTCTTGAAATATACACAATGGTCTGATTGACACCTACTGTAGCCATGCTCAGTCATAAACCTGTCAAATTTCAAATACCATTGCCTTAGAGCTTGCTTGAGGCCATACAAGCTTTTCTTTAACCTGCACACAAACTTCTCCTTACCTTTGACCTCGAAACCTTCTGGCTGTTCCATGTAAATTTCCTCATCCAAATCTCCATGAAGAAATGCTGTCTTAACATCTAGCTGCTCGAGATGCAAATCCTCAAAAGCAACCAAAGACAATACAACCCTTATTGAAGTCATCTTAACAACTGGAGAAAAAATTTCACCAAAGTCAATACCTGGCTTTTGTGCAAATCCTTTTACCACTAATCTGGCCTTATATCGCATCTATCCATCCTTACTTTCCTTCAACCTGTAGGTCCATCTGTTCTTCAGTGTTCTCTTACCAGCTGGCAATTCAACCAAATCCCATGTTTGGTTCTCTCTTAAGGACTCCATCTCCTCAACCATGCCGCGCTCCCACTTACTCCTGGACTCCACCTGTAATGCTTCTTCAAAACTTTTTGGTTCTCCACCATCAGTTAGCAATAGATAATATAAGGAAGGAGAATATCTACTTGGAGGCTTACTTACCCTTTCAGACCTCCTGGTGGGTGTCTTGGAATTGTTTTCAACAATCTGTCCACCCAAATTTTCTGACAGTGACCGACCTCGGCCACCTGTAGACCTGTCACTCGCCGTCGTCGGTTCTACCTAACTGACCTCGGTGCCTGGTCTGCCGACGTCAGTCTCTATATGACCGACATCGGTTTCTGTATTGCTGACGCCGGTTCCAACCCTGTCGACGTCGGTCTCTGTGTTTTCCTGCAAGTGATTATTTCTTTTTCCCGCGAGCTCATTTTGGACCATAACTTCATCCAATTCACTATTGCTCTGCCCAGATTGATCCAGCTTCCTTATCTGATCACTGTACATCACTCTTTCATTGAAAACAACATCACGGCTCCTGATTACCTTGTTAGTTCCTAGATTCCAAAATTTGAAACCAAAATCATTTGAGCCATAGCCTATAAACGTGCACCTCATAGACTTAGGATCAAGCTTCTTTCTATTTTCCTTATCTATATGCAGAAAGGCTTCACTACCAAAAACTTTGAGATATGAGAGATCTACCTTTTTACCTATCCATGCCTCTTCTGGAATTCCACCATCCAGAGCTGTAGAAGGTCCTCTGTTAATCAGGTACACTGCGGTGTCAACTGCTTCTGCCCAAAACTCTAAGGGCAACCCTGCATGCAATCTCATACATCTTGCACGCTCCATGATAGTTCTGTTCATCCTTTCAGCAATACCATTCTGCTGAGGTGTCCTTGGAATCGTCCTTTGCCTACGGATTCCTTGTGTATAACAATACAATTTGAACTTAAGACTGCAGAACTCACCGCCATTATCAGATCTTAGGCACTTTAACTTTTTGCCTGTTTCATTCTCAACCATAGCCTTCCAAAACTTAAAAGTCTCAAAAACATCAGATTTCTTTTTAATACAGTAGATCCATACCTTTCTTGTGGTGTCATCTATGAATGTAACATAGTACCGTGATCTGCCAATAGAGGCTACCTGAGCCGATCCCCACACGTCTGTGTGAACAAGCTGTAACTTCTGCCTTTTCTTAGTAGACCCAGTCTTGAGAAAACTAACCCTTTTCTATTTTCCAAATACACAATGCTCACAAAACTCTAGATCCATACTTTTCAAATCTGAAAGCATACCTTTAGACTTAAGTATTGACATCCCCTTCTCACTCATGTGGCCAAGCCTTGAGTGCCACAATTTACAATCCACACCTGAAGTAGATAAAACTGAAGGAGATTTGTTAGTAACACATTTACACAAGTAGAGAGTACCTTCTCTCTTACCTCTGGCCATAACTAGTGCACCCTTGGTCACCTTCCAAGAATCTGCTGTGAGAGTTACTGTACAACCCTCATCACCTAGCTTACCTGCAGAAATCAAATTTCTCTTCAAACTAGGAACATGCATCACTTCTCTCAACACCCATGTGTTGCCATTCTGCATCTTCAGCTGCACTTTACCTTTGCCAATAATCTTACAAGGCTCATCATCCCCTAAGTACACTATTCCAAAATCTCCATGGATATAGTCACTGAAATACTCTCTGTTAGGGGTAGCATGGAAAGAAGCACCAGAATCTAATACCCAAGATTCTATGTTATTATGCAAAGAGAAAATTAAAGCATCCTATGCAATACCTGCAACCTTGGCTTCTTCCTTTCCTTCGTGTTGGTTGTCCTCCTTGGGCTTTGACCAACAATCACTGCTTATGTGCCCCATCTTTCCACAGTTCCAGCATTGTGGCTTCCTGCCATTCCTGGATTTGGATCTTCCTCTCACCTTAGACTTAGATCTTGATCTCCTCTTGCTATTTTCTTTTTGCCTTCCCCTGCTCTCAAAATTTAAAGTGTTCCCAGATGTCTCTTCTGTGCTTTTCCTGTGTATTTCCTCATTCAAGATAACACTAACCACATCCTCTACTTTCAAAATATTTGATGCAGATGCAGTATTAGAAACTGCCATTACTAAGCCATGCCAGCTTTCGGGCAAAGAACATAATATCAAAAGAGCTTTTATTTCATCTTCAAATACAATATTGACAGAACTTAACTGATTAACAATTCCATTGAAATCATTCAGATGAGTAGAAACAGATCCACCTTCATTCATATGCAAATTAAATAATTGCTTCATAAGATATACCTTATTTGAAGCTGAGGGTTTTTCATACATATTTGCTAACGTGGTCATCAACTCTACCGTTGTTTTTGCCTGTGACAAATTACATATCACAGTGGAGGCCAGACTCAGTCTTATAGACCCAAGAGCCTTTCTGTCAAGAACTTCCCATTCTTCATCCTCCATGTCCTTGGGCTTCTTTGCTATCCCACCTAATGGTAAGTAGAGATCCTTCTGATACAGATAGTCCTCTATCTGCATTCTCCAATGTTGGTAGTTCTTGCCATTAAACTTTTCCATTCTCAGCTTACTTTCTTTTGCCATTGCTTCTCCCACTCAAATAGAAATTCCTGCAGAAACACCTGTGAGCAACCTGTAATCTGTAACCTGTAACCAAGGCTCTGATACCACTTGTTGGGGGATCAAACCAACAATAGATTACACTTGTGAAAGCAATAAACGTGGAAATAAATCAGATAGATAAGTAACTGAAATGATAAATAGCACAGAACAAGATATACAAGAAAACACCCTGAAAACTTGTATTGAAACTCTTTACAATAGGAATACAATATGAAGAAACTTCATTCTTCCACACCTCTCTCAGATGCACACAAGATCTCTCACTAGATCTCTATTCCTCAAGAGCTCTCTCTCAAGTACACTCAAATCCAACAACCTGGATTGAAGCAACTCTGTACTGTCCTTCAAACATTCACAATGTTCTACTCTTACAGTTCTACACACAACACTTACAATTCTAAGCTAAGAAGATCTTCCTACATATAGAAATAGGGAACTTGAGCATGCTCTTACAAAAAATAGTTAAGCCTCTTGAACAAGGGCTCTAAAAATAGTATTGCTAATAATAGAGACGCAAGCTTGAGTCCACGACTCAAACTTATCATGCAAACACTCGCTGCCGTCCACGGAAATAGATTTCTGGACACGCAGGTAACCGACGTCGGTTCCTGCCTGTTCGCCTGTGACCATCGCCGGTCGACCATATCGCCGACGTCGGTGCCTCTGCAACTGCTACTAACCGACGTCGGTCGCTCCTGACCGACGCCGGCGTCTGTGTAGACCCGAACCTGTTTAAGTATGCTCCTTGGTGAAGCTTTTAGCTCCACACCCTAACACCTTGGTCATCATAATGATATGGATCAGACTAAGAGATAATTATTTAGGCACAATGAGATCATGAATGTAAACCTTTCAACAACATGGAGGTTTGGAACTGAAGGCTAGAGCCCTAATTGATATTTGTCAAATGTACAAGATTGAGATTATATAAATATTCAATTTTAATATCTATAGATTCTCACTTTAGAGTGTCAATGAGTTGTGTTTATAAATAAATAAATAAAATTGTACTAATTAAAAATATGTAAAGGTGAATATTAAATTACCATGCCTTATTGAATCAATGACAATTGTAAAGTGTCATCATGTGTATGTGCATGAACCAATATCATGGACCATGAATCAATATGAATTATCCTATGTGTTAGGCCTATAGTATGACTTATTTTATACTTGATATATATATATATATATATATATATATATATATATATATATATATATATATCTGTGTGTGTGTGTGTGTACATTTAAATGTATGTATTTATATATAGTTGATTTTACTATAAACCATATGCACTTGCATTTCATATAGATTTAACTGTATCTAAATCTATAAACCCTAGCTCATGTATCTATCAAGTATGGGTATATTGTATGTCACATTCCCTCATAATTTATATAAATGTTTGAAATACTTGTTGCATATTCAAATTTATTTAATATATAAATGAATATGATTGTTTGGAATTTATATTCCATGAAAATATGATTTTTATGTTGATGGAGGTTTGTGTCTCTATGAAAACCCACTAATATGACACATTTTTGATGTGAGGGTTTCATCTTATGAGACATTCCTCTAAAAATAAATATCTATCTATATAATGCCATGTATAAATTTAATTTTTATATTCATTTCAATATGCGTAAAATATTTTATCATAGTAATGTCTGCCATAAAATAATATATATAGTATATGCAATGCATGACACATAAGTTTAAAGTTAATATATATGTATAAATTATGCACATAGTAGTAACCATCACTAATATAAAAACATAATATTACTACATAATAAATATTTACAAGATGTAAATCATCACACCACACACAAAGTGGAGATGTGTGATACAGATCATGACACAAAAAAACATAATAATTTTAAAAAGATTAACAATATCAATGTAAATTTATAGATTAACCCAATTGTAACCATTCAATATCTCATATAAGGCCAAGGGATACAAGCAATGGACATAAAAATGTCACAACAAATAAGGCCAAGGGAGAAATTAAATGGCCATATAAATATCATAAAAATAAAGCCAAGGGACACATGAAAAGGGCATAAAGATAAATGAAAGAAATGAAAATTCAAATTCAAATACACAAGGCTAAGGGCCACACAAAATAGACAAGTAATTACTATCCTATCATGTAAGAGTAATAAGATAAATGAAACATAAAACAAGTGAAAAATAGTATACACTATCCATATATATTGATGTCACATTGTAGTAACATATAATATCCATGTAGAATCATGTAAAATATGATTAATTAGCAAGACACATGTAAGAAATTTATATATCTCAACATGGTAAAATCACATATGAAGATATAAATTATAATAACAAGACACATGTAATAATATGCCCCTAACATTGGCATGGCCCTAGGTATAGTAAATTCAAACATATATATATATATATATATATATATATATATATATATATATATATATATATATATATATATATATATATATATATATATATATATAATATGCCCCTAACATTGGCATGGCCCTAGGTATAGTAAATTCAAACATATATATACATACACACACACACACATATATATATATATATATATATATATATATATATATATATATATATATATATATATATATATATATATATATATATATATGATATGATATGATATGTATGATATGTATTTCTTACATATCATTCATATACCATGAAATTAATGTTTATGAAAAAATATATTCCATCTACCAAACATGCAATAAATATAATATGTAAAAACTGTAACCTAGCCACCATGTCTGGTTGGATCTCAGTTTTTATATTTTCTAAATATTTGATTTTTTTAATATTTTATTGAATTTTTAATTTTTAATTTATTTTAATAAATGTGTATGTAAGTTAAAGATCTAATTAGTGGGATAATCATATGCAGTTTTTGTTTCTATTAATCACCACTTACCTATTGAGTCATTTGTTATGTCATGGTGTAAAATAGGGAATTCATGGCTTGTATCAGTAATTTGACTTTGGTATTCATCACTATAATACCAATTTTAAATATAATAAATATTATTATAGTAATATTGTATGAAATAATAAATTCATTAGATCCACAAATCAGTCTTAGCTCTGAGAAGATAGATCCTACTTTTACTTTCGATTGGGGATGCATTAGATAATCGAGAACATGACTAATATACAAATATGCTAGACCCAATTAGGGGATATCTTATCACAACTAATATCACTAGGGAGTGTTCCAAATCCTCCAGTCAAGCAAAACTAAGCAATAATCCTAATTAAATCATATGTATTCATATTCACTATACTAATAATAAGTAAAGCAATGAAATTTAATCTAGTGTTCACCAAAGCTTGTGGCACAACATAGGGCTTAGTAAAGAAATGAAATTAAACATGCATAATATAATCCTAATTAATTTATGTATAGGTAATACCCTAATTCATAGAGAAGAATATTAATATTATTCAAATCCAATACTTATGCTACATCTATCTACTAAAGAGAGAAGGAAAGTTAGAGACACTTACCTAGAAAATGAACTTGTTGAGACTCAATCTCTCCCTTGGACAAAGTTGATTTGTAATAGGTTATTTTGGTTTTTAAGTAACACTACGAAAGGAAAAATCATCCAAGACTTATCCATAATATTAGATTCTTATCCAAGAAGAAACCCTAAATTAAGACTCCTCAAGTAGAATAGTGATAGAGCAAATTATAAATAAGTGATAATGAATAATAACTCTTGATGTCTCTCTAAATAATGGTGAAATAGATGTATTTATATATGAGGATTTAATCCTAAACCCTTACAAACATTTTGGCTGATAGGGTCAACCTAGTATCATTATTGATGAAAATTCACTAGGTCATGGTTTAGGTCGATTGAAACCTGACCTAGACCCCAAATGAGTTTCACCAATAAGAGTACAAGGTTGACCCCATTTACATAGTCATTTAAAATATTAAAAGGTGTTTTGGGTTAGAAAAAGGGGTAAGGAAGTATTAGTGTAGGTTTTTATTTTTCCCTATTTATTAATTAGGGAAATTGTATTTCTTGTGCATACATGGAGTTTTCCTACATTTGTGGGATATGCTATCTTATGTGGAGGTATGTGTCATAGATGTGTCATAGTTTTCATAAGAATGTCATAATTAACTCCCTTGATGGGAGTTACTTCTCTGATCTTAGCACCTTGTCACCACCTTTCATGGAGGAGTTGCATTCTATTCTTGGGGTGCCTTGTCCACCTTTTGTGGAGGAGTTACTTACGTAGTCTCCTATTTGTATTCCTCACTTTGGCCATCTCATGCTAATCAAATTTTGGTTTTCTCCATTTTGTCTTGTGTAATTTCTCTAATTGTGTTAATTTAAAATTGCTTTAGCATCTTGTGGTGTGCACTTGCTTCAACTAGTGTGATGACTTCTCCATTACACTTGCATTATCTAGATTCTGGCAACAAGTCCGATATGGTATCAGAGTTTTCCCAGTAATATTGTGTGTGATTATGCTTTTAGATTATTTTTGAAATCAAGAGGAGTGGAGTTAGTTTTTTTATTTTTAGATTTGATCAAAAATAAAAAATATATAGATCAATTTTAGTTAGTTTTCTTGGAGATCCTTGCATTTTGGTGTCTTTTTTTGTGTGAAGTAACAAAGGGAGGAGCTGACTTTGTTGTAAGCCTCTTCATACTACTGTTATCCTTCCAACTTCTGTGCCCTCTTCTGGTCAACAACACTCTTCTAGTTCTGTGCCTAGCTTCTGCACTCCTTTAGGTGTCCACGCCACTGTCTCCAACAGTCTTCTCTAGCTGCGCCAACCTTCAGCAGTTGCATCCTTCCAGCTAGACACCTCAGGGTGTATGGTAGGTCTATTGTTTTTTGTTTTTTGCCAAAATTTTTAGAACTGCGCCTTGTTTGGACACCACATGTTTTTTTTTGCTTGTTGTTTGGTCTGCTATTATCCTTCCAGCTTCTGTGCCTAGTTTTTGAGCTCTAGTTCGACCACACATCAGGCTGTATGGTTTTAATAGGTTTGCATTTAATTTTGTGTCTTTTCTAAGTCAAAATTTTGGACTGTTTGCTTTTGGACACCCCTTCCTACTTGGCATCCCATGTGGCACCCTAGGACACTTGTCATTCTATCCAAACTGTCTTTTCTTTATTTTTTTAGTAAAAAATTGACTTGATAAAACAAAAATCAGTCAATTTGATTGAATATTAAGGATTTTAGATAGTTTTGTATTTTTTGGGGGTTTGAATTAAAACTTGTATCTTCGACCTATGAAGATGAAGGGTGAGGCCCGGGTTGGCGGGAGGCCAATTCCCCCTCACAAAGACCTCCTTTGGATTCTTCATTCTATGCCAAATCCAATGATTAGTTGGAAGGCCACTTTCTCTCCCCATAACAAGCATTTTTTAATGTTTTAGTGATTTTTTTGTAAAAACACTAGTTTACGAGAAAATTGTAACTTTAATATATTGCAAACGATAGCTCGGTTTTGGGTGCCATTTTTTGCAAAAGTGCTTATAATTCAATTCTCCATACTGTAGACTTGTTATTTTTTAAAAATTCACTAGTTTATAAAGTGCCAAAAATTTGGGTCTCCTAGGACGCATTTTCGGCTGAGTTCGATGTCCTATTTGCTTTAGTCTTGCACTGATTGCTCTAAGATGCATTTTTGGCTGAGTCTGATGTCTTTTGAGCATGCACTTACATATTTGGGGGGGGCTCAATATTTTAGGGGGGGTGTGATTGCTTTTCACAACTTGCTTTCATTCTCCTTTCTGCATACATTCACAACTTGCAATCAACACAACTTCACCTAAATTCAACTAAAAAATGGATTCTTTTCAACTTAAACCCCTAACACCCTTCAACTATCATGAATGGAAAGTTAAAATTTCAATCATTCTTAGAAGCAAAGGGTTGTATAGGATCACCATGGGTATTGAAGTAGAACCCAATACAGATGCTGAAAAGGTCAAGTGGTACAATCATAGTGATGAAGCCTTTGGATTACTAAGCTTGTCTATGTCTCTAGAACTTCTCTTCCACTTAGAATCCTCCCAAAATCCTAATGACATATGGGACACCTTATAAAAATTGTTTAGGAAGCTTGATGAGATGAGAGGTCATGAGCTCAAAAATGAACTCTTAAGTCTAAGTCCTAGCAACTTTGACACCCTACAGGACTTATACACTAAGTTTAAGGCCCTTAGATTGAAATTGAAAGAATTTGGGATAGAGAAGAAAGATGATCAACTCATTCTTTCTATTCTCACAAAGTTAGGTCCAAGCTATTCCGTCTTTGTCTCCACTTTCCATGCCACAAAAAGTGCCCTTGGCACTACATGGAAAATGGCTTCTTTGGATTCATTCATTACCGACTTGACTAGGGAGCAAGATAAGTTAATTTAGATGGGCACCATGAAGTCTACTCAACCCCAAGCCTTGATAGCTAGAAATGGCAAGGATAAAACTTCAACAAAGGAGAAGAAGAAAAAGAACAAGGACTAGGAAAAGAAGAAAGAAAACACCAATCCTGCCAAAAACAACACTGAGACTTCATCTTCCAATGCTAAACCTAAAAAGGAGAAGGTTAGTTGTGCCTATTGTAAAAATATAGGGCATGATGAACAAAAATGCATGAAGAAACAAATAGATCACCTAACTCATCTTCTAGAGAAGAACAACATAGGTGTTCCTGAGTCCATCAAGCAAAATTCATCTACCCAAGATTCTACTAAGGCAAAAGGCAAGGGTAAGGAGAAAGAAAAGGGCAAGGCCCTTGTAGCAACTATAACTTCTACATCATCATGGGTCATTGATTCGTGTGCTTCTCACCACATGGGCTCTTCACTAGTTGAGTTTTCATCTTTAGAGCCTTGTAGCATGACTTTAATTAGTTTGGGTGATGACAAATCAGTTTCCATTGCAGGGAGAGGGTTAGTTGAAATGGAAGGAGGAACATTCAACAATGTTCTAAGTGTTCCTTCTCTTTCAACTAATCTCTTATTAGTGTACCAAATCACTCACATTGGTTAGGGCATGAGAGTTGAGTTTTCACCAGATTCAGTGTCTATCAGGGAGTTGCATAGTGATACTACAGTGGTAGTGGGAAGGGAAAATCACCAAGCCAGGGTATACACCTCACATTTTGCATCAAATTCTTCTCCAACAGCATTTCTAACTTATTTAGATGGAGTTAGCAAATTATGGCATGAGTGGTTTGGCCACCTTAACTACTGCTATCTTGAGCAACTTTACAAAAATGACATGGTCATTGGCTTGCCTCATGTCCAATTCTCAAAAGGACTTTGTTAGGGGTGCTCCCTTGGAAAGCATCCCAAAGCAAAATTTGACCAAGGCAAAGCTTGGAGGGCTTCACAACCTTTGGAGTTAGTCTACAATGATGTATCGGGACCCTTTCCCAAACCATCTTTCACAAGGGCCAAGTACATCCTCACTTTCATTGATGATTTCTCTAGGTACACTTGGATATATTTTCTCAAATAAAAGTTTGAAGTGTTTGAAAACTTTCTAGACTTTAAGGCTCTTGTTGAGAAACAAAGTGAGAAATCCATCAAGGTTCTTTAAACTGATAATGGAGGTGAGTATGTCAGCATCAGGTTTAAGCAACTTTGCACCACAGAGGGGATTGATTTACAATGCAGAGTCACCTACAGTCCTTCACAAATGGGGTTACAGAACGTAAAAATAGGTTCTTGAAAGAGATGGCTAGCTGTATGATTCAATCCAAATCTTTAGCACCACAGTACTAGGCCAAAGCCATCAATTGTGCTTGCTATATTCAGAACAGGGTTTCTCACAAAGCTTTGAAAGGGATAACACCCTTTAAATCTTGGCATAAAAGGAAACTTGATGTTGAGCACCTCAGGGTTTTTGGATCCCCAGCCATGGCCCACATTTTGAAGAAGAAACACAAAGTTATGTAACGTTAGTCTAAGCCTTACATCTTTGTAGGATGTCTAGATGGTATTAAGGGATATCGCCTTCTAGATCCAGTCACACATGAGTTGTTCATCGAGAGAAGTGTCCATTTTCAGGAGAGTCCTAGAGACTCAACACTTGACACTTCTTCTCCCTCATCAGATCTACTTCTTCATGATGATTCCTCATCAGATTCAGATCAGCCACAGTAGGTTCTTGAGCCAGAGTCATCTTCTTCTTCTTCTTCAAGTTCAAACAACCAAAACAGTGATGCAGAGTCATCCACCTCTAATTAGTCAGAGGATGAGGAGTTAACACTTGACTCACCCACTTCTAGACCAATTTGGGCCAGACAGACACTTGAGAGTGCTAGCACCTGGGCAGGAGATCTTGCAAATGACAAACATACTAAGGGGGATTTTCAAAGAGATCCACATGCCTTCTTTGCTATAGTTTTGGATCCACAGACTTTTCAAGAGGCATCGGGGGTACCTGAGTGGGATAATGCTATGGAGGAATAATATTCTTCCTTAATCAAAAATCACACTTGGGATTTGACTTCACTTCCTAAGGGAAGAAAGGTGGTTTGATGTCGGTGGATATATCAGACCAAGTTTGTAGCAGATGGGTCGATTAATAAGTATAAGGTGTGATTGGTCACCAAGGGTTTCTCACAGGTGGTAGGCATTGACTACTTAGAGACCTTTACACCTATTGCAAAGATGACTTCTATCTGACTCACCTTGGCTGTTTCTGTAACACATGGTTGGGATGTGTATCAGATGGATGTGAAGAGTGCCTTTCTTCATGAAGACCTTGAGGAGGAGATCTACATGGAGCAGCCACTAGGATTTGTTCAAGATTCTTCTTTAGTATACAGACTTAGGAAATCTATCTATGGCCTTAAATAGGCCCCTCAGGCTTGGTATGACAAGATGGTTTCCTTCCTTCTCATAGTGGGTTTCAGTAGGTGCCATTCTAATCCCAATGTCTACTTCTTATGGCAGGATGATTCACACTTGATTTTGGTTTTATATGTTGATGACCTTTCAATCACCAGGACTTCTTCATCAACTATTATAGCAGTGAAGGCATCTCTTTAGGATAGATTTGACATGACAGACTTGGGTTTGTTGTACTACTTCCTTGGCATCAAGATCTCACAGTTAGATTTAGGGATTTCTCTTACACAGCCTAAGTATGCTCTTGATCTATTGGCTCAGTTTCACATGGTTAATTGCAAGCCATCTCTAACTCCCTTTCTATAAGGAGTCAAGCTTGAGACTGATTTTTCTTCACCATTGGTTGATGCCACTCGGTATCGACAACTTGTTGGTCATCTCATCTACTTGACTCACACCAGGCCTGATATTTCATATACAGTGGTACTTGTCTCCAGATTCATGCAAAAACCCCATGAGCTGCATTGGAAAGCAGCTAAGAGGATCTTGCATTACATACAGGGTTCACATAGATATGAGATTCATTACAAATTTGGCATAGAGGTTGACTTGGTTGGATATACAAATTCAGACTAGGCTAGCGATTCACAGACTCACAAGTCTACTTTTAGTTATAGTTTCTCTCTAGGTTCTGGTCCTATTAATTAGTCTAGTAAGAAGCAGAATGCTATTGCTAAATCATCCATAGAGGTAGAGTATAGGGGAGCTGTTAATGCAACTATGGAGGCTATTTGGCTTCATGGGATTCTTTCTGAGTTTGGCATTCCTATCAGGCAACCCACCATCATTTATTGTGACAACCAAAGTACCATACAAGTTTGTAGGAATCCAATTCAGCACTAGTAGACCAAGCACATAGAGATTCACATGCATTTCATTTGAGACTTATTCATAGTTAAGTCATTGACTTGATATTTTGTCAGTCTTCAGAGTAGGTTGCAAACATCTTCACCAAACCTTTCATCGAGAGCAATTTCATTCATCTATGATCTCTTCTTGGGGTGCGATCCGCATCTATAATAGCATCATCTTTAGGGGGGGCCTTTTAGCCTCTTCTTCTCTTTCATGTCTCTCTTTTGGGGGGGAGTTTTTTCCTACGGGTTTTCTCCTTTTCTCTATCTTATGGGCGATTGCATTTGTACATGGGTACCTCATCAGGCCTAGTTTCTAGGGCCCATTTTCTATTTCCACACTGTCCACCTAAGCTATGCTTATGGGGGGTCTTTGTGTAGGTTTTTATTTTTCCCTATTTATTAATTAGGGAAATTGTATTTCTTGTGCATACATGGAGTTTTCCTACATTTGTGGGATAGGCTAGCTTATGTAGAGGTGTGTGTCATAGATGTGTCATAGATGTCATAAGTAACTCCCTTGATGGGAGTTACTTCTCTATTCTTAGCACCTTGTCACCACCTTTCATGGAGGAGTTACATTCTATTCTTGGGGTGCCTTGTCCACCTTTTGTGGAGGAGTTACTTACATAGTCTCCTATTTGTATTCCTCACTTTGGCCATCTCATGCTAATCAAATTTTGTTTTTCTCCATTTTGTCTTGTGAAATTTCTCTAATTGTGTTAATTTCAAATTGCTTTAGCATCTTGTAGTGTGCACTTGCTTCAACTAGTGTGATCACATCTCCATTGCACTTGCATTATCCAAATTCTGGCAACAACTCCAACAAGAAGGTGGTAAATGTCTGGAGGAGTGTGAAAAATAGGAGTAATAGCTTAAGAAAATGTTTTTAAGAGCTAAATAGATTTGTCATAAATGGAAATAAGGGAGTATAATCTTATGAAGAAGCAATGGTTTACACTCAAAGATATTGAGACTCAACATGTTCCTTTAAGATAGAGAGCATCAATATTTTATAAGAGTTGAAAATATTATGTGTATACATATGCCACACTCAAAGATCATCATGTGTTCCTCAAGTGCAACATGGGATGGTGCTTCAATAAATAACATAGTAACACACCATGATGAGGTTAAAAATAAATTTGTAATATTTTAAGGCATAATGAACTAAAATGAAATGACAAAAAGGGAAAAAACTAAAAAATTAAACATATGGATACCTTGACTTACCTTTACCATTAGATGGTTGACTAATGTGTTTGTAGTTTTGATTTTGTAGGGCACAAAGACTAATTTTTACAAATCCAAGAATACAAAACATAAGATAAAAGAAGCAAATATAAGAAATCCAAGATAACTAGTGATATGTGGATATGACATACTTAAAATTTTGGCAAGCTGAGTTGACAAGTTCTATGGTAGGCCAACTAATCAAGTCAAAATTTTAGAGTAAAATTGGGTAACTAAAAATACAAGGTTATTCAATAAAAAAAAAATGAAACAAGTAAACCTTAAGTAAGAAAGGTAAACTCATCATGTCTAACCTAAGATACATGTCAAAAAGGATGGTAATCAAAAATCAATGTGAAAGTAGTAACAATCTTTACTTAAACAAAGATGGGCAAGAAAAATGGTAGAATAACATTGATGGATAAGAAGTAACAATCCTTACTCAATCATCAATGGAAAAATATGCATAAAATGGAAAACAAAATTAATGAGTGAGAAGTAATAAGCTAACCTCACTCAATAATGGAAAAAGTACGTGATAGTAGAAATGGACTCAGGTGTCTAAAAAAAATGCAGGTACAACAAATTAAATATAGTAAAAAGAACCAAGGTAAGTCTATAAATTTAGGGAAATGGTGTAAATAAATTAATAAAAGTTGCTCAAATATGTTGGTTTGCTCTAAGGATAGATAAAATTAAACAAAAGTAATGCTAGCATGTTTTCAAGATGTGAAGAAGAGTGAAGTATATAAGAGGGAAAACATATTTAGAATTACAATTTTCCTATCGAGGAGGTGGGAATGAAATGGGTGGAGGGGATAACTAAGGAAAAACCAAGGTAGAGTAACTCTTTATCAAAGTCAAGATACTCAAATTAAGTTTGTCAAAATAGGAGGACTTTCAACTTTAATGAAACTGAAGAACTTCTCCTAGACACACAAGTATTAGGTCAATAAATAAAGTATGTAGATTATCCCATAAAGGTATATGAATGAAACAAAAATATACCTACCTTCACAAAACGTGTTTCTTGTTCCTTAGGACCCCTTACAAAACTATTAGTCTATTTTAAAGATTGGTTACTTGCATGAGAGAGTAGGTAGCACCATAGAGTTTATTGAATTATCTTATTCCAATCTACTGGCCTATGACACCCCAATTGACCTTGACTCTATCATGATGCTAGCTATGGAGTTTCATATTTTATTGGAGATAAGAAATATGCTTGTAATCACATCTTTTGGTGTGATTTTGACTTTTTAAATTTATATGGTGCCTTTTGTATATCATTTCCTTTTATTTCAAATGATTTATATTTTAAATTTCTTGATGTATTTTTTTATTCCTACTCTATATGGATTTGGAAAACCAAACATTATTGGTAAAGATAAATTTCATTTGAATACTTGGGACTTAGTTGCTAAGAGAGAGAACTCAGAGTATGGTGTCTAAGAGTATCATAAATCTAGGTGAAATAAAAGTGCTATCTTGACTTTGACCTTGTCTTATCCAATGTGGAGTGAATGTAAAGGAAATTAAGAGGAATGAAACATTAAAAAAATTTAATTACTCCAAATTGAAAAAAATGTGACAAAGGGTAAAAAAGGGATATAATGACAAAAAAGTGTGATTCCTTATAATAAGAATGAGACAAATGTATGGAAACATGCTAACATAGATTGTTATGAAAATTTCATCTATAAAAGAAGAAAAAAATAAACCTAAGAACAATGATTAAGAACTTGTATCCATCATAAAATAAAATCTAGGAAAGGAATGAAAATATGGTGATTTTATGAGGAAGACTAGCCCTATCCATGGTCTTACACTAAAACTCATAAAAGAGAAACCCAAGTGGTGCCAAAAAGTGATAAGAAAAAGATGGTATTTTTGAGGAAGGATAGGTTCTATCCATAGTCTTACACTAAAAATAAAAAATAAGAAACCCAAGGGGTGCCAAAAAGTGTGTAAAAAGTAGGGGAAAACAAGGATAAAATTACATCATGAGGAAGACCAGGTCCTATCTGAGGTTTTACAATGTAACTCATGAGAAAAAGGGAATGAAAAGACCAAAAGGAAGGACTAAGGTTTGTGAAAAGAAGATAACTATTATAGAGGGTGAGCCCTATGTAAGCATATTATAAAAATATTTAGATATATAACATATATAAATCAAGAAAATAAGTGAAGGATTATGTAAAATAATTCTTGAGAAATTATGCTTTAATGGGTTCTTTGAAAGCATGGCCTTCATTTGTTTGAAGGTGATAGATACATGGACCAAGAATATCTTTGACTAAATAGGCACTCCACCATTTTTAGATGTTTTTACCTTATTTGTCATGAGTGTAATAAAATTGAAGTACCATATCACCAATATTAAATGTGCAAACTTTAACACATTTATTATGTTGTTTGCAAATATGGGGCTTATATTGATGATTGTCTTATAAAGCAAAAAGATAGTGTTGGTGAAGTAGATCAGAGCATGAAGGTGAGCTTCACATAATTATTCATCAAGTGTGATACCATGAAGAGATATACAAAGAGAGAGAAGCTAAATTTATAATGGGAGGATTGATTTACAACCATAGGCTAGAGAGAATGGCATTTCCCTAGTGGAAATATGAATGCTAGTATGATAGTCCAAAAAAATAAGATAGAGATAGATGTACCAATCCATGTGGGTTTCATGATTTATCTTTTGGATAAGTTTATTAACAATTTTATTGGTGTCCTCAATTGGCCATTACATTGTGGATGATAGGGTGTGCAAAATTTATGATTGATTTTGAATTTAGCACATAGTTATTTGACATTTTTTTAAAAAATTACCACCTTTGTCTAAAATGATAGAATGAGAAACACCAAAGTGGAAAATAATTTAATTAAGGATAAATTTAGAGATAATGGTTCCAATTAAATTAATGAGGGGCATAGCCTCAGCCTATTTGATAAAATATTTTATAGTTGTGATTATAAAGACATTTCAATCTTGAGATTGAGGTAATTTGCCTATGAGATATAATCCCCACAAGGAGAATGGTTATGGAGATTCTAAAATTTAAATCTCTACTAGAGGCAAATGAATTAAATCATCATGAAGTTAATAAAAAGTAAACTTTTTAGAATATTTTATGGCATACTTTACAATAGTGGGCCAAAAGTATACCATATGTAAGCATTTGTGGGTTGTAGCATGCCCCCTATAGTGGCCACCAAAAATTCCACCATGCGCTTATTCAAGGAGCAGAGGAACCTCTTCTTTCATAATAAAACAAAGCAAGGTAGCTTAAATATTAAGATAATATAGGATGTTATATCGAAATACATACATAAAATCTTATTTGTAAATATGCATCTTTTCATGAGAATATAAGTTGGGAGGATAAGTTTGATGTTCCAGAAATTAAATGATGTCTTTGTAACATGGGATTTGTTGAATGGTGACAACCTGCATGTGGAATATAAGTGAATCATGTGGTTGAATATAGGATCAAATTTTTTGCATTTGGATAATAAGATTGGTATCAGTAAGAACATGGTGTGGATGAAAAAAAAGATGCTATAAAAGCAAGGGAATCAATAATAGAATTTTAATCTCAAGGGATAGGCTTTATGGTGAAAGAAATGAAATATTTGGCAAGCGTGGTTGTAATTTTATGATCATAAATGAAATTATTGATTATTCAATGGTAATAACCATTGAGTTGGCATCAAATGAGATGGAAATCACCTAAAGCATGTAGGTATTCAATACCTAAATCAAGAGTAACTCTCATGCCTAAGATTAAATATTTATACTCTACCATATTGTTAGTGACATCAAATGTTAATAAAAAAGGTAAAGGATGATATTTCCTGGAATAATTATAATAATACAACCTAATTCATCTCTTTAAAGGAATTCAACACCATTAAAGTGAAGGGTCTAAGTATCCTCATGTAGGTTGACATTGATTTCAGGAAGTTCTTCAATAACTACTTTTACTTTAGTAGTACTAGGGAGGATACAAATTTCATCAAGATTACTTGCTTCAAGATTAGCAGTGAAGCTATTGAAGTAACCTTTAAGAGAAATGTATTGGTTGATACCTTTAATATAGATAATATTGTCTTTGAGAAGACTATATTAAAGGTGATCGATAGTGGGCACATGAGTCACATTAAGTTGATAGGATATGACTTGTCCTTTGACAAAATTTTGAACAACAATTCAAAGATAAAATTAAGTGAGAAGGACCATCCATTTTCTAATTCTATCTCTAGGGTGAAAGGACTTGGAGAAGAAGTGATGAAGGGGGTTGGAGTGAATGATAACATAAGTGGTCTGATAAAGCATAGAATGCTAATTTTTTTAGTTACAAAATATATGTCAAGGGAATTACAATATACTTTTGTGTAACATTTCTCATAATCAATGAGTCCTAAAATGATACAGTATATGGAATAATCTCTTTCAGTATCATATTGTTTGGAAATCATTGCCCCAATGGATATAGGTTTGGAAGAAGGATACATGATTAAAGGTTGATCATTTGAAGGAGGAAAAAGCATAGGTGGGTAAAGAAATGATTATTTCATGTTATAAAATGTTTTTTGACAAGGATACATTAATTATAGAGGAGTGTGTTTCTTAAGAAGAGAATTCATGGAATAGATGCAGTAAACCATTACAAGGATGAATTATCAAATTGCCCCAACTTTATCGAGATAAGAGTGAATTTAAAAAATAGATAGAGGGATGGTCATGTTGACAATAACACTAATTTTGGTGAGGTCAACATTGATTCCATGGAGAGAAAATAAGAATCTTAATAGTTTGCAAGTGTAACAACCAAGACACATTTGTAAGGATTTTATCTAACTTAGTATTTAAGAAGATAGTTGAAGGTGATGTAAAGATAGGAAAGATGAGTCTTGTGACTTTTATATTTAGAAATGAGGTCATCCACATAGGTTTATATAATTTTATGGATAAGATCATAAAAGATATAAGTCATTTGTCATTGATAAGTGGCTCTAGCATTTTTGAGGCTGAAGGTCATTTTAACATAAGAATAGGTGCCCCATTCTATGGTGAAAGTTATCTTATGTTTATCCTAATGAGTAATGTGAATTTGTTTATACCTTGAGAAGCCATCCATAAGAGACAACATTTCATAACTAGTTGTGGAATCAACAATAGCATCTATTGAATGTAGAGGTAAATTTTCCTTAGGACAATCAAGATTGCGATTACAAAAATCAATATAGATGTAAATGATAATAGTGAATTATTTTAAAATGAGGACTATGCTATAAACCAATTCAAAATAGTCCACTGGTTTGATAAATTTAGCATCAATAGGTTTGATAATTTCTTTGTGAAATAACGTTGAAACCCTGGGTTGAAATTTACATTATTTTTTATGCATAGGTTTAACATTGGTATAAGTTATGATATTATGTTGGAGTATTAATTTTTATGAATATGTTTAAAATAAACTAACATTATCAAGTTTAGTAGGTGAGAGTTCATGACAAACTATAATTGGTTGAGGACATGATAGAGTACCATATTCAATGTAATAAGTTTCTCTGATAAGCCTATCATTGTCATCCTAGAAGTGGTATGGTGTATTAGGTAAATAATAAATTAGATTATCTTTGGAATCGATGATAGAAATAAATTTATTGAAACAAGGGGCTTTGTTTTTGAATTTTCCATATTTGTGATATTGTTGAGGAAGTTAAGGTTCTTGGGCATGAAGTAATTCAATAATAGCTTCATCACTAGGCGAAGTGGAAAGAGGACCATAATACTCAACATCTGCTTTGAGATTGAGAATTTTATTACCATGGTGATCATATTCAGAATGTGTCTGATAGACATCTATGGCCTTGGCATCTAATGTAATCTTGAGAATAGAAGGGTTATATAGATCAGAAGGGATTGGTAGATCATTAGTTTATTTGATGGGGTAAGAATAGGATGTAATTATGGGATCTATAGGTGGTAGATAATATTCAATAACTTCTAGAGGTTTGGAAGATATGATTTGTTTTACTGCCAAAAATTATCAAGAAGTGGAGTATAATGTACCTAGATAGGGGAATAACTCATAGAAATAATATGTAATAGTAAGGCATTAGATGAATAATCCCACATGAATTAGACTAAGGATATGGGTAGGTAAGAAATAGTATAAATAAAAAGGCATGTGATGTTGTAGATCATTGAATAATATTTTTAATTGAGCTTGGCTCAAAAGAGGTATCCCCCTCGAAGTGGCCCATGATTTGGATTTCTTTCCATAAAAAGAATTGTTGTTTGTATTTTAAGTGTTTTAGATTAACATATGAGTTTATTTGGTTATTTAGTCATCCTGAGAGTAACATGTCTCTAACATTGGTATTAGAGTACTTTCTCAAGAATTTTTTTTCCCATTGTTGTAAAAATTGAGATTTGAGAAAATTTTGGTCCTTCACAGTATCCTAGTTTGTCATAGTGTGTTTATTATTACTTGTGAGGTCTCTGGTAGATATTTGTTAGCAATTATTAGTTGTGGGATATAACACTTGCAAGTTATCTATTTTTGGATTAAATCTTTTTTTTGTTAGTTGATATATATATTTGGCATGTTTTATCTCTGAGTTTGTTTTTTGGATGGACAGCTTGGATCTGTTGCCTCCATATGCCATTCTCTCATATATCTAGGGGATATGTAATGACTCACCTCATTCTAGAATTATCACATTTGTTCATTCAATCATGTGGCTTTACCATGATCTAATACAATGTCCAATACATATTCATTAGTGGTAATTATTGACTCAGTCAGATGTCATGGATCTACTAGCATAGGGAAAATTCATCTACCAATTAGAGACTATATTGACTAAAATGCAATAGTAAAAGATCCATATAAATTGATATATCATCAATTTTTGGAGGATAACATAAATTATTGGCATAGTACACCTACACTCACCTTATCAATTCATCTAGATGTTATAAATCCAACTATAACAAGAAGCTTTCACTTTGATTGCTACACTTACTATAGAGGTTGAAATACACATCTCATAGTGCTCTCTTGATCTCTACACCACTTCATTTCACCCATCACCCTCCATATAAGATCCTTACTATGCCCATGCAATGCCACCTTGCATCGATGGTTTGATAGATTATAGGCATAACTTGGGGTGTGGCCTTGCCATGACTATTCTTGTTTGGTACTTTGAGATCTTATAATGCCTATAATGTTGTCATGCATCGCTATGGGTTTTTTTTTTAAAATTTCCTTCATGTATTTTGGATTACCATGTTTTATTAAATAATTTCTCCATAGGCCAATCTCTACTCAATAAAATCTATGGTATCCACTCTTAAAACTGTTTATTGCATCAGTCTATGGTCACCACCCTTGAAACCAATTTTTAATTGGCCCATAATTTTCTCACATCCATTTGTGGTATTTTATGTTTTTATGGGTACTAAAATTTTAGGTTTAGGTTTTCCTTCGTTGAGTCTACAATTAGTTTTAGTTTTAAAGGTCAATCTATTTTTATTATTTAACTAACACTAATCATGTTTTTAGCCATGGTCATTATTAATAACTTTTTAAAGTGTTTTTATTTTTTATGTTAGATTTTATGTAAGTCTTTATGTTTATGTAATAGTGTTGGTTTTAATTTATTATGTTTCAAAATAACTCATTGTAATCTCTTTAGGTTAGTTGATAGTTGTTTTTGGTTTATTATAGTACTTTTTCTTATATGTTACAAAAGTGTCAAAACATAGGCATATTATTTAGTAGTGGGTTCTCATAATATAGTCTTATGTTAGTGTTAAATGAATTTAAATTTTGGTAATATTTTCATGTGAGTAAGATATTTTTCATCTTGTTGTGTGTCAAAAATATAAAGATCAAAAAATTTGATTGTACTGTAAGGATGCATTTTTGGTTGAAACCATCATCCAATCTTCTAGTTCTCATGGGGTTTCCCATTCTCTTGGGAAATCATATCACCAGTACATTGGCTCAACTTTGACAAAATAACATAGTAAATGAATATTAGATGGAGTTTGAGACATTAAACTAATATCACCTCTAGCACATTCTTCATTCATTGCTTTATCAATAGACTTCAAGATGTGATTCAAGTAGAGGTTTAAATGTGGCACCCTCAAATAATGATGGAAGAAGTGGGCTTATCCAAGATCACATAATACCAAATGAACTAGAAAACTATCTAAAAAATGACACCTTAGACTACAAAAGTACCAAACCAAGCACTAGAATTGCTTGAGAACTCTTCCAATGAGGCCATTCAGGCAACCATCATACTCGAACAGACCCCAGTTGAGCCCAAGACAATAATCATAGATCTCAAGAAAGGAATCAAGGCTCCACCTCCGTTAGTTTTCAATGCTAAGAGGGATGGAATATACCCTCAGTTGGTTCATACATACACCTATTTTCTTCATGCCTATTCTAAATATGAAGTGATCATGGCTAGGATTCAACTTAAATTACTTGAATCTCACTACCAGAATCCAATTGTGGTTATTATTCTCATCCATATTTATGCACATCCACCTCCTATTTAAATTCTTGTGTTCACCTTATTATTTTACATGCTCCTATCAAAACATAGATAATAAAAGTAGAAGTAGAAATGAATGCATGGAAACTCTTCTATCTAATCTTCAACCTTTTTTTGGTCTAGATTTCATTTGGTCCTCCTCCTATTTTATATCATGTTTCAAGGGTGAAACATGTTTAAGGGGGATGTAATGTAATTTAGCTAGATAGGGTAATAACTAGTATTAATAGTAGCATGTAATAGTGATGCATTAAACAAATAATCCCACATGCATTAGACTAAAGAGATGGGTATGTAAGAAATAGTATAAATAAATGGGTAGGTGATGTTGTAGATAATCAAAGAGTACTTTTAATTAAGCCTGGCTCAAAGGAGGTATCCCCCTCAAAGTGGCCCATGATTTAGAGTTATTCTTTACATAAAAGGAATTGGTGTTTTTATTGTAAGTGTTTTAGACTAATATATGAGTTGATTTGGTTACTTATTCATTGTGAGAGCAATAGGTCTCTCACATGGAGAATTAATAAGAGGTACATTCCCTTTAGGATCTAACTCATGATACATGGAAATGGTATGGATATCCTAGTTAAAATCATGTATTTGAGTTAAGATTTTTTTATAATGTTGAACATCCAAGTCTCTAGATTGAGCTTGGGCCATGATGTATTTATCATCATAGGTTGGATAAATGGTACATGCGTGATATTTATGGGGAGTTTCAAAAGGTGAAATTCCAATGTTATTGAACTTTCATGGAGACATGATGAGAGGGCCTTGGAATAATTTGGCCACTCCATATAAATTATAGGTGAATGAATCTTCTTTTAAAGAAGGTTCCTGAGCATTGCATGGAGGGGGAAATCATTGGCCTCATTAATCAAAGGAATAGTGTAACCAGGAGGTAAAAAAAAGAGGAATCCATTTTTATATATAGGGAGGCATCTTACTAGTTTTGTAATTATGTTAAAAGTCATTAGGTTCATCATCATCAAAATTGACAAGAGTGACATGTAAGTTTGGATTGATGTTGATGAACTTAGGTAAGGGAAAACTATTGATGTTAGGAATGGTAGGTCTATAATATTGATATTTTATATTAGGAATTTGAATACTCTAAGGGTTGGGATCAAATTCATGCTTATATCATTTGTTGTTTTGTAATAATTTAATGCATTAGATACCAAAATAAGCCATGGCCATCATTATATGAGTCTAAGGGTGATTGAAGAGTATGTTATAAGATAAGGATAAATAAAGGACCATAAGTTTAGTTTGAATAGTCTTGGGTCCAATTGTTAGGGGAAGACAAATACAACCAAATGGCATTTTATTAATTTTATCAAATCCATGATATGTGATGTGGGTTACTTGAGATGATTATTATTATAGACAAGTTGCTAGATGAGCCAAAAAGACATCACATTATTACCATAGACTTCATCAACTAAGACTTTATAAATAAAGGAATTATTAATGTTTATTATAGTTAATAGTGGTAGATCATTGGTAAAAAAAAGAATATCATCATTAATCATGTCTTCAATAAATTCAATGATGGTTAAGGATAAGGACAAATAGTTTTAATGGCATATAAATTGGTAGGTTGAGGCTCAACAGAGGGTGGTTATTTATCTATAGGAGATGGATCTTCAATTTATTATAATTTTTGCATAAGGAACTTGTGATGATAAGGGAAGTATGAACTAACTCCATAAGTTAAATATTACAAGGCATGGAGTTAAGTTCTTCCAAAAAGTTTCAATTGGATTTAGAAAAAGAACCTATGTGAGTTTTGGGAGGTAAGGTAGACCTTGAAGGAATGGAATTTATTTGGGATTTAGAAGAAGTAGGTGGTTCCTCATGGGCTTTTGAATCTAAATTAGTGGTCATAGTATCTTTGAGGAGTTGTTCCTCCA
Source organism: Torreya grandis (assembly GCA_037957365.1). NCBI lineage: Eukaryota > Viridiplantae > Streptophyta > Pinopsida > Cupressales > Taxaceae > Torreya > Torreya grandis. The sequence continues at coordinate 1,871,957 of JARHVA010002689.1, forward strand.
AAGATGGTTTCTTAGGTTTTATGACAAGATATTTATGAGTTAGTTTGTGATGATAATTGACCTTAGTGGTGTTAAAATATTGAGAATTATTGTAATATTTATCATTATCAACATAAATAACCCAAAAATCCTTGGTATTTTATTGATTATTAGCTGTGAATTTTTTTTTTTGGTTATTATAAGAATAATCTTTGGAAGTTTGACATTTTTGAGAAGCGACAGTGTAATCTTGATGATGGAGTTGGATCATTGCTTCATGACTAAAGGAAAAACCAAGCATGTAGGAGACATAAAATTTAGTAAGGCCTTGATAGGATTTATGGGAATGACCAATGTGGGTGTGGAACCAACAAAATTGATTAGGGTCATACTGCTCAAGAAGATTATTAGGATAACTAAAGAGCTAAGAGGATGGTAAAAATTGTTTCATTTAATGCATAGTGAGTGGTATGTGAGAAAATGGGGGAATATTCACTTTGGTAACTCCTAGTTTGGTTTGAGGAGTATTTATAGTGAAAGAATTAGTATAAGTTTGAAAATATCCTTTAAGGAATTTGGTATTAGGGTCAAATTACTTCATGAGAAAGTCTTGACATTTAGCTTGGTCAAGACCTTCATAAATTTTTTGGGGAGTAAAAACTCAAACCTTATATTGAAATGAAGGAATTAAATAAGTTATAAAGAGTTTTAAAAAATTATCATTAGTCAAGTTATTTTTGGGTTTATGGGCTAGATATTTCCATCATTTGATAAATCATGAACTGATTCAGTGGGAGAATGCCTAGCATTGATGAAATGACTAAGATGTTTTTTGGGAAGATCATTATGTTGAAACTATTTGAATAGAGGATTGATTAAATCCTCAATTTTACAAATGGAATGTTAATAAAGTTGGTTGTATCATCCAATACATCACCAATCATGTTTTTAACTAGAAGTTTAATAGTGTAAAAAGTATTAGTTTGGATCCACTCTTTATAAATATTTCCGAAGGCTTTGAGAAAGGATGCAAGGTATTTAGTCCCATCTTAATTGATAGTTGGAGATATATTGATAGTGTAAATGGACATGATGAAAGGAGATAAATGATAATTTTGGATGTTTTGAAGCATTTTTTATTCATGATAGGTGGAGGAATAACATTTCTTGAAACATCTGTAAGAGATGGAGGAATAAAATTTTGATTAGCTTGAGGATTGATAGTCAAAGGTTGATTATCCATATTGATCAAATTAGGTTGTAATTACATCATTTGAGAGGTGTTATAAGTTTTCATTATGTTCATTTTCTTTTATGACTTGTGCAATAAATTGAGTCATATCAATTGGTGGGTCGGTGTTTGTAGTAGAACTCCTGAAATTGGTATTAGGGGGAGGGTTATTGGAAGATGGATTATTAGTGAGATTACTAGGTAGAATCATGTCAATTTCTCCCACATTATGTTGAAGAGGTTTAAGATAAGAATTTTCTTGATAGGTACCAAAATTATAATATCCATGTACTTCATCTTGAGGTGTTCTCTAAACCAAGTGACAATCCACAAATGAAGGGGGGAAGATGTACTCCAAGAGTGAGGTTTCTATTAAGAGGAAAAGAGAGGGAGAAATGAATATCCCATATAGTGTCTAAATATATTTAGGTTATCTAAGAAGACTCTAAGAGGGGACTTTATGATAATTTGATAAAGATGAACAAAATGCTAAGGAGAAATAAAGAATTAAGTCAGATAAATAGGACAATAGTAAGAGTACTAAAAACTAGGAAAAAATATAGATTGATAAAGGTATAGGGTCAACCAATGACCTAGTACTATAATCTAACTAGTTAAATAGATATAGTTGACTGGGTTGATTTAGTACTGTAGGCATGAAGAAAAATAGTCTATAAAAGACTATGTTGAACAGAATGATAGTTTGTTTAAAACAAGGAAAGATTTTACAATGTACTTAAAAGAAAGAAATGAAATTAATCACAAAAGAAATTGGGTCAATGAGAATGATCCAATTGATGCACATAGCACAAAACCTTACACCAATGCTAGCCAATACAATTTTTTTCAATACAACATACAATGAGAAAAGAGCAAATAGTCAAGTAAAAAGTAAATGCTATTTAATTAGTCATATTGAATGTTGTTATATTTATTTAGTGTTATTTTAAGTGGGATAGGGAAGTTGGTAGAAAATAGGGAACTTAAAAACAAACTATGGATGGTTTCAAGATGTTTAAGCTAAAAGGGATCTATGTTGGCAATGGTAATGGCTTGGTATTAGGACCTACCCCATCACTTCACATATCATAGTGATAAGGGTGTTGGGTGATTTGACAATATATACCATTAACCATGTGTTTATACTTGGCCATAAAACCAAGTTGACTTCCCATTTGGTGATGACATCCAACTAGGTAGGCCTTGGGTAGGAAAATGTTTAAATGTGTATTAAAATTATGTGATTTGGTAGTGTGTAAGAAAGATCAAAATAGTGGAACTAAACAGTATATTGAAAGTCACCGAATTAGACTATGTGAGTTATTCTAATCATGTAAAACAACTAAAAGTGAAAATGTTAATTAATTAATAACATATAGTTGTTAATTCCCTAATTTTGAACATAATACATAGTTGGTTTAGAAAATAGTGTATGAAAACATTATAGAATAGATTTGATAGGGTCATTACTATAATATATAATCAAGAGTCCTTAAGAATTAAGTTGACCAGGTCAACCCAGTCCTTTAGATAGAAGATAGAATACAGAACGAGGTTGCCTAGGTTGACCTAGTTTGCTATATGATTGAAATTTTTAAGACTTTAGACATTATAAAATATAATTAGAAATAAGAATTGAATTGAAAGATATAAATAAAGAAACCTTGGTGGGTTGGAAGACGTTGAATATTATGAGATTTCTGTTGAAGTGCCTTGAATGTTGCTTATAAGTTCTACCAACTATATTGTCTGGGTCAACATAGTTCTATAATTACCTATTTGATGAAACATGTTAAGATGACTATACTAGTTTGGTTGACCTAGTCTATTATCTAGATGCTAATTGTGATACTAAGTTGACCTATTTGACCTAGTTTGTTATTTTAGAGCTAAATAAGACACTAAGTCAACTTATTAGACATAATCTTCTATTTCGAATTAAAATAGAGTACTATGTCGAATTGTTCAATCTAATAACTTGTATCTAATGAAGACCTACACTAAAAGAACAAAGTCATTTTTTATGTGACTTTTTATTAAACTTGCACATAGAATTTATAAATTATACTAGCCTTGTCGACCTAATATTGCAAATATAGAAAAATAATAAATAAAATGATATAAATGAAAAAAATGAAAGAAAGACTACAAGGGTTAGATTCACATAAGGTTTACCAAAATTTATGTAATCATAAATACATCAGATTCATAAATCAATCCTAGATTGGTGAAGATAGATAATACTTACACTTTCAATTGGGGATACATTAGATAATCAGGAGCATGACCAATATATGGATATGTTAGACCCAATTAAGGGATCTATTATAAAAAATAATATCACTTGGGAGGGTTCCAAAGCCTTTAGTTAATAAAAACTATGAAATAACCCTATGTCTTATGTTTTCATATTCACTATACTAAAAACAAGTAAAGCAAATACATATAGTATAGTGCTCACTGAAGCTTGAGTCATAATATGGGGGTTAGTAAACAAACAAAATTAAACATGCATAAGATAATCCTAATTTATCTATGTATATGTTAGACCTAACGCATGGATAAGAAGAGTAATATTATTCAAAAACCAATACTTATGCTACTTCTATATACTGAAGAGAGGGGCAAAGTTAGAGATACTTACCTGGAAAATGAACCATTGAGACTCAATATCTCTCTTGACCAAAGGTGCATCATAAAAGGTTATTATGGTTTTTAAGGATCAATAAGAAGGGCCAAAACATCCAAGACTTATCCACAATACTAGATTCTTCTCCAAGTAGAAACCCTAAGCTAAGACTCCTCAAGTAGAATGGTAGAAGAGCAGATTATAAACAAGTGAAAATGAATAATAACTCTTGATGTCTCTACAAATAATGTAAAAATGTATTTGTTTATAGATATGGATTTAAACCTAAATCCTTTCAAAAAATTTGGCCAATAGGGTCAACCTAATAGGCCTAGTATCGTTATTGATAAAAACTCACTAGGTCATAGGCTAGGTTAGCCAAGAGTAGACCTATACCCTAAGTAAGTTTCACTAATAAGAGTACAAGGTCAACCCAATTTACCTATTAATTAAAACTATTGAAAGGGTTTTAGGTAAGTAAAATGGGTACAAAATATGGTAAATGACTAGAGGAGTGTGCAAAAGAAGATTAATAGCTTAAGAGAATGTTATTAAGAGCTAATTGGATTGGTAGTAAGTGGAAAAAGGGAAAATAATATTATGAAGCACCAATGGCTTTCCCACCCTTTTCCCTATGCACCCCTTAGGGAGTGCACTTAGAGAGATTGAGACTTGATGAGTTCTTGTAAGATAGAAAATATCAATATTTGATAAAACTTGAAAATATTATGTATATACATCCTATATATACATAGTAAGGATATGTAAAACCAATTATGCCATTTTTTGGAAGTAATTTTTTTAATTTATGTTATTCTTCAATATGTTTCTCATTATCATGATCTTATGTCCTAGTTTTAACTATAATAAAAGTAGGTAAGATCAATTGTCTATTAATTCTATCCTTTTTCTTATTACATTTATCCTTTATATATATGAGTGAAGTAGATATAAGTTTTCTTCCCTATAAACCATGTATGTGACATTAGTATTTTTAATAATATATTTTTGTGGAACTTCCTTCTTGGGAACCTCTTCTTCAAATTTGATATCTTAGTTTCCTAAATAGAAACCCTAATAGATCATGGTAATAAGGAATAACTAGGTGAAACATAATATAGAAATAACAAATGGAAAATCACACTAAAACTTTACATTATTTTAAACATGCTATAGAATAAAATTATCATGATTCATCATTATAATAAACTCAAACAACAAAATTTTTCATAAAAAACATGTTACATTAACACATAACATATAAAACAAAATGAGAATAATGAAAAAATAAAAAAACCATTTTTGATTCTCTATATTTATCTCAATAGTTATGAAATCCTTTTACTACAAATGAACATTATTTATAGAGATTTACATAGATTTTATCACTTCACATTCTAGTAGTTAGATATAGTCTAGAAAAATTCTCTTCACATTCTAAATAATTTTAATATAAAATGAGAGTTGTATACATACAAAAGTAATATTCTTCATACAAAATGATACAAAATACAAACCTATCATACAATTTTTTGCTATGATTTTTAAGCCTTGTTCTACTACCAACACTTTCCTCGTCTTAAATCATTGTTTCATCCTGAGACAAATTTACAAGAAGTATATTTCATATTGGATTTGGTGGAGTTACCTACTAAAACATATTGGACTAAAATCATTAAACACAGTTATTATGTAAGATGATGTTTACCAGTTTTCACTCATTACACATTAGTTATCAACCCTTTTAGGTTTTAAACTAAATAGGATACCAATATTCTACCCTTTCATGTTTCCAATAGACTAGCATAAATATGTGGTCACCCTTTAGGAGTTTTAAACCAATCTAGACCTGATCCTAATGTATCAATCCTTTCTACTAAAATATAATTAAAAATTCCAAAATTGAAGTGTGCATAATACCTAAAAATAATGTGGTTACATGATACATTTGGGGAATTAGAGGAGGCTTCTAAGATTATTCTGCTTGAGTTTTTGTTGAGGAAATTGTATATAGAGCATATATTTCTAGTGGTGCTTGTTAAAATGGTATCATTGGTTGTGAATTTGTAACCATGTTCGCTTAATGAACATCCTATTAGATTTAGTTTTGTGGGATGAAATATGGATCTTGAATGATGTCTATAATAGAGATATCCAAGTGTGTCAATTAATTTTTTAACATTGTCTTATAAATGAGAACTTCATACATTATATTGAGCACTATGCATAGCTGAATTTGTCACACTATTAGCTTTTGAATATCAAATTCATCCATATTGGTGAGGAGTAAATTATTGTTTGGCACTTTCTATAGGATTGATTGGATATCTCTTCCCAGAAATATACATTACTCTAAATTTGAATGTCAACAAATGTGTTTATAGAATCCCGTTTTTCTACATTTTTAGCTTATACATGACACTTTCTCTTGATTCATGTGATTACTTAAGTGTGACATCCAATATGTCAGAGGTAGTTTTTTGATCCTAATAGAAGCTTTATATTTGTATACATTATCACTCTCTATTTTTAATTTATCCCATGAAGTGTTCAAATACTAATAATAGTTGAGCATAGCTCATGTTATATGTTTAGATTAGAGTGCAATCATATCCAAGACATATTTATATTATTCATATAATTCAAAATTTACCTCTGTCTCTACCTTAATGTTCTACCCTTGCTTAAAAAGTTTTTTAATCTTCTAATTAACAAGCTAGTTATTTTTTATTTATGAAAAGATTGATGACAATTGATTACATTTAGAAATCACTTGTCACACAATACTTGAGTGAAAAATATATGGTGAGTGTTATCAATTATTTGACATGCCTTGGTGAGATAGAGGTGTATATATACATTTTCCTCCTAGAAATGTGATACCTCCTACTCTAAGGGTGAAGCCTTTTGATGATATATTATTTAAATGCACCTTTTAATTCAATTTTATTTTGTAGAGTAAGCCTAGTAAATTTTAGAGACGATTCCTAAGTTATTATGTTTAGATCCAAACTCAAAGTCATAGTTATTGTAGGTACCTTCTTGATTTGTGCCATTGTTATAGAAAATGTTGTTCTTCAAGTCAAAGTTACATGCAATTACTAAAACCATTATATGGTAAATTGTTTCTTCCTTTAATATGCTTCATCTTGTGTAATGCCTTGGGGTGACCCCAAGCCTTATGATTTATATGGTAGATGTTAGGATTCAGGAATCACACCCTTCATGGAGGAATCTACTACCTATTACTTGAGCATCTTCCTCTACTTTTGCCTTTATTTTTCCTTTACTTGAGCATCTTTCTCTAATTTAGATTTATAATCTACCTCTACTTTGTCTTTGGTCTCTACATCTACCTTATAATTGACCTCTTTCTCTTGGGACCACTTCTTTACTTTCTCCTCCTACCAATGCAGGGATTCTTTTACTTTATCCACTTCTAATTTAGCTAGTTCCTTAGTTCCATTTTTATTATTTTACATTACCTACACCTCTTGAATTTATTATTAGGATTCTTATTTTTAACATATTATTTTTCCCACTACTTTTTTTCTCCTCTTGTGTTATTTGATGCATTCATTATTCAACCTCTAATACTATTTCTTTCTTATACATATCAACTTATTGCTCATTTTTATTTTGCACAACTACTTCTTTGATATTTTTATTGTCCTAATCTTCTTTGTACTTCCTATGATCTTTTTCTTTAGTATCTTATTTTATTCACCTCCACATTTATCTTCCTCATTTTTTCATTGTGATCCTTATTCACCTTTTCTACCTCAACTTGTTCTTCTACAACTTATTGCTAAGTTATGATGTCTTATTTTTCATCTAACTTCTTGAGTTCAAGTGGATATATAGTTATGATGTAGTCTTTTTATTATGAAGGATAAGATGAAGGATATGACTCCACCAAAATATTTTTTTTGGGTGAAGGAATTCAATATATAAGGTGGTATCAGTGCTCTACTCAACCTCTTTTAGGCTTGAGTTCTTTCTTATTATTATAGTGTTAAAATATAAACTTTCTCTTGTTCATCTTCCACATTTATGAGAGGATCAAAAATTCAATCCATATGCTCTTTGATTGATGGTGATGATCTAGGCATAATATGTGTTCTCTACTTTCACACCAAAGGTTGTTGTGGATATCTTACTATAGTGAGATGGTCTATAATTTTATGGATCATATACCTAAATATGATTTCCATAGGAAGGTGGTTTGTGATTCTAAATATCCTACTCCTATATTTGATTGAAAGAGATTATCTTGTCAACATTTTCACTTAGCCTCTTGACAAAAATATATATACTATAATTGATAGTATAGGTTTGGTTATGTCAACCCACAAGTCTTGTCAAACATTTATTTTCACTTCAAAAGTGTGTATTACCATCAAAAATAAAAATTATTTTTCTTATTCCTAATGGTAAAATTCTTTGCCTATGTATTCGAGCATAGACTATAAGACTTATAGATATTCTATATTGATCTCTACAAGATTACATTTTTCTATGACTTTCAAGACATGTTTTTTATCCATCCATGATTTGGTGTTTTGTTTCCTCTTATTTACTAGAGGTGATAAGGCTCTACATAATGGTGTCATCATTTTTCCCATAGTAGATATGACAAGGATGATTTTGTTTGAGGTGAATCTTGTACATATACTTATTTTTGTGATGGAGGTTGGTTTCAAAATGGTTATTTTATCCCTAGAAGCATCAACTAAAATGGAGATAATATGCTATTACTGAGATCATTTTGCTTCATAACTTCCACATATGCATCAAACATAGTGATGAAAAAGGGAAATGTCATGATGGGTGAATTTAGGAGTTTAAACACTCTAATTTGATTTCCATCATGGATTTAGGTCATTGCACCATGTTATCACCAATATTGAATTACATCCATAGGACTATAGGGGTACCAATAAATCATCTGTATAATTTCCAACCACTAATCATTGATCCATCTTAGTTTTTCATATAATTTCCCTACTTTGGTCTAAGAAATATATCAAAAATATATCATAAGATAAGTCTATGATAGGATTGACTAGTCCCTCAGGTGATTTAAATTGTGTGAACTAAATAATAATTACCAATAACTAGGACTTCAAGGTTTGAGATGTACCACTAATGACCTTTTTTGATATTTGTGATGAGATATGAACCCAAAACTTTTGGCCATTTAAAATACTACTTAAGCCTTGTCATGTGGTAGGTGATGTCAATTGCACTTTTTGATAGCTTATTTGGTATTTTGAATGGTTTTATAGAGTTGATTAATGATGCATTCTATAATGATTCACACTAAAATATCCTTGAAAGACTATAAGTGAATCCCATTATATGTTGTACTATTCTCAAGTATCTAACTAAATTAGTGGTGGCTTTGTCTTGGAAGGGGCTAAATATATATATCCCTCATAGTCAAACCTTTTTCTCACACCATTATAGTTATATTGACAAAGGTTTTATGAATTATGAAAAATATATGGAACTATCATTGTATCTAGTGAAAAGAATAATAATTACTTTCATACAACTACTAAAAGGTCATAAATTTGATCAATTAGACTATGTTAGATCATCATAGTCAATGTTTAAGCATGAACATCTTGTGGTAGAGATTTTATAGTTTTATTAGGAGTAAATAGGTTTGCTTTGAAAAAAATTGTAAATCCAAATGAATCCAAATCATAATATTTGTTTTTTAGTAGGGAAATATAAAATATTATATCCCCATTTTATGTGACTATGAGTGGAATGAGAATTTGTGATCTATCCATGGTGTTTGGTATAAAAGATGGTGAGCACTTATTTCATTTGAACTTAGTAATGATAAATAATACACATGAAAGATAATGAATTAATATTAAAATATAGAGGTCTCTTATTGTCAAAGGTATGTCATGGAATATTATTGTGCATTCCCTTCTATATATATCTTTTCCAATATGATTATGATTGACAGCTTGATTTGAATGTGTTTAGTTGTCTATACACCGTTATACCTTAGAAACTAAATGAGCTAACTAATTGAATGATGTTGTGTTATTTATACACTATCTAGATGCATTATTTTATCTAGTAATAATTATTGATGTGATGTTTCATGTTTTCCCTATTTTGATTTCTTTTATAGTTCATCTACTAAATCTGATCCTTGATCTATTTTTGATAAAAGTATAGTCTTTCAAGTGTGTCACATTTAGTGGATTTTAAATGACCTTTATTTTTCCTTTCCTCATAATTTGTGTACCAAATTATTGTATACTTGTATGACATATTTCTTCCTTCCTAACTTGCTCATTTTGTCATAATCTATGACCATGACTTTCTACATTATACTTTGGTTCTAGTGACCTATGATATATATATCACACTATACTAATATAATAAAATCATACAAACAAAACAAAAAATTAAATTTAAAAAATTAAAACCTAAACTATATGGTGCTACTTAACACCCACTCTTGATATTTCTATTAAATCAGATAAAGATTATTGGTGGTAAGGTGTAATCTTGTATCCATTTACACACCTAGGAAGAATGGATCCCTATAGACCCATTAACACAGTAGATATTTTATATGATAGTTCATGAATAATGTAAGTTCTTTTACATCTAATGTGTAACTTTCTTGGAGTTATATAATAACACTTCCTATTCTAGTTTAAACTCTTTGGTTCATAGGTTGTGCTCATGCCATGCTTTCTAAATTTTCATATTAACCTCTTGTGTTCATTTTTTTATTGTCTAGTTTCTTCCATTCAAGTTAGGTCAATCAACCTTTCTTCTAGATATACTTGACATCCTATTCACATGATCATTGAAATTGATAGACTACAGACTATGCATTCTATGGGAATTACTATTACAAGTCCATAGACTTGTTGAAATGGAGTGAAACTTATCACACAACTAAAGTTCATCTTGTATTCCCATAGGAAAGTTGGAATCCATTCATCCCAATCATATCTATAGACATTGCATATATTTATTAGAATATTTCTAAGGAGTTTATTTCATGCTTTAGCTTATCCATTTTATTGTGGGTGATGTGTCATGATTTTATGGTATGATATCATAAAATCCTCCATGAGAGTCTATATGGTATTCTTCAGTAAATGTGTTCCTCTATCATTGACCATCTTGATCGGTCACCTAAATATGTTTATACTATTTTTATAGAGGAACTTTGGTGCATCTTTAACACTGTAGTTTAGCATCACAAAAAATTCAATACACGTAGTAAAATAGTTTGTCTTAGTGATTATGTATCTTTGCATGACTATGTTTCTAGGGTGGGTTAATTTGTGTTAAAAAATAAATACCCCATTGTTCAAATGGTTTTTTTAGTGACCATATGATTTAGTGGCATATCATCTCTCTAATGAGTTTTCCCATTCTCCAACAAATATCATAATGTTTGGCTACCTAGTGTGCATCCTAAAATAGGGTGGGATATTACATATTTCTTGTAGATTCTTTCTCATAGTGGATTTTAATATGAAATTTCCACATGTGATTCCTTGATGTGATTATTTAAGAAGTTATGCCCATTCATGTTCCATAGCTATTAGATTAATCTGAGATCTTTGAATGTCATAGATTACAAAAAAAAACCTAGGATTAGGTGAGATAAAGATTTAAAAAACATAATTTTCATCTAATGAATCAAAATATTGATGAACTAATTAGCTAAAAATTACAAATGAGGTACATTATGTGGTGAGACATTAGGTCACCAAAAAGGTAACAAATCAGCTCACAATTAGAAAACACATTAAGTGTATTACCCCTAAAACCTTAATAACCCCAATCAAGCTAAATAACAACCCTATAGGTAAAAAAAAGTGGTAAAAATGCTACAGTAACACCCTCCCCTTAAAGCATAGATTAGATGGGTAGAATAATTGGGTCTCAATAACAAGGCCCAATGAGGTACCCAATCACAATGCCACTCCCATAGAATAGAGAAAAGGAGAAATCCCTTAGGATAAAATTCTTACCCAAAAGAGAGAAAGGAAGATAAGAGGGATAAAAATCCACACTATATTTTAAAAGTAATTCTTGGGTATGATTATGGTTTAGAAGTAGTTGTAGTAAAGAGTGGATCCCACTATAATAATGAATGTATCTTCCAAGCACCTGATGGATCTTAAGAAATGTGTGATTTATATACAAGGAAATTTTTTCCTCATTCAACGTGGGAGGTAAAATTATTCAAAATTAATTAAAGACTATTGACTGTCTTAAAACTATGGGATAGATTGGTTGATGTTTGATGTGTCCTGGATCAATATACTTGTTCTCAGTAATATTTGAAGTGGACTAGAGGTAAGTTGATCAAGAAATAAATCCTTAACATTTAAAATTTAACAATAATATGGCAGATATGTGTCTCCACTACTATATTCATATATATTATAAGAAGAGTCATCAATATCAAAAGTGTGCTTAGGCTAAAAAATGTCATCAAGTTCAAGTGTGTCAAAAGAAGAAGAATCTAAAGGAGAGTTAGGAGAAATGTGTGATAATTTATATATTAAATTATAAATATAAATGATTCCCTTTTCCAATATATTATCATAGTTTAATTCTATAACATACCCTGAATCTAAATTAAACTAAACTCTCATGCTTGGACCAAGGTGAGTAATATAGTAAAATGATAGATGATTAGTTGAAAGTGAGGGAACAATTATAACATTATTGAATGATCCTCCACTCAATTAAATATAACATCTCCTGAGAAACATTTTATAAGTGTCATCACCCAAATATATAGAGGGCATGTCATATGGTTCTAATCAATTGAACTCTATCTATGAAGAGGCCATATTATATGAAGCACCAGAGTTAATGACTCATGTAGGAGTCAAAGGTATAACTATAACTAGTAACTTAACCTTTTATTTCCCCTTACTATTCTATTTTGCCTTTTATTTACCATTATAATTTTCCTTAGAGTACTCATGGGTTTATTAATTATGATTGCTAGAATCAAAGAAACTAATATTGTGCTTCTTGAGCATCTTAGTCAGTTGATCAATCTACTTCTTCAAACATTTTATTTCATCATGATTTTCCAAGTAATTACATCCTTATCTTGATCTTTTTTGTTCTATTTATTATGTCTATTGTTTAATGTATTTTATTTCTTAGCAAAAAGTGCATGATATTTTGAGGAATTCACCATGACCATGTATACCAACTTATCTTACTCTCAAGTCAATTCGATGACAAAGGTATCTAAATAAGGCATCTTCCATGTATATCCAAGAGAAATTTTGTGGCATCAAAAGTGGACAAAAACATAGAATATTCTAAACCCAATTTGGAGAGTATAAACATAATAATTTGATCATATTTATTATCTATTCCACATTATTTTAAATGCACATCAAATATTTGAATGTAGAGAAGAAATCCTTCATTATGCGAAAGTCACCTAGGCTCAAATTAATTAACTCATTCTCTAGTTCATGACCTCTCATCAAATCCTACTTCCTAATGAATTTTTTTAGTGTTGTCCATACTTCATGTGATGTTTTGATATATTCAATGTGAAAACATAAATAATTATAAATAGACAAACTAAGACAATCATGTTCTTGATCACATTAGTTAAACCATTTATTTTTATCTACATCTACTACAAGTTTAGTTTCCTCATTCATGTCTATTCTATGTATGCCTTATTTTCTTAGATCAAGTATCATGTTGTTTTTCCATTAGTGATAATTAAATATCGTAAGAGGTGCAAATAACAAATAAGACATGATGCAAGAAAAGAGGTTATCATAGAAAGTAAAGAATAAATTTAAAATAGAAAATTACACAACACCACATAGTATCCCCTTAGAAATATTAGAGTGAACCCCTTAATTTGAAATTATAGTTACACTCATATAGACATTAGACATAATCGAGCATGCATATTGAGAAATTTATGCACAAGTATAAAATAACTAGAGGAACGTTAGGTTCAACCAATAATACATCCAAGAGTGTACAATATTTATTTTGGAGGGAGCTATAATTAACTAAAAATTACTATAAATGCATATAACATGAAAAAATAAGCACTTTTGAAGAAGATGACAATCAAATCTGAGTTCTCGATAAAAAATTATAGCCATTTGAAAATATGAGCTTGCATTAAAACATATGGGTGGAAATAGTGGTCAAAAATATTTTAAATTTACATCCCCCAAAAAAAAGATGAGGTGCTTTGGAGAAAAAACTTGAAAAAATTTGTGAAGCAATTTATTCAAAAAAACTTAAGGTTCTTTTGAGAGAATGATAAACACTTTTGGGTTGGAAGCAACCACAAGCTTATTCCCTATAACATCCCCTCTAGGATTTACTATAATAGCATAATTTATATTCTTAAAATTTAATTTCATATATTCATACATTAGACTTCACCACAAGAATATAACTAGTGATCCAAATTATATACAATAAGTATGCTAACCATAAATGGACATCTAAAATTCCATTTAGTTACTGATCAACATGATACTAAGTAAGAAAATCAAGTACAATTCTAATTTATTCAATTTAACTACATGTATTCCAAGAGGTAAATACACAATTTCAGTCATGGCTGATACAACATTAGAGCATTACTATCAATGTAAATATGAATAGATATTAAATTTTCATCAATAATCATAATAATAAATATAATACAAGATAAAATCCTCTATAAAGAATGATTAAAAATGAACTCTAGTATCTTATAGTAATCTCAAGTGTAGTCTCCAATGAAGTACTATTATGGGGATATAGAGAATCATTTGAGCACTTTTCCACACCAACCACAAACCTTCGATCTTTCACATAATCCCCCAACTACGTAATGGACCTCCCTTCATAGATAGGTAGATAGTGATGGTGTGAGAATCAAAAGAGACAAGCTAGTAACCATGTGCTATAAGATAACTAATACATGATGTGAAAGATAAATATAATACATTCTAAAATGATATTGTACAAACATGTAAATCAAACATAAGAAATGAAATGTTTAGATAAAATAATACTTTGGCTAAATTTTTAATATAGTTAACGATCTCTAAGATCAGTTAAATCAATGCACACCACTTGATTAGATTACCCTCAAATCACATTAATGCTTCTTAATAAGCTAATGATGTCCATCTTACTGCTTATTTAGTGCCACCAATGGAGATTTTGTTAATTAAAACATAACTAATAGATTTAATCATATTACTTCCTATCAGTAGGGATGAAATATGCTAAGTACAAAAATAATCAAAGTATATACATTTAGTCCACAAAACATATGTAATGAATCTCAAATCATATTATCTACTACAAAAATAATAAATGTAAATAAGTATAGTCCATACCATCTGGGTATATTATATACTTAGTCTACATGCTACTAAATCTCAAAAGTAACTCATATGTAGAACGATCTATGACAAACACAATTTATCATAGCTTATTTCTATGTTCACATAAAAACAATCTAGCCATAACTAATTTTAAGGATAAAATACCTTATAATTAATATTTTAACTCACATCAAACAATAATCCAACTTTCATACTAACTAGTTGTACATTTAATGAGTTGTATGCATATAAACATTGTATGCTACTTCAAAAAATTTATAACTTTATTAAAAATTATAAAATATACCATATTTATAATCATACATATCGTTAATACAAATATATACCATATATGTACATTCATCATATTCATATAGTTATATATCATATATGTTACATTCTGATTTCACCTTAAGTATTATAACCTTTGAATCTGTGGATTATTGTGGTTATCATCTAATTACTATTGTTTGATTTAGGATTTATGACATATATTGGTTATGGGAAAGTGATATGTTGATTATTTTACATGATGTGATATATTTACTTTCTTATTTTTATACATTATGGATGTATATTTATTAGTTATGTATAATTAGTTTTTAATATATGATGACTCGGACTAACTACCTACTTGTCATGACCCTTAGAACATGATAGGGGGAGAGCATCATCAGAGAGGATGGTGTGGGTGGAATTATTGGTGGATGATAGAGGAACTGCCAGTAACCCAACACACATGCCATACTAGAGTAACTTGTTTAACTCTCTATTTGATATAGATAGTTAGTTTATTCTGAGTGCTTATATATTCTACTATGATCATGTTTTGGTTAATGTTTATGATGATTTTATTGTGTGATTTCATGTATGATTATAGTGCATAGATTCATGCATACAATGTTGTTCTATGATCATATATTCAATTCTTACACTAAACTAGTTTCCTAACAAAATGACCAGTTTAAATGATATTTGATAAATATCATTATCTTGATATATGTCTATGAAATAGTCAAAACATAAAAATAAGTCTATGATTAAATATGTATATTCTATTTACTTTGGTATTTGATTAAAATAGTTTATTATAATAATTGGATTCATTAATTATTTTAGATTATATTTTTAAATAATTAATTAATTTTGGATTTATACATTAAATTAATTTAATAAGATAAAAATACTAAACTAAATAGTTAAATTTTAATGCATGTTTTTCTTGAAAATTAAAATTATCATTTAAAAAAAATAGATAAGTGGACTTAAACTAGTAATTAATAAGGCCTTGATCACAAAATAATTTACATGCACAAGTTAGGATTTTAAATGGAACCCATGTTAAGATTTTTAAAAAAATGGATATGGATAAGTGGTGAATCATGCATGGTTTTAGAATGAATGAATTATTAAATAAGTAAGGAAATCCCACTTTAAGTGTTAAATATTATTGGGAAAGTAAAACGCTAAGTAAAGTAATTTTTTTTTATGTTATGGGAAATTGATGCCATGACATAATTTTTAAAAATAGAAAAAGTCATTATAAAAAGAAGTTAAATAAAGTGTAGGAGAGGGGCAAGTAGATTAAAATAAAAAAACTAAAAAAGAGATATTCAACAAAGTAGAAGGTATGGAAAAGAAGAAGAAAAAGAGATAGAGGATACTTGAAGAGAGGCACATCAAATTAGAAGGAAGGCAATAGTAGAAAAAGATTTTAACAAGATCAATTTTTTCTAGTGTTACCATTATAAAGTAGTTATTTTTTTATATTTTTATTATAATTTTGTGACTTAAACTACCTTGACATATTGAATTTTAATAAAATCAAAATAACAACTTAGCATAATACATTAGGTGATTTGGGAGATGATGCTTAGTGATTTGGAATTTGCTTGCTTGATTAAATTTTGTTCTATTTTTAAATTGATTAGATTTGAGTGAAGAAATTTAATAAGAATTGAATGCATGGAATTGATACAAATATTTCATGATTTACAACATTAAAACATAACCCAAAATTAAATTTATAACTTCACAATAGTTTATTGGTAATTAAATGGCAATTAATGAAGATCTATAAAACATACATTCATGCAATGAATTGATGAAAAGAGGCTTGATTTACATAATATACAAGTTCAAAAAATTATTTACTTACACTAAATTATTGTGTATTAATTAAATCATTGCGATGCTAAATTAATCTACAGACTGTGTTAGTTACATCATTGCGATTATATACTAAATCACTGAGTTTAAATATGTTAATTCACTGAGTAAATAAACATCTCAAATCATTGGGGTGAAAAAATAGATTGTTTAGTGAATCATCAAGTTGTATTAAAAAATATCTAAATGGTTTTAATAAATCGTTGCACTAAGCTTTTATGAGGTTAAGTGTAGAACTTTTATTCATCTAAATATAAATATTTGAATATCAGAGACATAGTGTTAAATACCCTTCAAATGGTTTCCATGTTACATATATTTGAACATAAAGGAAGATAATTAAATGTAATAAATTAATACATTTAATCATTTTAATCACCTTAATAAATTATCATGCATTATTTGAATAACAAATAACTATATCACTCCTTCAATTATGTCATTATTTCTTATAAAGTTACATAGAGTTTTTGATTCCTTAGAATCAAAATATATTTGTGTTGCATAATTTATACCATTACATAATATCATGTGCTTTCATTCCTTATTGTCTTAGTTCTAAGTAGTTGCTGCAATCCATAACTTTAGGTGTCTAGACTGTGTGTGATGTTATTATCATTTACCAGGCTAGAGCTACACATACCAAGTGCTAAAATTTTTATAATCATTTATTCTTCCATACAAATGGTAATTTTGCTTATCTAATATTTATATAGGTGTGTAGCATGGAATATGCATCAGGGTTAGCTTAAAGCATTATAAGTATATAATGGATTACCAATGTTAAGTCAGTATTATTGGTAACTATTTTATCATAGTTGTATTTAAGTATAATAATCTTATTACTAGTTTAAGTAAAAATGATATATCCATTATTTGATTATATTTGAATTATAATAAATATCTAGGAACAATATATGTGTGATCAATATTTTCTTAACGTAACTCTCTTCACATTTCTAAATGTTGACCTAGTGTTTAGTGGTTAGTATACACTAAGATTATAAATGGTTAGTACCTTTTACAGACTATATGTACAGTAAATGATTTGTATATTGTACCATAGATAATGAATTCTTGTTGAGAATTATAGGGTTGTGTATTATATATTACTATATGGCTAAATTGTTTACTAATATTTATGAGGGTTAATACACACACACACACACACACACACACACACACCTTGAGAAACCACTTCAACACAAAAACAAACTTATAACCTAGTATAAGGTTATGTTATTTCTAACTTAGTTAATTATATATATATATATATATATATATATATATATATATATATATATATATATATATATATATATATAATGTGAACACCCATATATATATCTGTGTGTGTGTGTGTGTGTGTGAACATTAAAATAGTTTTTACATATCATTGGAGAACAGTCTCCTTGAAATGGAATGCAGTGTTAAATGTAAATAATATAACACGTTTATAAGTTGTCTTTTTTTTTTGAGTTCTATCATTGACTACCTAGGAATAAGTAGCATGTATATAAAATAGTAGTCTATATTATTAGTATTTGTGATATATACTTGGACCTACTTAGAAAGATTAGATTAAGAAGTTTAACAATAGGGTATACCCAAGTGGTATGAGCTTGTTCATGTAAAATTATTAGTTATGATTATGGATTGGTTAATTTTTTAAATTATATGACATACCTGAGAAGTATAAATTGTATTTGTCATTTCTATACTCACACCTATGTTTGAATAATTTAATGTATGTATGTTGGTTATTTATTAGAATAACATGTTTTATGATAGTTAGTGGAACTTCTTGTATGCATGAATATAAACCCTATTAGTATAAATAATGCTAGGATAGAATTTTATATGTTTGTGGAAACTATGACTTGATTTGTTATATCTAGTTGTTTGAATAAAAGTTTATGGTTTCATGTATTTAAGACTACATTATATGAATGATAGTATAAAACTAGTATCTATGTCTTAGAACATTAGACTATGATAATATGGGTTATCATGGGGTGTAGTATGTATATAACTTATTATGGTAGGTAGAATTTTTAGTTAAATATGTACTTTATCTAGGTGGTATAAACTGTAGTCATTATTTCTAGTATGAGTTAGTTAATAATATAAGATTCATTCGTACATTGACAAAATAAATGTATAATCTGTTTACTCATATGTTTAGCATTTGTTGTGATATGATTACAAGTAGGATGTAAATCATATGAATATTTTGGTTAAATTGTGTTTTGCACATCTCGCTTTGTTGATACTGAATAAGGAGTGAGATGGACTTCATTGGCTTACTAGCATAACAAAGTTATATGAGCACTATCCGATCAAGTGGTGAGTATGAATTTTAATGATGTATATATATATCATTATTGTATATTTATATGAAAAGTATGTTCAATGAGGGATTATCATTTCATGAGTATGATTTACATGTATGCATGATATCTTTCAATAGAATGGATTTTCTAGGATACACTACATGTTTAGCTTTAGAAATCATACATCACATGGGTAATTTCCTATTACTTTAGATTCTCATATGATTGATATTTACTCATCTATGAAGGGAGGGAAAATCCATGATGAGATAAATATAAGGGATCATTATTCTATACTACTTTTGATATGACAATTGAGATTGCTAGAGACACTTTAGAGGTCGTGGAACTCATTCTCCAGGGAACCTTGAATCTTATTTTTCATACATTGTATCATATTGTATTCACTATTGGAAACATTTCATATATAAATTTAATTGTCTATTTACTGTGGATTTAGAGCCATGGTTATGTAGTGTACCAATAATGGCTATATATTTTTAATTACTTTCTATGATTGTATTATGATGCATTTGCATATATTGATAGTGATAAGTGACTATGAGATGTCACATGCTTAATTAAAGTTATCACTCTTGGAGTATTTTTATATGATCTTCTTAGATTTTTATGGTGTAAAATATCTATATTTTATGTGTTTATATAAAAATATTTAATGTACTTTCTAATTATAACCTAGTGGGACTGTTACATGTGTTTCAGAGTTGTGGCTCAAACTCTAGGACCTAAGTAGTCCATTAGCATTTTCATATCTTTCTATTTATTAGAAAGAAGAATTATGAATGTGTGTTTGGTACATTGAGTATGTATTGTAAGAACATTTGTATCCCCTTATATTTGATTAAATGATTATTTTATATAATGACTCTTTGATGATGGTTAATTAAGGTGTTTGGGTAGGTAAGCGAATATGATAGTTCGTGAGTTATGAACAAAAGTTACCTACTATATTCTTGATATTTTATATTAAACACCTCAAGTATGATTACATATTTATTGGTAATCAAATCACCTTCTCCATTTATTTATTTTTGAGTTTTTTAAAAATCATGAATTTATTCTCACTTAAGTTATATACATTAGTTTTGTGTCTTAAAAACACAAATCCTAGGAGTGGGAAATCCCATAAGACCATTTTAGATTAGCATCACCTAGTGTGGTGTGATTTTTTTTAGTTGAGTGTAGATGTCTTGGTTGAGGATTCTTTTGTGTTAGGATTTTATTTTTGTGTACTTGGGAAAAAGTGTCATATCTCCTAGCTAGCTTAGAGGTGAGTTGTTATTCTCTCTCTCTCTCTCTCTCTCTCTCTCTCTCTCTCTCTCTCTCTCTCTCTCTCTCTCTCTCTCTCTCTCTCTCTCTCTCTCTCCCCTCTTACATCATTTTAAGTTATTGAAAAGATACATATTTATATAATGTTGATTTAGCGTTTTATTTAAATTAAAACATGTTTCTAAAATGTTATTTTTATCTTATTCCCTTGAGTTCATGGGATAGTGTTTTTTACTTCTTATTAAGAGAAATTGTAGGATTGGATGCATTGATGCATCTTTATCATTAGTATTTTACTTCTAGTTGTGGAATTAGTTTATGATAACACACTTACAAATTTGGTAAGTGAATGGTGATTTTGGCAACTTAGGTTGTAATGTTTTCTTTTACCATGTGAGGGTATGTAAGATTTTTTTTTTAAAAGATTTTAGTTCTCTACTTTCCACTTATGACTTTTTAGAGTCACTATTTTATCTAACTTATGAACTTGATAATGAGGAATGGTGAACTGAATTTATATTAATTATAATTGTTATATTATTATATACCTTTTGATTAGACTGATATTATTCTCTTTTAGAAGCATGTTATTTTGAAGAATTATTTATGTACCTTTCTTTAGGAGAAAGTAGGGTATGAGATGTGCAAAACATCTTGGTAGTCTAAAAGACTTGATATAAACTTTTAAATTATTTTGTGTTAGTCATGAAAGCAAGGATATATTATCTCACTTTTTACCTTTATAAGGTTGTAAGGATGGTACAATCCTTAGCCTTTATATGTTATGTTAATTTTAGAATTATTTTATCTTAACTATTAATATAACCCTACAGATTAAGATGTGAAATATGATACTACTTATGTTTATCTAGTGATAACTTAATATAATTCCAGAATGATTGTATGATTTTTCTTGTATGCAGGTTAGTACATTTATAATCATTTAGAATGTAGTATTCTTTTTGTGATTTGTTCATATAAATTTGTGTTTCATGGAACCTTGTGCACATTGTGTAGATAAGTAGGTCTTGGAGACATAAGGGAAGAGTGATGAATTAGGAACATGAATTCTAAGTGATAGGAGTGTATCCTACTTAGCCTCACATTGACTTAATAGTTACTGAGTTTGGATTTGAAAAATGGACTTGTCAAATTTAAGATTTGACAAATGGACTTGTCAAATTTAGTTGTATGTATGTACGCATGTATATTATGCATGGGTATTCCATGATTTGGTATAAATTATAAATGTAATATTTCCAATTTGCATTCATCATCATACTTGTCAAGAGATCTATGGAGTTGTGATAGTATTTACATGTTAGAATTATCTAAAGCTATGTAGAGTAGTGATAATATAAACTTATACACACTATTATTTCTAGGTTTCCTAAATACGTTTCTTTGCAATGTGAAAAACAATCCCTAAGTTAGAGAGATATATGGTAGGGCTGAAAAGTTTATTGGAACTCTCCCTAGTTATTTGTTTTGTCTTTTGTGATAATCTCATGTGCTTTTGGGATGTCAATGAAAATTATACTGAGATTTGTATAGGCTGGTCTTGTAGTTCTAAACCTCAGGGTGGTCATGATAGAACTAATTAGTGTAGGTGACAATCACTAAACTTTCTTGCATACTAAGAAATGTCATAGATCAGGGTCTTGTTGGACCATTACTCTAAGAATAGTGCTAATTGGGAGAACTATGATGAGTTCTTCAAATAAATTTTACATTTATTTACATTATTTGATATAATATACTATGTTTTTATTCTTTTAAACTCTATTTGTTATTTAGAACTATTGATTGAATAAGCATCATCAAGATGATGACCAATTTTAGGGGGAAAGGATGCTACATCTTGATTTCACCATACATATTATAATATTTGAATCCATGAATTATTCTAGTTATCATATAACTATTATTACTTCAATTTGAACTTTATGACATATACATGTTATGGGATAGTGATATGTTGATTAGTCTACATAATGTAATAGCTATACTTTATTATTTCTAT